>VZDJ01000076.1:13098059-13240559 GCA_008694505.1 Cyanoderma ruficeps | reverse complement strand
CATTGCAGTCATTATGAGCCTCTCTGTGAACAAAGCTCAACTGCACAGCTGCACTGACGTCCAGCTTGGAAAGCACTGGGAGAGGCAGTTCCACTGGGGACACAACAAGCACCTGTGCCACCTGTCCTGCCCCCAGCACAAAGCCCAGGGCACTGCAGGCTGGGACAGAGGGACCAGCTCCAGGCAAAGCCTGCAGGGACACACTGTCCAGCACGGGAGCCTTGGTGACAAACCACAAACCCCTCCAGGCACGCGGGGACATGCTTACCAGGGGTGTATCTGGCATCAGAATTTCCCCATCCTCCACCCAGACGAAGGGAATTGTCCCAGGTGGACAGGGGTGGTTTCTGGCCTGTCAGCCCTGGAGGTGGGCGGGATGGAGCAGTGATGCTTTTAGGTGGCAAAGGGACCTTCCACAGCTCATGAGCCAGAGAGGTGTTAGTGACTGATCCAGGAGACCACGTTGATTTGGAATCACTGTTTCTGGCTACTAAAAAACACAAAAGACAACCACGATCACTGTTGATGCAACCACCACCTTGCTGCAAAGAAAAGCTGCTAAATTAGGGTGAAATCAAAATAGCTGCTTTGAAATCAGTGAAGTTACCATGCTGATGAGACCTCAGCACTGCTGCTATTAACACCCAGGATCCCCCTGGAGCACGTGAGGGGGAAGGAACCAGAACATTGCAAGCAGACATCACCTGAAGTGCTTTGTGCTGTACTGCTGAGGGAAACATTGTAGTTGGAGGCACGAATGGATGACCAGGCACTAGTTGAAGGCAGCGTGGTGTTCAAAGATGAGGATGACCCTGCAATAAAGACCAGAGTCAGACACAGCACAGCACGTCCCAAATGCAGTGGGGTTTCCAGCCTGAAGACATCTGCACACCGAGGGGAGGGACAAGCAGCCCATCCTCAGCCCACGGGCACACGGGGGCAGCAGGAGCACCCAGAGCACAGGCCCTGCATTCCTGCATTGCTGCCAAGGTTCTGCTGCTCCCACAGCCCCGGGTGTGCAGGGCTGACATCAGGATGCAGAGCACAGCCCACATTCCTGGGACAGCTCCTGCGCTGCATCAGCACCAGCGCTGAGCCAAGGATGAGCTTCCAGGCACAACACCAGGGAAAAACCAGGAGGGGAGCAGGCAGCAAACACAGCCCAAACCCACAACACAAGGGACAACCACGAGGGCAGCGAGGAGCAAACACAGGGGAATAACCAGGAGAGGAGCAAGGAGGAAACACAAGGGATAAAGCAGGAGGGGAGCAAGCAGTAAACATCTCCAGGGTCTGTGTGGCTGAGGGAAGGTCACACACAATTCCCCAGCCAGGCTGAGCATACCACTGTTCCTGTCCCTGAGGTGGTCAACTTCCCGCACAGTATTAATTGAGAGATTGTTTATGACACTGCCAGGAGTGACGTAAGGGTCAGTTTCGGGGTCGATGTTTGGATAACCTTTCCATGGCTCACCAGGGCGAAACTCTAGGAACACAGATGCAGGAAAGAAGCTTATTTTCACTATCTTTTTAACAAGGAAACAGCCGCCTAAACAATACACCTCCTAATGACTGAAACCCCAAAATCTTTTAAGCATTCAATTCACTTGATTCAGCCTTCACTTTATTCACTTCATTCCTGCTTTCTCTGTCAGACACACTTCCCCCTGTACAACAAAACTCCCGTTCTCCATTTCCACCTGCTAAGAACACCCTTGTGCAGGCTGGTTCCTGCCCTCTGCACGGGCAGCCCTGCAGGAACCTGGGACAAACCCAGGGCAGGGGAGGGCTGGGGCTGTACCTGGGGGCCAGTTAACACTGCTAGAGCCATTAGGCGATTTGGCACGGGGCCAGCCGTCCCCAATGGAGCCGGGAGGACTGGCTGGTGAGTTACTGCTGTTCAGAAAGTCGTAAGGGACAAACGGAGAATCTTCCAGCCTGAAACCACTTGAAATAGCACCTGGTTAAAAAAAAAAAGAAGCAGTCAAATATTTTTCACGGTCGGTTTTTATATCCCTATATAAATATATATAAAATCATACCCTTGTAAATCATTTGTGAAATATATAGCAGCACACTGTCCTCTTGTGATGCCAAGTTATAGTGGAGATCCTACAGGAGTGTGTAACTCAAAATGAAATATGTCTGAGTAATTCAGGAGAAAACTGTAAGAGTAATCTCCCATGAAATCCCTTCACTAAAACAGTACATGTATTCAAAGTAACATGTATTCAGCTGAAGTAAAGTATTAATTCCAGAGGGTAAGAGCATTCTGTGGGACCCCACTTGACTGAAGGGGTTCTGTGGTGGGAGAGCTCGTGAAAAAACTAGCTAAAACATGTGAAGGATCTTTAGCTACTGCAAAGCTCTGTAGATTCGATTCCTTTTCTTGGGAGGCAAAAAAAATATAAATTAAAAAATCCCTGGAGACAGAGAAAGGAACGATTTAAAAGTTATCACACAGCAAAGCCAGTTTGCTGCAGTTCTGAGGGACTCGGAGAGACACAGAAATGAGATACAGAAATTCCTAGCTCTGGTCAGAAAACATCTCCTACAGGTAAAGGAACACCACCACTGCCTGTGGCAATAGCAGGACGGTTCAGCAGGGCAGCTGCAGGAACGGCCACTACAGGCACCAGGGGCAGCTCAGAGCAGCAAAGCAGCTGATGCACCTAAAAATACCCTGACAATCTGAGACTGAACAGTAACAGGAGACTGGGGACATTCACAACTATCTTTAGACACAGAATCTTGGGCTATAGACTCAAATTTTAACTGGATGAGATTTCAAACAACTGAAACAGCTGAAATGTCATATGAATCTTGATTACTGGAATGAAACGCGAAGCAACCAAGTTCACCTCCTCTAAAACTGAGGACAGCAATGGTTCCAAGTCCAGCCCTTCAAAGCTCTCTCCTCGATTTTAGAATGCAAACACAGACATTCATAACCAAAACCTGTCAGCAAAAATGTCAGCCATGTCCAGAATGTGGTAAATCCCCCAAAATCACCTTAGGACAGAAGGGTGGCAGGAGAGAAAACCTGAAAACCAGGCTTTTGGCTTAAAAATATATGAAGCATTCCACTGGAGATTAAGGTAAAGCTAGTAGCAACAGTCACACTTAGAGAAAAGTCTGGTTAAAAAATGAATTCTGTAGAAAGTTTGTACTAATCTGATCACAAGGCCACTCTGTGAGCACAGTCAGCAGGGCTGTGGCTGCTGTGGTAGGCAAGCAGCAGGTTGGCCCAGACAGCAGAACACAAACTGACAGGCACAGCCACACAGGAGTGACAACCACAGCCCCAACCCTGCAAACCCCCAGGCTGAGGGGCCACAAGGCCACGCTGAACATACCATGTTTGCTGGAGTTTTGATCTAAGGATGTGTTCATAGAAATGCTGTCGACTGTAGTCCATTTCCTCAGCCGAGATTGTGGCTCTTTAATACTGCTCATATCCAGGTTTACATTCAAGTTTGAGTTCATTCCTGAAAGCACACGCAGCTTGTGAGACACAGACCAAATCTCTCCTCCTGCTCATCACTGCTGCTGTCCCAGAAAGCACTGAAGAGCACACCACCATGGTTATGTCATGCTCCCAAGTCTCTGCTTCTGAGGAACATTCTAGCACTTCAACCAGGGAACTCTCTGCACACAGAAGCTAAGCTGAGCAATGCAAAGCACTCCCAAGTTCTCAGCTCACGTCCTCATGCAAAAATGTCAGTGGAAGAAGACATTAGGAAGTTAAGAGAAACTAAAATGTAAACACCTAAAATATGGGGCAAACAGAGCTAGTCTCGACCTGCTGTAGCTGTGGTCTGTACTTCCAGATGTTTCTCTGCCAGAGAATCAAGACAAAGCCAACCCAAATCAACTGAAATACCTGGGAGAACCAGCTCTTCTGGGTTTGGACAACGTGCCCTCATTTTTGACCTTGCTCCTAAGTGGACATTCACAGCCATGAAGAAACTGGTTTGTTTTTTGAGGGGTTTTTGTTTGTTTTTCTTAAGGCATGAGCAAGAGTTGGTGCCAGAAAAGCCTCCCCTTGAAAAGCCTCACAAAAAGTGCTTGGAACAGGATGGAGTTTTAGGAAATATAACAACTATCAATAGCTCAAAGAGAAAAAAAGGGAATGTCCAACTGATCCTGTTTCTGACACCTCCCTCTGGCATTTTGCTGTTGTCAGAGCAGTAACTCTGCACCACAGTAACCTTCCTTCTACCTTTGGGGAAGCTACAGAGACCAGACCTCGGAGAGAAGAGTTAGGAAGAGCCCAGGCTGGCAGAGGGACACATCTGTGACCAGGCCAGTGCCAGCCCCCAGCAGGCACAGCTCTGTCACAGCTCTGTATGGCAGATGTGTGGGCTGAGGGATGGATACCAGACCCTGGACATAATCCATAATTTAAACACTCTTCCCAGAAGTGATTTTTCATCTCCTACTGTGGAAGACTTTATATTAGTTGTATCAGTTATACTATTAGTTATAGTACACCCAATATTAGTTATTAGTTATGTGAGTTATACTCACTACTTGCCAAATAAAGATTGCTTTTATTAATAGAAATAAATTCTATAATGAATTGGGATGTGACTGCGGAACTAGTCAGGGAGAGAAAAGGATGCTCTGGCCCCCAATTCCTACTTTGGGTGAGTATCTAGTGAATGCTGACAATTTCCTTCCCCAGAACGGGAACAGGACCTCCTTGTTCTCCTTGCTGGGTCTCCTGACACTGTTATGAGCACACAGAGAAAACAACAAACCCACAGGATTTTCCAGCAGACAGGTGGGCAAAGTGAGCTCCCTCTACACAACTACAGCACCACGCTGTGCAGTGACACCAGCTTTCCCCTGGGCTCAATTCTTCACTACGGGGGGAAGAAATTCCAGGAACATGCTTTTCCTATCCTCAAGCCTTTATGTGAGGGTGGAGTGTGGCTCTGTGTGTTTGCATCACTGTGCAGAGGGACCCCAAACAATGCCTGTGTATCCTGTGGCAGACTCCTGAGGGATCTTACAGTAACCTTACACATACTGCAGCCTCCTGAGACTCCTGTGAGAAAGCAGCTGTATACAACAATTCCAGCTCAGGGATGAAACACACAGGAGCCTGATCTGGGCAGGATGCAATCCCTCAGCACAGAGTTTGGCGAGAGAGTGAAATGTGCCTCTCCTTAGAACTAACACAGTGTCTCCAACAGCTAAAAAACTTCCTCTGTATGCCTTGCCCTTTGAATGAAAGCAGAATTGGACACTGATGCCAATCATCACCAGCAGCTCTGAAGCAGCAGCCTGGACTTGGGGCTGGCCACAAGCCACCCCCAGTGTGGCACCGTCCCTGCCACTCTGCAAGCACAGGGACCTCAGCTGCACGCCCAGGAAACAAATTTCTCTGCAGAGGCCAATGAGAATGCAATCAGCCCAACAGAAATGACCCAATTAGAATAAAAGGGAAGAAAAGCCAAAATGAAGGGGAGGAAAGAAATGGGGGTAAGGAACAGAGGTAAATGGTAAACAGTTGTAGTAAGGTAGCATTAAAAAGGGACCTAAAGTAAGAAGAAAATATACAAGCCTGGAATTTCTGAAGTAGAAATTGGACAGAAGCCTGAAAATGTAGGGAGAAAGAAACAGGAGATGTTTGTATTTATAAATGTTCAGACATTTTGCCCAATGAGACAACAATTCTTTAAAAACACAAAGCCAACAGCTTTCCTCCCTGAACAAAACCACTAACAGGCAGAGTGACAGTTTGTTCTACCTTTGCAATTCCAGAGCCATTGAAAGCATTTTTGAAATCCCAAGAAATGTGTCTACTTCAAAGAATTCTTTGCATGAAATCTACTTCTTGCAGTCCTTTAGCTCCAGAAATCAGGACTTTGTATCACCCTGAGGATCGAGGGGACAAAAGGAGCCTGTAATTTCTCAGGACTGTAAAGTATTCTGTACTGAGACAAGGACACTCACTGGGAACGAGCGTACTTGGGGAAAAGTTATTTGGTGAACAAAAGTAACCCCACACAGAGTAACCACTTTCACTAAAATGGGAAGTACAGACAGGGTTACAGACATTTTCCAGGAGAAGGCAGGGGAAAAGCAGGGCTGTGTGTCACACAAACACTGGCTGACT
Source organism: Cyanoderma ruficeps (assembly GCA_008694505.1). Taxonomy (NCBI): domain Eukaryota; kingdom Metazoa; phylum Chordata; class Aves; order Passeriformes; family Timaliidae; genus Cyanoderma; species Cyanoderma ruficeps. The sequence goes on along the minus strand of VZDJ01000076.1, from coordinate 13,234,432 downwards.
GCAGGGCACCCACCTATGGGGAAGCTGCTGAATGCATTGATTGGTGACGGCCCTTTCTGCAGCTCAGGAGTAGCATGGGGGATGACATTCTCAAGGAAGGATTTCATGGAGGGCTGATGGAGTGACTGCTGTTGAGAGGGTGGAGTTTGCTGCTTCATTAACAGGTTTGGATCAAGCTGACGGGACTGTTGCATCATCTGTTGCTGCATACTAAGAGATCGACCCTTAAAACAAACAGAGCAGTTACAACATCGATGAGCAAAAGCTTTTCCGTGTTTTAAGAGAATGAAATGCACCTTTGTACCCTGTGCATCCTGCACAGCCAAACCCCAGCACCCAGTCCCTCCTTTAGCGCCTGCCAAACTCCGTCCACCCCTGCACACTTCAGTACGAGCCACAGCAAGAAATGCAGCTCAGGAGGAAAAGCAGTTCTCAGGAGAGTCTGGGGAGAGGAAATGAAGAAGTTTCTTTACCTGCTGCTCCTGCTGCTGCCGACCCCCAGAAGGCACACTCCTCTGAGGCTGTGCCTTCTGCTGCTGAGCCAACAGCCGCTGTGAGACAGGGGACGGGGATTTAGGAACGGGACAGTGACACCAAACACTCACCCCTTCACACCCCACAGCCAGCAACCAGCTTGGCTAGCTTACCTGTAACTGGGAGATCTGAGAAAGCTGGTTTAACTGGGACAGTTGATTCAACATGGCTACCTGTTGTGGGCCAAAAAGTGGGCTCAGGCCACCGCTGTTTGGTGCATACTTCAGTAATGATACTGGAACCTGCAACACACACCAGGACCAAGAGGGACTGTAACAGAACGTGTAGAATACTATAACCTCTGGTCAACAGATGCCTGGTCTCATCAGGCCAAATGTGCTCCCAAATACTTACAGAATAAATATCAGCAACACCAACAAACAAGGAACAATTTTCTGAAGCAGCATTTAGATAGTTTGTACAGTGAGTGTTTTCTGTATCACTTACCTGAGGGGATAGTAATGGAGGAGGCACTTGAGCACGTGGATTAGGCTGAGATGAATTAAGAGGTTGTGCTGGAGGCTGCTGCATGCTCCTGGGCTGTGCTGCTATATTCCCAACACCAAACACACTGGGATTGCCATTCTGGGGAAAGGATGGGCAGTCAGTGACAATAACCCTCCTCCCTCTGCTGCTTCTCCCACCCCACACACTTCAATTACAAGTTAAACAGGTATCAATCACACGAGCAGCTACAACGTTATATCAAAAGGCATTAAATGCTGTCAAGTAACACGCCAAGGATATGCACACAGCCTTACCTGTCTAACAGAATTCAAGCTTTGCATACCCAGCCCTGCTAGGGAGCCCAGGGCTTGGTTAGGTAGTGCATTATTTGAAGGGGGAAGCTTCATGTTTTGATTGGACATAAACTGCATGTTTTGGGACTCGTCTGCTACAATGCCATCCTGATGGGACACACAAACCGAGGCGCAACAACCAGCCAGCAAGCAAGCAGAAGGGAGAAACCATTGCAGGAGCAGAAGGGAAGAGTCACAGGACAGTCCAGCACCAGCAGTAAATAGGCAGAAAACAAAAGAGATCAGGTTAGTCATCGGCACGGCGAAGGGTACAGAAAGTGCTTAGTACTGTGCATCAGTGAGTTCAAAAGAACAGATCTGTGGTCTGGATTAACCAGCCCCCAGTGCCCCCTGCACCAGCACAGAGCTGAGGAGCACACAGGTCACTGCAGAGCTCAGCAGTGCCCAGCGGGACACCCACTGACCTTATCGAAGTAAGGACCGCGATCCATGGAAGACTCTTTGGGAATTTGGGGACGAGCACCGGGGCCCTTTCCAACCACACGATTGTAATCTCCCACGCCCAGGCCGTGCTTGTCCATGTCCATCCTCTTGTCCTGCAGTAACCCTGGGGGCACAGAGGGGCAGCTGAGCACCCCCAGCCCCTCAGGCACACCAACACCTGCCCGTGCCCGGGGGAGCTGACCTGACCCTGCCCTCGGGCAGGACACTCACAAAACAAACATCACTTTAGCTTGGGACCCCCTGGAAAGGGAGAGGAAACCCCCACATACCATTGGCTACAGACAACTGAGACACGGAATCAGCACCCACAGATTTTGAAAGGCCTAGCACAGATATTACCCTCAGCTTTCTCTTAAAACCAAGAATGCATAACTGTTTAAAGTTGCAACAATTTAAATATCAGGATTGCCATTAATACTGAAATCTAAAAGACTATGAGCTCCAAAGTGAAAACACCCAATTTTGAAGTGGAATAAGGAGAGAGTAACTACATTAAAAACTACAATACTGCAATTAGTTTTAGTTAAACATTCTGTCATCATAGTAGTGTTATTAATGTATTAAGATTTATAAGTAATAATGTATAAGATTATACTGTATAATGTATAATACATACTTATATACTGTATAATGTATACTTATAATGTGTAAGATTTATACTATCTTTTATTTGCTAAAGAAATCCTACCAGTGAATGGAATCAAATAAACTATAACTGCTCTCAAGTCATTTTACACCCAGGTTTAAACGTTTCCAAAATTATCATTCAGTATTAATTTAGTTCTTAGAACTGAACACTTGTTTCCAAGAATGAACCCAACGAGCCAGTGTGGGATTTGGTATGTTTCTGTTTATACTCAGTGGAGGTGCCCGGAGGGCAATCCAGATATTTATATTACAAGAAACAAACTCACCACGCCCTGAAAACATTCTCTCATCCTTCTGTCAGTTTAACACATATAAACATGAATAAGTTTGATACGTGGCCAGTATTTCTATAGCAACCAGGTGATTCTGTGTGCAGCGTTACTCACACACACACAAATATTTTTCTTTCCAAGGACATTCCTTTTCTTTAGGGAAATACACACAACTATATATAGCTACATCTACACTATATATAATTTTAAAAATGTAATTTACAGAAGGATATAAGGTAAAAGAGAGTAGGAAGGAACAGCAACAAAGCCCAGCTCAGTTCTACTGTTCTTACCTCCAGACATGTCCATCTTATTGCTCTGTATGGTTTCTTCAGGTGATTCTCTCTGGGGTAATAAAACAAATCACAATTATTTAATAATAGCATTTTTAAGTTAAAACAAAGAGATTCCTGCACACTATTACAATTCAACACTGCCAGAAAGAAAAATCAAGACAATCAGATGCTTAAAAGTATTTCCTCCCTCCAGCTGCCACCCAGTCAAGAACAGGTTCCCTCACCAGCACTCCTATGTAAATGCAGTAAAGCATCAGACCACGGGAGGAATACCTGGGTAGTGGTTACAAATCCACTTTTCACCAATAAAGAGGGTTTTTTGTTATGAGAACGCACAGAAAAGGGATGTGTGACAAGGGAGACACACACAAGTAAAAAGAAAACCACAACAAAAACGAACACTTGGCATTTGAGCATTTCAATGTCTGTGCATTGTAACAAGCCCTGTGGAAAGGCAGCAAAGACAGAGACAAATACTTACTGAAAAACTGAGATTTGTGAATTGCTTAATGAATGGATTGATCCATGTTTCATCTTGCTTATTTCCACCTTTCATTATTCCCTTAAAAACAGAAAGGAATTCCTGTGATACTCAGATCCTACCTCAATTACATCACAAAGCGTTAAGGATGAGAATTGAAGTGTAAGAGCAGTAGTGTGCTCTTACTGTGTAAGAGCAGTAATCCCCTCTGACGTGGCTCTCAGAAATGACAGCACGCCCTGCCCCGAGCTGCTCCTCACCTTTGTGGGCATTTTCTTCAGGTAGGGTGGCCAGTTTAACGATGGGTTAGCTTCTTGTGAGGAACTGCTGTTCCACATTCCAATCTCGACATCCTCCTCTTCCTCCCAGCTGGTCTGACGACTGCCAGCCAGTGGCATATCATCTCCACACCAACTATCTTGCATAGATTTAGGCCCTGGAGGTGAAAACAGCCCGGCAGTGAACACTCCAGCAGCAGCTTCACCAAACAGCTCGATGCCCACTGCAAGGCAAAAACCTGAGAGACACAAAGCTTCCGCCTTCCCCAGCACACTGAGAGCACTCACCAGGTTTATTTGGAGGCTGCTGCCCAAGGGAAGTGTTTCCCCAGCCAGAGGTGCCTCCTGCATCGCTGACAGGCTCTCCCCAGCTCGTACCAGTGTCCATGGGCTTCCCCCACGCCGAGGTCCCGTTATCTACAGTAGTGGCTGGAGCAGAAGGCTCTCCCCAACCTTGGCGAAGCAGAGGGAGTTATTGGCACCGTTTCCAACAGGATTTTAAAGCTACGTAAAGAGACTCAAGTGTTTTGCCTTTTCTATATCCTTAACATACAGTAAAAAGCACGTGAGCACATTTTTCTGTTCTGTGTGAGGGTCACTGTTACAACTGCAAGCTCTTCCATTAATAAAAGTAATCACAAAAATATAAATTTTGTACTTACAGAATTGCATTCTGATAATTCAAATTTCTAAGATATTAAGCTAAGAGCTGCTGTTACATGTAAGTGACCCCTATCTGGCACTTGAAAAAGAGACACAGCACAAAAAACTTCCTATATCCTATTAAGTTCCTCTCCAAAATCGTTATTCACTGCTCATGAAGCTACAAGACCAGAAAGTCTGATACCAAATCCTTATAAACCCATCACTCTTCATTCTGTCCTGCAGAAGCTCAACATGTTTCCTTTTTTTGAAGACTCATCAACAAAATTAAATTTTAGCTGGTTTAGAATCATTTAGGAAAACATTCAAATCCTCAGACACTATTTTAAGTATTTTCTCTGTGTTCCCACTCCCCAGAACTCAAGCAGAGCTGTTTAGCCCTTATTACTGCAGTTATTTAAAACTAGAGCAGATTTCCCAATCCGTAAAAGAACATCAATGCTCTGTGACAATGGTGCTCATTTCTTTAACAAATAGAAACTGTACTTTATTGCCACTTCGCCCTTTCCACTTTGAAATTAAAATATCATTCTAAGAAGCAAGACTAAGAAAGCACTTTATAATGAACAGAGAACACAAATTTGGGTAAAAGCCAGGCTTACCAGAACCCGAGCTGCTCTCCTTGCTAGACATGGCACTTGAAGACAGTAGCTGCGGATGTACCTGTGCTTGCTGGTCTGAACTGCTGCTACTGTTAGGGACATTTTTATTCCACATATTCACATTTTTGTAGTTGTACTTGCTCGGATCACCCCAAGCAGAAGTTCCATCATCAATCTCCATCTTGCGGCGTATGGATTCGGGGGACGGCTCCTCCCAGCCCGTGGGCTCTTCCTCCTTTGTGGGGGCTGGCATTGGCCCCCCCAGCCAGCCCGACCCCGGGGGTTTGTTCGTGGCAGACGGGGCTCCCCAAGAGCCAACATCTTGTTTGTTCCACTCAGCAGAGTTGACTGGCTTGGACGAGTCCCCCCAGACTTGAGGCTGATTGGATTTCGGAGGGTCTCCCCAGCCCTGGCTCTGATTAGACTTTGCAGGCTCATCCCATCCTGAAGAGCTGTTTGGGGTTGCATTATTGCCTCCCCAAGTAACAGAATTTGATTTACCCGGCTCATTCCAACCAGACACCGACCTGTCGCTGCTGCTGCCTCCGGAACTGGATTTCTTTGCCTCACCCCAGTGGTTACTTCTGGAGTTTTCACCCCAGCTATCACCAGCAGACACTGCCCAACCCTGGCTGGCCTTCTGTCCATCTCCCCATCCCTGCTTCATCTTCGGTGTGTCATTCCAGGATGACTTCTCCTCTTTGCCACTTCCCCACGATTGATTGCTCTTGACCATTACTGTAGCAGCAGAATCTTCTTCCCACCCCCCTTGGCTGTTTGACCCTTTGGAGTCGCCCCACCTTGTAGCAGACTTTGGATCTCCCCACCCCGATACAGATGAGGTATCGTTATTATTAGGGCTAGGTCTATCCACACACCCCCCTGAGCTGGAAGTCTGTGTCACAGAGCCCCCCCAGGCCTCTGTCCCATTGTCAGTTTTTCTTTCACCCCTCGGTGATGTTTCGGTATCCCAGGCAGTGTTCTGTTTGATTGGAGTCTGTCCCCAACCAGAGTTGGAAAGGACACGCGGATCTAAGTCAGTTCTGTTCACTATGCTTTGGAGTAACGTGTGCTGGTCAACTTTCCTCCTCTCTCGGTTCTGGCCCTCCGTGGCTGCTCTGTCCTCGTGGCACCCGGTGCTCTCCGAGCTCCCCTCGCTGTCCCCTGTACCTGTTTTGGCCCATGTGCTGTTCTGCTCAGCCAGCTGGGAGGCAGCAGAACTCTGGCTGTTGAGATCCTCCTCCTCAGTAGCCTTCCATCCGTTTGTAAACTTCCTGCTGTTTCCATTCATACCTTCATTGGAATGCTGATTGCCGGGCAGTTTGCTCCATTCCCCGTTGGAAATGTTGGTGCCGGCGTTCTGTGCGGGGCTGCCCCATCCTCTCCTGCTCCCGCCGGCACCGGCACCGTTCCCGTTTCCCCACGGCATGTTCTGGGAGCTGACTGGCCCTGCCTCCCACACCCCTCCGCCTTTATTCCCGTTGATTTGAAAGTTAGTGCTGCCAGGCCCGCTGCCGCCCGGCTGCATTAGAGTTGCATTCACAGTGTCACCATTAGCTTGGCTGCTCGGGCCTGGACATTTGTCTCCAGAGTAACTAGAACCATAGGCACCCCAGGTAGTACCATAAGAGCCGCCAGTTTTGGCCTCACCGTTGCTCAGGTGAGAGATGGAAGTGCCGTTTGCCACTGGAGAGGCCTGAATCTGAGAATGATTCATTGTGCTCACGCGCCAGGCCCCGGGCCCTGCAGTGTTGGGCAGTTCGTTCATCTGCACCGAACCAGCAGAGTTTGGTAAACTAGAGGTCATAAAGTTAGTAGTGTTATTTGGTCCATTCATTTCAGTGTTAAGGTTTTGAGGTTGCCCACTGAATGAAACATTCCTTGTACCATTTACTTCAGAATCACAACTTTCCTGAAGGCTTCCCCAGGAACCGTGGGCTGAGGCACCCACTTTCGAGTTAATACTCTGGCTGTTGGCCATCTGACCTATGGTACTGCACTGAATGCTTGTGCCAGGACTCCCACTCCCCACGGACCCTTTCAGGGCATGTCCACTGTTCTCCAACACGGACCAGGCACCATGGTTGCCATTTGAATTCAAAGTGCTTGGATTTAACCCTCCATTTGATGAAGAGCTTATGGTGCCCCAAGCATTCATTCTATTGTTGCTACTTTCAGATTTGCTGTCAGGAGCATCCACAGAAACTTGACATGTGCTTATTATGGACCCGTGGGACAACCCCCACGGCCCACTAATACTTCCATTGCCCACATTATTGCTGTTGCTACCAACCACAAACTTATTCTGAGACCCATGTCCGAGGCCATTGCGAATGCCATCGCCCTCTCCGCCCGCGCTCCCTGAAGCCATGATAACGAGGTTCCGCTCCGACCCGGAGCTGGAGGCAGAGTCAGTGTCCATACATTCTGAAGTCAGCTCGGGGTCACTGCCAGTGATTGATGGCCATGCTTCTTTGTCAGAGCCGTCTACGATAACTTTATCCCAGTTTGTGCTGGAGTCGCTATTTGAAGAGACTGGTCCCCAGTGAGAATTTTCATAATGGGATCCTAGACCACTGTGGTTCAGATCTAAAACGAAGAAGGAAAGCCCAAGAGCATTATGATGAGTTGAGTATTATTACTTCATTAAGCAGAAGAGGAAAAAAAAAAGGATAAAGGTATTAAGCCAGGAATTATTTTGCTTATTATTTTGCTTCTGTTAAAACTACAGTTATGGAAAGTGACAGAGAAAGCGCCAACACAGCTGCCCAAAAGCTGTCACGCACAACCCAGGACACCTCCCAGCATGCAGGGCTGCTCTCACAAAAACCTCAGAAAACTTCAGACTCCTAAAGGTCTTTTTCTTCCAGAGAAACATTTTTAAAAGAATACTCTGTATCGCCATATACCAAGTATTTTCTAAAATACACACACAAATTAAAAACCACAATACTAAACAAACCCAAAACCACACTGAAAGGCAGAAATTCCAAGAGGACATGGCCCTGGCCCCGCAGTACCAACTGCTGTGTGACAGTAGCCACAGCACACACACCTTCCCACCCCTGTTACAGACATTGTGTAAGAGTCTTCAGGGCAAGTTATTCAAGATCTTTTCTTTTATACATCAACAGCTTGGCACAAAAAGCACAAGACCCATCTGAAGTTCTGCTTTCAGAATGCACTGACGCACAAGTCTATTTTTAATTAATTTTTAATCGATATCAATATTACTCATCCTACAGTGAAACAGAATTGAGTCCAAGACCCTGGCTCCCAGAGCTGGAGCAGCACAGAGCAGGGATCGCCCACTGCTCCTCAGCACCCGGCACTCAGCTGAGCTTCACCCGGTAACTCAACGTGAGAAACAAGGACGGTGGCTCAGCAGTTTGGAACAGGAGGAGTGGGAAAGGCCCGTGGCAGGCCGGCAGAGCACTGTGACAGTGTCTGGCAGTCCTGGAGAGCCACCACCATCCCCAGGAGAACAGGGATTCAGCTGAGCACACCCCAGAACCCGCCGATCCGTGTGGCAGTACAAGAACACCGTCATGTCTGAGCAGCTGTCCAGCAAGCTTCAAGGTTTCAGCCCTCAGCCTGGTATTTTAAAAAAGGACATTTAACCTGTACTAAGGGACTGATCTAAGAGCTGTGTGCACTCTTGGGAGTGAGACAACCAATGGCACAGAACAAGATTCTGATCACACCAACACCATCCCAGTAGCAGCATCCCTTTTAAAAGCAACACAAAGGCACACAGATGGCAAAGAGCCTGAATTCAGCACAGGGATACAGGTTAGGACTACAAGTCAGGGGGAAATGGTAAAACAAACTCTCATTTGCACAGCAGCAGAATACATAAAGAAAGCTCGTATTTATTGAAATTCTGTTACCCTAATTTAACTGATACACAGTTTGTGCAGAGCCAATCCACCAACAGCACACAGTGATTAATTTCCACTCAGCTGATTTTCTCCCATTACACACAAAACTACTCAGACCAACAGTCTTTCTCCTGGACAGAAATGAGTTAGTGATGTCTAGTATGAGCCACTGCTCTGGAGCATCCCCACCTGAACCTCCCCAACTCATCAACTTCAGAGACCAAGGATACAAACACTGAACAAGCAGGTATTAGCTCTGACTTTTTGTATCTGGCAGAGACCACAAAACACCCTCAAAACTGAAAAATGACATGTGGCAACACACTGCATTTGGTGCACAGCACAAGAAGCCAGAACAGCCTACTCTTGCTTTTCTTCCCGAAACTATTTAAAGTTGCAACTGAACTTTTGCTGCTTAAATCCTTGACAAAAAAGCATTTATACAAACTCAAGTGTCTTAAAATCCTGTCATCTGCTACAATTGCTTTCAGTAATTTTTGATTTAATGCTTTCCAGCTATGAGTTATCCTGCAGAAAACATTTGCAAAAAAAACCTGTATGTATTTAAAAAAGCAGTTTGTCATCACATGGGCTAAAATAAACAGGATTGAGAAGCGTAAATTAAGAAATACCTGAATCTTGCACCCTCTGCCTCCTCCTGCTCCAGCACACCTGGCACCCCCAGACTGTCAATACCATACCTTGCCAATCACTGCACCTTTGGGCCTTATGAACAAATGCATTTTAGTAAATACAGTCCTGAGCTTTTAGCAAACAATCATGACGTGATTTCCTCCACAGCGTGACACGTCTCTGATAGGAAGCACAAGCTTGCACAGATTTTTCAATACCATAAAGAGGCAAGTCAGCATGGAAGCATAAATGGAAAAAAACCCCCAGTATTTTAATGCTAAGGTGACAAAAACTCTAAGTATGAATTCTGACTTAATTAGAAAATTAAAAATGTTAAACCAAATTAGTATGCAATGGCACAGAGAAAGTGTACTGCAATCATTCACACACCCATGCCAATGAAAAGCATAAGCCAATGAATAAAAATAATAATTTAAAAAATGAGACAAAATTGTGTGAAACATGTAACTACCACAAACACGTAGTGCAAAAGCAGGTGAGATGGAAGTAGCTAACCTGACTGGTTAGGGGAGTGGCTCACCAAGTCCCGAATGGGAGGCATGCCTACAAAAAAAAAGCAAGAAAATCACAGAAGTGTTACTTCAGCAAACGAGAGAACAGTCCCCAGAGCACTCACTGCTGTAAACCCAGTCCTCAGAGCCCTTTTCCAGGACAGGTTTCTCTCAGAGCCAGTTCAGCCTCACTGAATGAGAGTGAGACTCTCTCTCAGTCTGCTCTGAATCACGTTCCCCACACAGGGAGCAGGGACATGACAACAAACTCAGCCTGGGGATGTGAGAATCAGCAACTCTGCTGCTTTGATGACACATCTCCACTACGACCCACTTGTTACACATTTGGCATTTAATCAGCCAATTTAACACGTCCTTAGAAGTTTGATTTATACAAAAAAAGAGGAAGAATTTAGAGTCAGTGAAACCAAAACCAGTTCATTTTGGACCGTACTGACTAAGAAGTCGAGTGGCCAGCCCTGAAACTGCACCAAGTTCCTCTCCCCTCTCTGAACAGCACATTTGCTCCACCTCCAAATCAGTACTGTGCTGCCTGACTGAGCAAACAGCAACATCTGAGGGTGGCCCAATGCTGATTTAACCTAAGCACGTGCAGAGCAATCCATCATTTGCTCCCTTTCACATCCTCCTCCTGCCCTGTGCCACACAGGCACTGCACAGAATCAAACTTCATCTTTCAAACTCACTCATGTTCCAGCTGGAGACCACAACTGTTGCACTGAAGGCAACGTTCTCCCAATGAATCCAACCCTCATCACCACTAACTGCAAATCCCAACTGCTCCCCTCTTCCCTGACTCCTCCAACAGATGAGAACCACTCCCAGCTTACAGGAGGGACCTTTTGCTGCCAAAGGCTCTGGCTGGGACACAACTTTGTGGCTCTGCTGTCAGATGCACCAGGATAAAGGCAGACAGGAGGAATCCACACTGGAGCCCTGCCAGGAGCCTGGTGGTGCTCTCCTGTTCTGCTCTGGCCACAGTTGTAAGCAATTACTGCTGGAAATACTTCAGTCCATGATATAAATCATTTCATCGTGGAACAACCACTGGTTATTCCAAGGGGTTCCAGAGCAGAGGTGAGCAAACACCAGGGCAGTGATCAACCTTTCCTTTCAAGTGAAGTTTGCACGTGGGGCACATCACTGAAGACAACTAAACTGGGTATGAAAGTGTCCTGATAAAGAGCTGCTTAGGCAGATCTCTTAAAATAACCACCTTGGGGCTGGCCTGGATCTGTTCCAGAAGCACTACAAGACATGAGCTTCATTTGTGTATCTTTACTAAAACAATATGCCAAATGTCCTAAAAACAGCAGGAAAAAACCCAGCCCACAGGCCTAACCCTTCTTCAGCCTGACTTCTAGACAAAGCACATTGATTTTCCAAACAGGACACAACTGTTCACACGAAACACAAGTAAAAAGATGGGGTTTAGACCACTGATATAATTTGAAAAATTCTCCAATACCAACGACTTAAAATCTTACTGTGCCCAGGGCAATTAAAGACTTGAAATTCAGCAGCACCTGCCTGCATTGCCTGGCTTTTACACAGCACTGACCAAACCATTCCGACCACAGCTGGAACTGGGGAGAGATCCTTCCAGAAATTACACAAACCCACAGCCATTCCCAATGCCAGCAATTCTGACTTCAACACTTGAAGCCACAGTTTTTCTTTTAGCCCTAAAACCGATTAATCCCAGTAGGCATTGATTTAACCCCAGTGTCCATGGATATCCTGTCTATGCAAGCAACCTACAGATGTGTCCAATTTAATGAGATTTTTTGATTCCTGCAGTAAAAGGAGAGTACCTGGGGCTGCTGGTGGAGGCTGAAAGAGGAAGTAGGGAGAGTGAGTGAAACTGAGACAGGCAAACGACAAAAGAGCATTTCCTCTCAGACACAAAGGTGTCAGAAGACATTAGGTCCTGCTGGACGGGGCCTCCTCCACCTCACCAGCAACGTGCCAGACCGGAGCTTGAAACCGGGACAGAAATCCAGCACAGAAAAATTATTTGCCTTTCCATTATCATCTTGTCTATGTTTAGGAGAGAACATGCCAACACATCCAAAGCAGCTGTTATTCCTGGTTATTCTAGGGAAGGAGACCTTGCAGGCACCCAGGAAGGAGCCCTGAGTGCCCATCTCAGATGGCAGCCCCGAGCTTTCCCGGGACACACGGAATGCCAGGAGCCCTGACAGCAGCTACAGGGCACACAGACATTCTCCTAAGGTGACAAAGTGATCTGGCCAGCCCTTCTCTCCCTGAAGGATCCTGAACCCTGCTGGTTCCAGACACACCGTCCAAACAATCAGGGCATTTGTGAGAGCACAGAACTGCCCCAGACACCAGAACAGCACTGGGACCCGACGGCAGTGCCCAGCCCCAGGGTGTGCAGCCACACCAGCACAGAATCAAGGAAAACAGAGCAAACCTGGGAAAAACACAGCACACAAATGGGAATCCAGCTAATTAAACACTGGGCTGGTGTTCACGGAAGAAATACAACAGAGAACACTACACAAACCCTCTGGGTACAACTGGGAGACTTACTAGGCTGTATAAGCAGCAATACTTCTTAAATATGTGTGGGTGTGAATTTTTATTTAAATCACCTTGCTACACAACTAGACCAGTAGAGTACACATGCTGCAGAAAAAGTTTCATCTTAATGAAAGGTAACTTTAGACATCACTGTGGACAGCAACAACATCATACAGGCAAAGCAAAGAAAATAAGCTACTTAAAAATTACCTATTGCAATGGTAAAGAGTTCAACTGTCATGTTACAGAAACAATACTGAAAAATAATATGGGAAACATTCCTCAAGGACTCACAGATAAAGTGCTTCCAGTGCTTTGTTTACTTTCATTTTAAATCCTGCTTCTTCAAGATGCAGTAATCAGAACAGCTCAAAATTTAACTCAAACTTGAAATATCAAGACTACTTGCAGGGTTTTACTCTTTCTTTCTGTTGTTAAAGGGGCCGAGAGACACATCCTTTGTAGTCTATAAAACACTAATATTGAGAAACACTGGGAATTCAGTAAAGCCACAGAAGAAAGTGTTTGTGGGAAAAAGTTACATCATCGCTGCTATGTGCACATCAAAATATAAATACAAGTATAAAAATAAGGAAGTACTAAGCATTGGCATGCTTTAATACCAAATCCCTTTGAAAAGCTAGATCCCTCACAGAAAGTTACTTTTTTTCCAGACAAAAATAAGTTACATTAATGTCCTGTAAAAATGAACTGAAGTGCATGTCAGTGCAGCCACTGAACAGCACATCCTACACGTGTAACAGGCAAGTTCAGCTGACTCAAAAGGCTATTTGAAGGTGCATAACAAGCCAAAGTAACAAAAGATGAATGAACTTAAATAGCAGTAAAGGCAAAAGTGGATCCATTCTGTAACACAACCAAGCTTCAGGTGAAAAAACTGAGAAAAACTCTGACCTGACAATAAAAGACAGTTCTCATACCCTGAACAAGCTGTACCCTGGCTGGATCTCCAGGTATGAAGTTAAAGACAAAAGTCAAGTCTCAAGGTGCCGTTCAGAATCACATAAAAAATGTGCTGGAAGGGGCTTTGGGGCTTTGAAGACCACTCAGTTCCACTGCCATGGGCAGGGACACCTTCCACTGTCCCAGGCTGCCCCAAGCCCAACGTCCAGCCTGGCCTTGGCCACTGCCAGGGATCCAGGGGCAGCCACAGCTGCTCTGTGCCAGGCCCTGTCCACCCTCACAGGGAGGAATTCCATTCCCTGTGTCCTGGCCCTCCATCCCTTGTAAATAGTCTCTCTCCATCCTTCCTGTAGGCTCCCTTCAGGTACTGGAAGGCCAAAATCAGGTCACCCCTGGTGTCTTCTCCAGGCTGAACAATCCCAGCTGTGCCAGCCTTTCCTCCCAGCAGAGCTGCTCCATCCCTCTGCTCGTCCTGGAGCCTCCTCTGGCCTGGCTCCAGCAGCTCCAGGTCCTCCCTGTGCTGGGACAGCCCTGCAGGCGGGGTCTCACCTGAGTGGGGCAGAATTCCCCCCTGCCCTGCTGTGGGACCAGCCCATCTCTGGGATAGACCCTTCCTCATGGGATGTGTCTACCAAAACTGGACAAAGCAACAAAGGTGCTCCGTACCCCGCCCACGCTGGGATCCATGCTGAGGACACAGCCTGGCAATCTGCAGCACAGCAGAGGTCACACTGGGATACTCACCTGCCTCTGCCCTGCCCTGTCTGCCACTCACTGCTGCCAGCAGCAGGGCAACACTGAGACAAGGGCTGGAGCTTCAGTATGGAACCCGCCCAGAGAAGCCAAAACCACCCTGCGACATCCCCGACCGAGCTCTGACACAGGCAAGGATCTGCTCGTGCTACAGCTTACACTGGAAGTTCAAATGATGCTGGCTGAAACACTCCCCTGATAACTGAATTTGAACCACTCGGTTTTAGCTAAAGGAAAACAAGGTGCCTGCCCTCACCTGGCTGTTTTTTGCTGCTGTTGGGCACTTCTCCGTTGGTCACGGGCTGGTTACTGGTGCCAGTGCTGCCTCCTGACTGGCCGTTCAACGCTTTGGGAGCGGATCCCAGGTTTGCAGCTATCCCAGGTAACTGCTGCCCTCGTTTCAGAAGCTGTTTCTGTTCCTGGTGTCGGAATCGTGGTGGTACTTCCCGAGGAGGGTATCGAGGCAAGGGCTGCTGCTGGCTGCTGGCTGGGGCCCGCTTGGCATTATTAGTAGTGCTGGTTCCTGTGGAAGTGCCGGTGGAGGTGACAGGCTGGGGCTGGCTTACACTTGTCTTGGTTTGTTCTGGCACTACCCCCACCCCCAGGAAAAAGAAAGTGGGACAAAGTTATTCATGTGAACAGCAACTTAAAAAATTGAAGACTTAAGTCAATATTGTTAGAGGTGTTTATGTATGATGTAATGGCAGCATTTCTTCTGATTCAAGCTGTAACTCATCCCTGAGGAAAAGTTGTTATCCCTCAATCACACACTTTCATGGCACAGACCTGGAAGCAGGAATATGCCTTGCTATCACTCCCATCCAAGTTATCTCTGTCATAGCATGCTACTGACCAGCTTTCTACAGCCTTTTGCCAACAAACCAGCACTGTGCAGTTTATTTCGACATTTAACCTTTTCTCAGAAAATGTTAAAATTTAAAATTATTATGTTTAAATTATTATTTAAAAATTAAGTTTGCCATTTAAGTGCTACATGTAGGAAACTGCTCTGGCCTGGCCCAAAAAGAACAAGGGGCAAACAGAACCTACCGGACATGTTGCTAAGGCTTCCCTGCTTTAACCAACCCAACATCCAAAGTTATTCCTGCCCTCAAGTGACTGCTGCCAGCAGGGATGGCTGCCAGCACAGGGAACGCTGCACACAGCCCGGCAGGACAGTGCTGGCACTGGGAAAATGCCAAATGTGCAACTGCAACTCCAAATTATCTCAGTCCTGACAGCACGGCCCCGGCAAGGTCAGATCAGGGGCAGAGGTGACAGGGAACACCAGAGCCACACACCCTCAGCCCCACAGCCCACCCCGGGGCAGGGGTAGGGACACGGCCACCAGGCAAGAAGGGACCCTGAGCTCCTGCTGTGGGACTCTGCCATCCCTCCCAGCTGCACCCGACTCTGCCCCTTCCTCACAGTACTGACGTGTTAACGTCCTTTTCAAATTTCTTGGATGAGGTATCCATAAAGTGTCCCAATATTTATTGTGCAACTTCCCAAGATACCTCAATACTGGACCAACCTCCCTCAGCACCAGGAATAATGTTACTACACCACTGAGAATGTAGTTTTCAGGGGCTTTTAAAATCTTTTACATATGCTTAAAGACCATTTTATCATTCACTTTCAGGAACCGAGTCATGGGAATCCAACAAAAAATAAAAACAAACTTGAGCTTTTGTTTAAGGAATCAACTTGAACGTTGCCAGTGCTACTTATGATATAATTTCTGTTTATTTCTACTTTACATATCCTGAAAAACACAAAATAGAAGCCTTTAGAATAAAAAGTCACTGAAGAATCAGCATCTAAGTTGTGTTTTAATGGAATATTGCATTTTGGCTGCTTGGGGGAAGCAGAAAAGAAAAACTCTGGAGACCTCCTTGTTTGACAGACA
The DNA here is from genome assembly GCA_008694505.1 of Cyanoderma ruficeps. Taxonomy (NCBI): domain Eukaryota; kingdom Metazoa; phylum Chordata; class Aves; order Passeriformes; family Timaliidae; genus Cyanoderma; species Cyanoderma ruficeps. Next base: position 13,218,213 of record VZDJ01000076.1, on the reverse strand, counting down.
GGTGGGCAAAAGTGTCAGGGCGAGGACACCCAACTCCAGCTGCCCCTCCCAGGGCCCCCAGCTCCCTCTGGGCACAGCAGGGACACAGCTCTCCCCGCTGACTGGAGAGGGACAGAATTAAGGAGAGGAAGGGCCAGGACATAACTCAATTTATTGTACAGAGCACAGGGGACAGAAGGTATTGAAAGGCTATTAGATAAACTGAGAAGTTGATAAAGATCACAACCACCACGTCGGATTTCCTCAATTTAAGCCGTTCCCTATATTAAGGGAAGGCAACTGATTCCTTGCAAAATATTTCTATGCACATAATGGGACAACAAATTGTGACTCTGACTTCTGGTTCAAAACCAGACTTCACAAATAGGAAATAATTAAAAAAAAATCTATTTCATTTGGTGTTCTAAAACTTCTTGCATTATAAATAAAGTAACGGAGAGTGACTAAGCTCTGAAGGGGGGGAGAGGTGCTATTTAAGCAAATTGTTGAGAATTCGTTGACAATTTAATGCAGAAGGACTTGGCGCTTTTCTGCGATCCAGGTACTGCCACAAGCTCTGAAATTAAAACCCATTTGTTCACACTGCACAACCTGCATAACCAGTGCCCCCAAACCACAACTTTTGGTGCTCCCCCTGTGCCTCCTGCCCCGGCTGCTGCCCCGGGGAGGCTGGAGCAGAGCTCAGCTGAGCTGAGCTGACAGTGACACACAGAAACCCTTCCCGCAGCCACAGCAGCACACGCAACCATGGCAGCAGTGCTGGGGCCAGGGCCCCACACACTCCTTCAGCCCCTGGCACACACTGTTCCAGCTCTTCTTCCTTCCACTGCCACCTTCAGCAGAAAATACAAACACACCTCTCTTGAAGAGATTTTAATCTGGTAACACCGTCACTGAGTCGCTTCTCCTTCCCTGCCACTTCCACTCCTGCACCACTGCTCCTCTGGGGTAAAGTGAAATAATTTCCATCTGACATTCCCTGGACACCCAGACAGAGCTGCCAACAGCATGCCCAGGGCAGCCCTAACACTTTACTTTCCTAATTAAAGCTACTTTAAGACCAAGTGTGTTAGAACAGACCCCAACGGACCCGCAGGAACCCGAATCACTTCTGACTATCAAGGAGTGCAACAAATAAACAAGGTACTCCCTGCCCAGCCAGCCCTAAGGCACAGCACCAACAGCACTTCTCTAACAGTTTATGAATATTATATTTCACATGTATTCTAATCATTTGTTTCCTTAGCAAATATGGCAATTCTATCTAGTATGATATCAGCAATTGTATAACACAGGTCCCAGGGCTAGGCTATAGAACATGCAAACTTCACAATTATACGCTAATTTTCAACTGAAATTATCCAAAGTGCAATGGAATTCCCTTGCCTTCACTTCCCTCAGAACCACAGAGTAAGTTTTAAGCTATAAAATTCACCCTGTCCAACATTTTCTGCTCCACAACTTCTCAGAAGGCTAAATAACACATTAATATTCCAATATGGCTACTAGGAATTCCAGCACCCCTAAATCATCATCTTAATTTGTCAATTTGCTCTAAACAAGTTTCTTGTTCATAAAAGTTTGCTACACACCAGTATTTTATTTTGAATTGTATTAAGGCAGAAAGACAACATTAACAGACTCACAGTTTATCACAGCTAATTGACTAGCAACAGCAAGTTTACAGAAACTAGCATGAAAAACGACAGATTTTCATAAAGAACAAACCTGCTGCAAACCCTCAGAGCAGGGGATGGTGGAGTTACAGTTTACAGAGAGATTCCAAAGAAAGACGCTTCCAACTTGTGTTGCTTTCCCACTCTGCGGATTTCATTAGAAAATGGAGGAGAAGCATGGTGTCATTTTACTGCTCCAGGAGCTGCCTGCCAACCCCTCCTGGAGCAGGGGCCCAGGGACTCACACTCCCCCTCCAAAAAAAAAAAAAAGGCAGCTGCTTGAGTAACTTTAATGCAGATGGAAAACAGTTTCTCCCTCGCACAAAACCAGCGCAGGGAGACGAAATCCTCTGCTGACCCACACAAAGAACAGCGCCAGGCTGGCAGGGAAAAGCTCCTTCCCGCTGCCGGAGCTGCCCCCCGAAAGCCGCCCCGCGCCGCCCGCCCCGCACGGCATGTCCCGCGGCTGTCAGCGCTGGAATGCTGAAGGGCAAACAGAGGAAGTCTGGCTTTTCCAGCCGACACACGTAAGATGTAGTGCTAGAATTTTCGTGGTGGAAAAAAAAAAAAAAAAAAATGGCCGCAGCTGTAAGCTCGGAGCTGCTCTGGAAAATATCTCCGTGTTTGCCAAGGCTTTAACCCCTGCACACCCGCGCAGAGGTGAGCGCGCCCTTCCCGCGGGACTGCAGCCCCGTCCCCCGCCTCCTCCCAGACGCTCCCAAGCTTTGAGAGCGAGCAGGAGAGTTTTTCCAGCCAGGAAAAGCACGGTCAGGCAAGCGAAAACCCCGACGGAACCCAGCGGGGTTTGTGCAGCCGGGCCATTCCGCTCCGCGGAGAAGAACAAGCGTAAGAAGTTTCCAAGGTGGGAAATATGAGTCAAAGATTTCAATTCCACACCCAGCTATTTTTAGAGCACTTTCCGTTTCAGTGGGCAATTCAGTTTACTCTGTTCTGCAATGAAAGTGGCACTTTCTGGGCCGCAGCTCCAGTTCGTGCTGCTCCCCCGAGCCCCGGCTCCCCCAGCTCTGGGCATTTCTCATCCATTACTTCACATCGGTACATTCAATTGTGTGCAAAGGGCATTTCGGCCCCCACTGAGCCCCCAGCCCGGAGCACCACGCAGAGCCCAACTCAAACATCCTCCCCAAACTGCCTCTCCTCCGGCGGGTCCGTCAGCACTACCTGCGGCCACTGGGCAGAGTTCTGGCTTGGAGGAAATTCGGGATAAATGGATTGTCTGTCTCCGACAGCACTGACTTTAAACACAGCAAAGGGACGTATTTTGCCATGCCAGGAGGAGCACCACAGCTGACGATTCTACAGTACTTTCAACAAATAGGAACTCAAATTATACTTTTTTTTTTTTCCTAAAATACCTGGTACAAGAGCACTGGGAAGGCACATGATGTGCCAGCTGCTGCACAAACAGATAAACTTTCCACTTAGCAACTAATAGACTTGCCTGTAACTCTCCCAACCAGCTCTTCCATCCTTTAATAAAACCTGCTGGATCAAACCAGGCTGGTCAGAATCCCTGAAATCTGCAGGAAAGCCATACGTGCATTTTTAACTGCAACACTATGGTATTAAAATGCTGCTGGTACCAGCAACATTGTTAGCATCTTTTTCATTACTTTCATTCTCAATCCTGACAGGAAAACCCCCAGCTCCCTGAACTTCCTTGGAAGGTTCTTGTCATTTTACATGAACACTGGGAGCTGCTTCAGCTGGTACAACAGCAATTTCTTCCCTAGCTAAAACAAGTTTGGAGCTGTCCAAACTACACTTAAAACCAAGAAATACCCTCCCTTCCCACCCACAGCACTTAACCAGCCTCTTTTCTGAAAGAGGCACATAATTCTGAATTATTTAGAGATCCTATACTCTTGTATTTTATCTTCAGCTCATGCACAGAATAAATTATTTAAGACATTAACGTGATGGAAACTTGGAAACTAATGAAACATTAATTTGCATCCTGAATACAAGGAGGCAAAACTGGTGAAACAAGGCAAGAGCCATGTGCAACACAAGCTTCGCATTTTGTTCCTATAGAAACTGTAGCAAAAAGTTGTGTATCTGCATCTCATGATGTCTTTTATTCCACAGCACTGGCAGTTTGTTTCTCTGACAGCTCTAAATTCCGGCTGAACTTTATGAAATACCCTTTAAATAATAACGTAATGAAGTTGGAACTTAACACTTCCATCCGTGAATGTTAAGCCTCAAAGCAGAAAATAACAATAATAAAAAAAAATTAATTACTCTGTCCTTCAGAAGAAAGACATTTTCATTCCATGTGAAGATTCCCACCGGGTAGCCTCCCCAGCAGAATTCCTGCTCTCCTGGTTCATGCTATTTTTAGTCATTTGCTTGTGCAGCCTCAGCCCTGATGTGACGCCAGTGCAGCCCAAGCACCCGGGTCAAATGGGCACTCCAAGTGCTCATTATTATACAGCAAAGTATTCTATCATTTTTCTTCTTCACTGTCTTTTCAGACATGTTTTTATCATTTCGGAATAAACCCAGACATTTCCGTAATTCTTTAAATCTGGTCTATTATCCTAGAAGTCTTATGCCAGGAGTGTACAGAAGAAAATCAACCCTTAGCCTGTACTCAAACACAATCCCATGTGCTGGCTGAAAAAGCAAATGAAGAATATTTGTTAACTATAATAGTCTTCCAGCAATTTTATTAATTATTCTGTCCCGTGCCCAAAGACAAACCTGGAACTCCCAACGGGTTTCAGTGGCCATAGGGTGGGACCCCTGGTCAGCCTGGTGCAGCTCAGAGGGTGGTGGGACACACGGAGCAGCTTCTCCTGTGTGCAGACACTCCTGCAGCTCACTCCAGGCTCTGGCAGCTCCCTCTGCCTCCAGCAATCCCTTTTCCAAAACCAACCCACCAGCCTCCCCAGGCAGCAGAACTTCCCACTCACAGCAGCACGGCTGCCCTCGCTCCCTCCCCACAGCATCCTCACCCACCCAAAATCCCCCGGTCCTCCTCCATCCAGGTATTCTTGCCATTTAAACACCCCCACCAGCGTACACGCTGCCCTCAGCAATGCCACATCAGCTGTCCCTCCTGAGAGCTGGGGACGGGCGCTGCAGAGTCCTGGGGCACGAGGACAACCTGCCTGCTGCACTCCCAGCACAGCCCAGCTGGGATGGTCCTCATCACCCACCCTGGAATGGGCACTCGTGCCTCCCTGCCTCTTCCCCAGCTCGGTGTGCCCTCTGCCAGGCCCTGCCTTCAAGCCCCACCAGTTCTCACACAGTTTTGGATTTTTCCAGCAGGAATTACGTCTCTGCTAAGCAGGGCTCTGAAGCCCCTGCTCCAGTAAGTGCTAAATGTTCCCAGAAAACAGGGCTTCAGCAAGCACTCCACAGGAGCACTTCAGCAGCTACTCTGCGCTTCCCAACTAACAGGTGAGGAACTAAAATGTAAGAGAAAGTGAAAAGAATCTTTTTCCCCTTTTTAGAAGCTGGTTGGGTTGGAGAACCATACGAACCCCACAAACCCTCAGAAAACCACAGTGCTCCCCCCTGCCATGAATACTGAAATTACAGCTTTTTTTTTGGCATCCTGATCATTTTGTGGGGTGAGCCCTTCATATGCAGGAGTTAAAACTGGACATATTAATTACTTGTCCATCATGTGTTTCCAATCCCAGCTGCACTTAAAACATTTGTAAATTAAGTTTTAAACAGATCCATCCTATACACAGTTATTCTGAAGTGTGCACTTTTCAAATGAAGCAAAAAAGGGGAAGGAAAAAAGCAAGGAAGGGAACTTCAGGTATTATGTCTATGCCTGGTGCTCTGTAAGTAAATGAGAATGGAAAACAGGAAGATCAGCAACTCCAACCCCTGGATAAATCCTTTGCTGTTACTCTTCTAGACTTTTGTGGTCCCTTTGAAAAAGTGCAGCTGAAGTCTCAAGGGTCCCATCTGTCACTTTTGGGAGGAGATTTCAGGTGACATATTCGATTCAACATTTTTAAAACCCAGAAATAATACACAGAGTAGAACTAACCGTAAAGTAACTTACCTTTGATTTTTTGTTCAATGGCCTAGAACAAGAAAAAAGAAGTGTCAGTGATTTGTGCAGATAAGAGAGAAACCACAGTACACGTGCCACTTCATAAAGCAACATTAGCTTTTGACTTTCCTCTTTTTAAACGGTTTCAAGTTATTTAATTATCTACTTCAGAAGCCTTTCTCTAACCAACCCAGGCCTATTATTCCTTATGTTTAAAAAGCTGTTTAAATGTTACAGAAGACAAAATTAATTTGAAAGATAACTACATGAAACAGACCAAATTAAACTTGCAAATTAAGATGTTTTAAGTGAGTTAAAAACTGTGCCTGGAAGCAAAGAGCTGCCACCCCTTTTATTGCAGAACAGGGCAGGGAAGGGGGAGTGACCTGGAAATGGAAAAGAATAAGAGAGCAAATGCCAAAGCTCCAAGACTTTCATTTGCAAGATTCAATGGGTTAAACCTGTGATAAAGCCAAGATGAGAGATCTACTGAATAGAAGTTTATCACAGGATGGAATGGGAGAGACACATTTCTTGTATGGAAATGCAGCTCAGTGGTGTTGCTCTAACTGTGCACCACGGTGAGGCTGTGCTCAAGGGCATCCCTGAAGCACCAGCTCCTGGCTGCTGTCCGGGTAAGGTGCACGTGTCCAAGGGAACACAATGGACACGTTTAGGCTGGGCTCTCCAGACTCCAGCAGGGCTCAGCTCAGGGCTTGGGAGGTTTTGCTGGCAAACCTGTGGCTGTAAAACAAACCAGGCTGTTCCTGGAGCCGCAGCCAGCAGCAGGCAGTGGGATCACGACTGCTGGGCAGGGTCACTCTGCTCCTACTGAAAGGCACATGTTCAAAAACTGCTTTTACCAGCTCCTCTCAAGCTCAGGGGCAGTATTTAGAATCAATGGCCATGGTGAGGATCTTGTCAGTGAACAGGGATTCTGAAGGATTTACAAGCATTTCTGTGACGTTTCCATCCCTAAACATCTTGGCTGTCAATACTTTCTTTTTTATGAAAATTTTTATTCCCTAACTACAAATTCTCTCACAGCATGTTTCCACACTGAAGAATAAGAAGATCTATTAAAATAAGAATGCAGTTGAAACCCACTGACTTAAAATAGTACTTTTATTCTACTAGTAAATACACTAACATTGAGGTGCTTCAAACCTGAGACTGCCTCAACTGACAATCAGGAAAAGAAGGGTCATCTCAGAAGAAAATTTAGTTTTGTAAGAAGCTGCACAGAGCAAATTACAACGCTCAATATGTCAGTTACCTCTAAATAACTGACAGCACATTTAAATTTAAAACATTAAATTCGTACGAAAACAGTGTTTTTACTAGTGATGAAACAAGAGACCTCCAAGCACAGGGGTTTAATCTCAGTGCTCCACATACCTTTTTTTGAGCAGCTTCCTTCTTCTTCTTGTCTTCTTTTCTCTTTTTCCTTTCTTCCATCAACTGTTCTTCCTCTTCTTGCACTAAATCCCTGAACCACACAGTTTGTAATTAACTCTCCCAAAATACAATCTGTACACACTTAGATTCATTTTAGAACAATTATTTCACAGTGACACAAAAGGAACTGGGGAATTTTGCTTCTAATTGGATCCTATTCCTACAGGGACCGTCCCTCAGTGCAAGCCACCAGTGACAGGACTTCAGGCAGATGTGGTGTCAAGCTACATGCAAGGGGTTCTTCCTTCCAATGCCTATAATGGAGACTTAGACTTGAATTTGGTTCCAAAGCCAGCAAATTCGGATGTTATTTAACCTCTCCCTGCACTGGTGTGGCTGAGCTCTGGCACATCTCAGCCTGGAGAGTTCCTGCACGCAGCCTAAGCCACACACCCCCTGTGCATCTGCCCCAGCTCCCCCATCATCCCAAACCCCCCGCCAGGAAACACGGGGGTGTGGGCAGGGCCAGACCACGGCTGGGCCCAGCAGGGCCATTTCTGGGCTCCCTGACCGAGAAACAAAAACGTAACTTGTCAGAAATGAAACCAAAACTTGGCACCTTAATTACCGTCGCTGGATACACAGTATTTCTGCTCAAAACAAGGCTGAGCACCAACAGCTCTGCCCAGCTCATGCCGCTTAAAAACAGGCTCCAAAAGTGTTTGGAGAAAAAGAACTAACAATGTCAATATGGGGCAGTGACTGCATGGTTTGGATCTGCCTCGAAACACTGAGCTGGTTCCTTTTTCACCACAAACCACCCATAAACCTCCAGTTTTAAATAAGATAGTTTGATGTCTGTCAGAAGCAATGCAAATCAAATGTATTAAACCACAAGACAGTCCACAGGTACTAAAACTTCCATTCGTTTTTTAGATATATAAACAACCAGTTAATTTGGGTTTTAGCTTTAAATTTAATTTTAACTCAGCTCAAGTCCCTTTCAAAGCAAGTGCAGGCATCAGCTTCCACTGACCAAATTCTGGCTTCTAAGATTTTTCTAATAACAGAAAGCAAGCATTAATTACTTTTTAAAAGAAAGAATAGCTTCTGATGTGCTACGGTATGCAAAATAATTACCCAAAAGTGTTATTTCTGAGAACCCCCATGCACTGCCAGAGGAATCACAACCCATCAAACACAATGTGGCTGTTTTGCATTTTATCACAGCTCCATCAGCTGGCTGCCAGACCCACCGAGGACGGTCTCGCTGCAAAAGCAATCTTGCATTTACAATTAGGTCTCAAAAATGACTTCATGGACAGCTAAGAGGTCAGACACCTAACTAGAGAAACAATTCCAGCTGGCCAGTTTCATTTAGAGCAGTCCCTCGCTCCTGTGCAAGTCTGAGGTGATGATTAACCTGCAGTGACATCCCTGCTCTACAGAGGTGACACTTCAGTCAGATTTGGCCCTCGCTGTCACACCCTGGGCATTTGGAGCCGCGGGGATGTTGGTGATGCTGACCCTGTTTGGGTTAATTTGGGACAGGCCAAATTTTAACAGAGAACCTGAACTGCGGAAAAATAGGAAACAGCTCCTAGAGATGCCAGCTCCTCCCTGCCACCATCCCCAGCTCAGGCACAGCTCCTTCCATTCACTGGTTTGCTCCCTGGGAACTCAGTGCTGGCCTCACCTCTGACTGCCTGTTGGGGCTACAGCTGTGTGAGCAGCCAGAATAACCTCAGCAGAGCTCTAGGAGCTAAGACAGCCACCAGCACTCGCTGTGGATAACAAATGTCAGTCTCTCACATGCCCAAACTGCATTAACCGAAAAATCACTCTGCTTTTAGAAGAAAGCTGTAGCACGTTCAAGAGCAAGCAGAATGTAAAGGAGTATTTTCACAGGAAAAACAAAACCACTCATCAATCCTGCTACAGTTAAATCAACGTAATTACATTTCATTTTGGGAATACAGATGCTAACAACTAACATACCAATATCTCTGGAATATTCTACCACAGCATCGTTGGGTTTTTTTCACACAGCAACAACAGAACTCCTAAATTCTGACACTGTGTTCATTCAATTTTTATCCTTCTAAGACAAACAGATTTTACATTACAAAACTAGCTTAAGAGACATAAAACCCTCCTATGATTAGGATCAGGACTCTAGGTATTCCCTGGATGAAAAACATCGACCTAAAGTTCATTATAAGTTTTTAATAGTATTAGTTACTACTATAACATCAAATCTCAGAGCAAAACTAACCCAACTGGCACAACTAAGCAGCAGCAGCAAAGCCCTTCCTGTCCCTGCCCTTCCCTGAAAACTTAACCCTTCAAGTGAGAGAGGCCTGAGACAAAAATTCGCGTTTGCCTATTAAGTCCCCAGAGTCTCAGGCAGAACAGCTGGATTTCCAGTTCTGCCAGCTGGAAGCACCAGTCTCCTTTCTTCTTCCCAACACACAAATCCACGGCCCTCTCACCAGACAGAAATGATGGGCCTGAGCCTCTGACTCCAGCCTCTGTCAGAGCACATAACAAACAGGCTCCGTTTCTGATGCTGCTCCTTGAGGAACAGAAGTGGAAGGTGCATTTCCCATTCATCACCTGGACTAAGAGCTCCCTGCTCCTGAGGACAGACCAGCAGCAGCTCCAGGTCCTTTACAGCACAACGTGGGACCCGGCGCAGGAACCCGGCCCCGTGGTGACAACACAAAGCCAGAAAATTAACCAGTGCCTTTGCTGGGCTTTTCCCTACACCTGGGAGACTAAATCCATCAGCCCCGTGTGGCCAAAGAGTTTGCAGCAGCACTGCTGGTGTGTCGGGGGCCGAGGAGAAGCAAGCAGCCAGCATTCCGATTGATAACGTGGACATATAAACAGGAATCTGTGATTTCCCCCGTCAGACATCCAACCTCCACCACAACACACAGGCAACGTCCTTCTCCTCCTCTGCAACGAGATTAGCCTGCTCAAGGTTAAACGGCCTTAGCAGACATGCAAAACATATTTTCCAATTTAGATCAAGTGAAAATAAAACACCCCGGCAATAGGAAATCCACATCGGAGACAGAACAAAGGCCGCTGGTTTCAACAGCTTAACTTGAAAGGTGCTTTATTTTCAAGTGAGGTAAAATGAAAGTGGATCCTGATCTCAGGAGAGACTGCACATTTGATGGCTCTGAAGATGGGCCAAGGAGAAGCTGCTGTAATCTGTATAAATTTAAGCAGACCGAGGGTCAGATAAATATTTACTGCTATTTATTTAACAGTAAATTTTTGTTTCAAACGTGCACCCCAGCACAATTCCTCTTTGTATACAGAGGGGAAAAAAACAACAAACTACTAAAATGCTTTCCTCAATTAAGCTATTAAAAAAACCCAAAACAAACAAAACCAACTTTTTAGTCTTCTAAGACAGGTTATCAAGACAGTATAAGGCATTTTATTTTTGTACCGCTTGATTTGTTATTTGGCTTCTGAAGTGGAAAAAGCTGTCATGCTCAAACTGCAAACATTTCAGGTAATATTTGTATCAAAACATGCTTCACTTATTACTTCACTTCTTGAAAAAAAGAGTACTATTAATCTTTAATTTCTAAAGCTCCACCTTAGCACTGTAAAAATACCTGAGCTGAAACAGACATACTTAACCTTTATTCTTATTGCAGAAGAGCAAAATCAAGCTCGCCCATATTTCCCCGGGCAGACAGGCTGAGGATGCAGTAATTAAGGTTTGTGCAGCTTTGCTATCTTTGCCGTTACAATATATCAAAGGGCAACACGTTTTGCCACAATAAAAACAAAATTCTATCTCCACACTGAGGAAATGAGAGTTACAAGAATCGTGAGCCCACATCACTGGAGGGATGAACAGAGGAATGGGGCAAACATTCACGTAAGAATTAGAAATGATTATGCACAGCAGTCTCTGAAGCCGATGTAAAATTTTCAGTGATGGACATAATAAAAATCATTTTCCGAAAATAAATAAATAAAACCTTTCTACCGTTTGTTCTTCTTCTAGTTATAAATTAACTTGCAGTGCTACAGGTGGAACACTGCCAGGTATCTACAGGTAAGTATCGAGGACTGAAAGATCTTTAACAATTCTGCAAAGACAGCATCACATGTTCAACCTACAGCTGATCTTCTACGGATCTATCTTTCAAACGTTGCTGAGACTGATAAATCTTCTGTATTCTGACCTACAAGTTCCCTCATCTTTCAGCTTTTTGAAATGACACAATTACATAAAATTGCCAATGAAAGTGATTTCTCAGGTTCTGTAAAAACCAACAGCTAGCTTTCCTACTCATCAGCATTCTACAGAAATCAATTACAAAATGCATATTTTGATTAAAACGAGATCCTACAGTTCCTTCATCGATGCCATCCACAAAACAGCACACTCCACCAAAGGAGCACTTGGAGTTTATGGAATAGACACCAGTACTTTGAAGTTAACAAAACAATCCAACAAACCCTGCCAGTGCCTCAGATGGAAAAGCTCTGGCACCTGAACCCACCCAGCGTGTTCCTCCGAGCACTGAGAGCCTCAGGCAGTGAGAACAAAACAAACCCACTCATTTCCAGACGTGTGTGCGTGTGTGTGTGTTCTTTCCAGCTATTAACAGAGAGGAGAGGTACTGCCAAACTAAAAACCGGGAAAAAAAACTTCAATGAATAATTAATTAGCAAATGTGTATCAGCTACTTTCTTTTTTTGCTTTTAAATACCTCAATCTTTAAATTACCACCCCAAAAGTGAAGTGACGGAATTCTACCTACCACGTCTGTCACTACCAGTTACCTGGAATCCACTCAGCTTCCCCATTCCCCTAATACAGAAGCTGCCTCATCAGGATGATGCTCCCAACTATGAGGACTACAAATGGACCACAATTCTGGAATATTTGTATTAGTTCTGTCCTTGAGTTCCATCCAAGATGTTGGCTGCTACATAAACAGACAAAAGACAGATCTCTTTCCCAGAAGTTTATCATCCAGCTACACTAGACTCCAGCAGCAGCCATAAACAATCCCTATCTTCCTGTAACAAATGAGGAGCCCAGGAAGGCAGATTAAACTGCTCCTCCATAACCAACTGCCCGAGCCCAGCATCAGCTCCAGGCTGCTGCAGAGGCAGCGCTGCCTGCACAGGGGCAAGACTCAAACACTCATGGGGACCCCATGGGGACCACCTGCAATCCTGTACAGCCTCAAAAAGTGTCCGTGCAGGAGAAATCCCTTCACCCAAATATCTGTAAAAGTCTTGAAAGCATGAACAGAATGTTTTCTCTGCAATAAACTCTTCCCATTGCACACCAGATATCTCTCCGTAAGAAGTTCATCAGGAAAAAGACCCAGAAACCCAACAGAAAATCAAATGCTTACACATCAACAGAAACAACTACATTTCTCCCTGGTTTTATATGTCTCTATCACTGGGCCAGTTCTATGTTTTCCCTGCAGCAGATAAGAAAAATATCACAGAAATAGGGTGGTTATTATTACATGAAAGCGTAAAAATCAATTGTACGGTAGTAACTTTACACAATACATGGATGAAATCTAGAGGTGAGAAGTTTTCTCTCCCAAAACATGGCCAGTCTGCAACCAAGGTGGGCAGAATCACAGGTGGATGGAAGCAATGGAAACTCTTCCCCATGGTTTGCATGCTTGTGAAGCAACAGTCAAACCCCTGGGTTTGGGAAAATGATTGTCAACACATTTCAGATATTTACCTTCTCTCAGTTCCACATAAATGAGGCAGGAAAGCCCTGTTTACCAAACAGAATTGAAAAGTTATTGCTTAAATCAGAAGAACTAAATGGTGATTTTTAGCAGTCCTGATTTTAACCAAATTTAACTCCTAGATTTCCCCAGTTCACAGCAGACAGCCCCTGTTGTGGCTGATCGGGTGACATTTCATTTGTAACATGATGCCACAGCCGAGTGTGCAATGGATTTCTTCGAATCCCTTTCCCAAGTCATGCACTAAGATTATTTTTGAGACCAGGAATATTTGCACAGCACCAGGCATGTATGAATTTTAGAGAGAACACAGGGCCAAATGAGGATTCTTTTCCGAAAGGCCAGACAAGCCAAATGCTAATCCTGAGTGTAAAACAGGAATCACTCCAACTGGATAAGCAAGCTGCGCTGAAAGCTGTAACACTTATCCTATCACAAACCCACAGTCTAGGCCAATATTCCCAGTAAGATTAAAAAGTGTATTTGCTACCCATTAATTTATAAGCATAAACTCAAGAAGTGACTTTAGAACACACACAAAGCAAAGCCAGCATCCCGTGGAGTTCACAGTCTACATCCACACTGTGAAATCTGAGATTAACATAAACACTAGCACAGGTCTATGTACCTTCCCAGGAAAGGATATTTACTCTTTTACAGTTCGACTAGGTCACTGCAAATTTAATAAGACTGTAAATAATGACATTGGAGGAAGAACGAGGGCTATCTGCTGAGCTCTACCCCAGTAAAACAATTAATCAGGTCTATCCAGTGCAGGCATGCCATGGTTTATCAGCTGTGTGCTCACACAGCGAGAGCTCCCTGGCTAAACATAAACCAGCTGGGGCATTAATGTGAACTTCAAACCAGTTCTGAATCTTTAAAATGAATAAAACGTACTCCTCTGGGTCACAGAGGCACGGGGACCCGTTCCATAGCAGAATTTACTCTCCAAGCACTGAATTTTGGAAGTTCTGTAGTTTTCTTTCACTTCTCACTCTCGGCACTGCCTGCCAGCACGACAAGAACTCTGCTAAGGTCATAAAAATGCGAAGATCTCCTGACTTAGTAAGTCTGGCACCAAGTACTGCTCTGAACTTAGCACTCTGTCACTCTGAATAACAGTTCTGAAATCACTTCTGGCATCACGAATGCAGCGACTCCCTGAACACTGACGGGTTAACAGCAACGTGCCAAAGGTACCTCAAAGGCTCCCATGTACCCCAATTGCTCCCCGTATTTCAACAGCAACAAGGGAAAAATCATTCACACTAAAGTGCGTTACCAAAAAACAAAAAAAAGAAAGGAAGACACACACTGAGAGCAGGGGGAAGCAAAGCAGTTTTCACAATCATAGCTCAGCCTGGAAGCTGGAGCCTGCTGGGGCACAGGAAAGAAGGGAAAACGCAGGGTACCAAACCTGAGATTCTATCAGCTGTACCCAAAGTTTCGGCACGTTTCAAACGGCCCCAGTGGAAATCCCTTTAACAGATCACTAGCAAAAGGCCTTTAAAGGTCTAACTGAAAACCCAAAAAGGAAGTAGGAGTGAAGTTGAAAACAAAGAATGTAACCAACAGACCAGATACCTGTGAGAAAGTCACCTGACCAAAAAACAAATGGTGCAGAAGAAACTACTTAAATACAAAAGTGATACACGTTATGGCATGGAATTCTTAATTCAACATGACTCTGAACTCCTGAGTTAAGGAGTTAACTCCTGAGCCCATTCTGTTAAGTTCTCATTCTAAAATCTACACGTAAACAGGAAATTCACCAGCTAACTCTTCACGGCAAAAGAGGCAGAGCCAGTAGTTACATGGCAACACAGAGTTTATTCCAGTTCTTGCCACAACTGTCTTGCCTCCAAACAGTATTTGGCTGAAGTGTATTAAAAAACCCCAAACCCTTCATTAATTTTTCAGTTCTTGTTAGGTACTACGACTTAGTGTAGAAAAGTTATTTTTCTCTTCAAAAACTTCCCCTATTAAAAAAACTGTATTAAACATCTGAAGTTGTTGCACACACACAAAAAAACCCAAAAACCCCAAACCAAGAAAAAAGCTAAAAAGGTGTTTAGACTACGGAATTAACTAAGCTTGCAGACATTTCTCCATGCAATAGGGAACGTTTTCAAATTCAGAGGGTTTTTTTATCCTTACAATTAACAAGAGATTAAAGCTTGCGATAAAGCCCACAACTATTCCCAGCCCTAGGCCACCTTTCCATCTAAACTGTGGGAGGGAATTTAAATGAGTCTCTTACCTGCTTAGTTTTCTTTCGACTTCTTTGGTAGCTTTAGCTTCCAATTCTCTGGAACAGAAAGCGGTATTGGTTTCCATGTCAACAGCAATGCAGCACGAAAATAAAACTGGCGCGGGTCAGGATGCTCAGGGATGTCCAGGCGGGGTTTGTCAGGAGGGAACGGGGGAGAGCGGGGATCGCCCGGCGACCCGGCGGGTGTCCCCAGGGACGGCGAGGGGAGCGGGATCTGCAGCCCCGGTGTGCCCCGAGGGCTCCGGTGTGTGCCCCAGCGGCTTCACCGCTGCACCCCGCACCTGCGGGCCCCGGTGCCGCATCTGGCCCCGGCCCCGTGCGCCGCCAGCGCCCCACACCCATCCATCCCCGTGTGCCCTCCGCGCACTTCACCGTCTCAAGGACTTTAGGGAAAACAATTCTGCTGCATCACTTCAGCCCGCGGACGCGGTTCCAGCGCAGCACCGGGACTCTCCGTGCCGCACCGGGACGCTCCGTGCCGCACCGGGACGCTCCGTGCCGCACCGGCGGCCGCGGGCGCTGCCGGCCCCGCAGGAGCGAACTCCGGGCTGGGGAGGGCACGGATCGGCCCGGCCCGGGGGAAACGGGACACATCGCTCCGGGTCGGCGCCGCGACCCCTCCGGGCGGCCCCGCCGCCGGCGCCGCTCCCGCGGGGAGCCCGATCCCACCGGCTGCGGCTCCGCGGGGCATCCCCCGCCGCCCGGCCCTTCCCCGCCCGGCCCGGCCCGGCCCGGCGCCGCCCGCCCCGGTACCTCATGTATGTAAAGTGCTCGGAGTCCGTCCCGGAGGCTGCGGCGCGGGCCCGGCGCGGCCGGCGGCTCTAGGCGGGCTGAGCCCGGCGCTGCGGAGCGGGAGGGCCCGGCAGCTGCAGCCGCAGCTCCGCCGCCATTTCCTGCCGCCGCCGCCGCCCGCCCCGCGCGCAGGAAGCGAACCCGCCCCGGCCGCGCTTCCGGGGCGCCCCGCGGGGGGAGCGGGGCCGGCAGCGGGGCCGGGAACGGGGCCGCGAGCGGGGCCCGCACGGGGGGAGCGGGAGCTGCACGGGGGGAGCGGGGCCGGCAACGGGGCCGGGAACGGGGCCCGCACGGGGGGAGCGGGGCCGGCAACGGGGCCGGCAACTGGGGGAGCGGGGCAGGGAGCGGGGGAGCGGGGCAGGGAGCAGGACCCGGCACGAAGGAAACGGGACCGGTGCTGGGGGAAGCGGGGCAGGGACCGGGAGCGGGGCCCCCGAGCTCGGGCCGGGCCGCTCCTGCGGGCTGGGAGCTCGGCCGGGGTCCCGCCGGGGTCACGGAGTCACAGAACTATCGCGGCTGTGTGTGTCGGGGGGTTTGGGCTGGAGATCGGGGCAAGGCTCTTCCCGCAGAGGGTGCTGGCACTGCCCAGGCGCCCCAGGGAATGGGCACGGCCCCAGGCTGTGGGAGCTCCGGGAGCCTTGGGACACCGCTCCAGGGATGCCCAGGGTGGGGTTGTTGGGGTGTCCTCTGCACAGCCAGGAGTTGGACTGGATCATCCATGGGGGTCCCTTCCAGCTCAGGAGATTCTGTAATTCTGTTATCAAGGTTGGAAGAGGCCTTTAAGATCATCCAATCCAACCTTCCACCAGCACTGCCACCGCAACCCCTAAACCCCAAAACTACATCACCCAGCCAGATCAGACACGTCTCAAACACTCCCAGGGATTCCATCACCTCCCTGGGCAGCCCCTTCCAAAGCCCAATCACCTGAAAAGTGAAAAAAAAATTGCTAATATCTAATCTGAACCTCCCATGTGTCAGTTTAAGGCCATGTCCTCTTGTCCTCCCTCTGCAGCGTGAGAGAGGAGGTCACCCCACCTCACTACACCCTCCTGGCTGGGGAGTTGTGGGGAGCAATGAGGTCCCCCACGCTGATGTAGTCTTTAGTTATCCCAGTCACACACAGGAATTCCAGGCACTGTCCCATCAAGTACCCTCAGCAGAGCACAGTCGTTCCCCAGGCAATGCAGGACAAGGCACAGATGGACAAAACATCCATTTCCACGTGTGTTTTCCCTGTCTGGGGCAGCTCTTCCAGGGTGCTGCTGCTGTGCCAGCTCTATGCCAGGCTTGAGGCATCACTAAGTGGCAGATAAAAGGAGTTAATGTCTGAATAACCACACAGACATTTCTCCTAACCTTCCATTGACTCTGTAGGATTGAGGGAGGGAATGGAAAAGTCCCCAGCACTTGCCAGCAATTTGGCAAACTTGATGAGAGATCGATGTGTGTGAACATGGAGCTTAATCCAAAACACACAGAAATACTTCAAATGCAGCAAACGAAGAGTGAGCAGTACATGAGCCACACTGTTACTGGACTAGGCTTCAGTAACAATATCCCAGAAATTAGAAAAATCAAGCTAGTCAAAGGATTGAACAGAAATTGAGAGCAGTAACGTCAGGAACAAGGGAAGGGGACAAGAATTCCCAGTATGTGGTTCTGTGTCTGACAAGCACTCCCAACCAAGGTCCTGTTGGCATGGGCAAGTTCTCTCGCTCTCTCCTTGCCTCCAGCTGCACACTGGCACCAGCATTTTAGCCCAGTTTCAGTTGGCTTTTACCATTCTTCCCAGTGCTGGTGAGAAAAGGAATGCTGTTTGATTCCTCTGTGGGACAAACAGATGCCCTGGGCACATGAGCTGTTGTCCCTGGAAATCTGCTGTAGCATCCGCTGTCTTTCTGCCAGCATGAACAAAGTACAGTGTTCTTCAGCTGAGGAAGATCCTACAGTGTTGGAGGCAAGGTTTATGACAATGCAGAGTAGCTGGTGAGTGTATTTTTGTCCTCAGAGGCTCAGTAACGCAGAGCACATCGCTGTGAGCTGAACAGGCACAGCCGTAAAGTGACAGTTTGAAATCAGTTTCTCAGTGTCTTGTAATAACTTGTAAGTTAATTTGGTCTTGTTTATTTTTCTTCATATGAAAAAGTTTGGACTGTCATGTAATTGTGTGTAACTGAAAGCCATTATTTCCTGAAGTGTGACTCAGCTCTCTCTCACTGTTCCATTCACAGCAGCCCTGTTTCATGTCTCTTTGGAGGCACTACACGTGGTGTAGGAGGGCTGCTGTTAAGTCTGTCC
Source organism: Cyanoderma ruficeps (assembly GCA_008694505.1). Lineage (NCBI taxonomy): Eukaryota > Metazoa > Chordata > Aves > Passeriformes > Timaliidae > Cyanoderma > Cyanoderma ruficeps. Next base: position 13,199,964 of record VZDJ01000076.1, on the reverse strand, counting down.
TCAGTTGGGAAGGCTGATGAATTCATTATGTACTCCTGTTATGTCAGTTTGTTAACTCTATTGTGCCACTGTCAATAAAATTCATAGTCAAGGTCTGCAGCTTTCTTTATTATTTTAGATTGTTCTCTAATGTTATTTATGCACGTGCTCCTAACAACTCTGCTGCAGCAGTGGGTTTCTTTCTGCATGTAGGTGCTGCAGCTGGCTATACAGCACCAGCAAAGCCCCTCAGCCTCATCATCTTGCCTCTCACCCTCACAAATAACACTGCTCAGCTGAGTTCTGACTGAACTGGTGAATTCCTGGGTGGACCAGGGAAATGCAGGAATCCTTAAACAGGAAGAATGTTTTCTTCTGGGAGGAACCACCAGATTGAGCTTCACCCCGGCAAAAGCCCATCACCCAAAGCTGTGGTACTGGGTGCTGGCTGGAAGCAGCACTCGGACCTTAACCTTCCCTGGTTTTAGCCTTAATATGTGCTGAACGTAGACTTATCTGGGAACTGAGGTTCTGGAGGACCTTCTCTTCTGCTTACTACACTTCTGTGGTTTGTTCTTTGTCTCTTGGTGCTCTCTGAAGCTTGGACCCCTGGACTTCTTTGCTAAGGCCCCAGATTCTGATTCTGCCGGCAAAGAGACAGCAAAACACCTCTGTGCTTAAAATGATGTCCGTAACCACGGGGCCTGTGAGCTGCTTTCACCTCGAAGGGTAGATAAATCCTCAACCCCCATCTGTGAAATGTCAGTGCTTCTCTTCCTCATGGGATCCCTGTCCCCAGGAACCCCCGTGCTCCTGGATGGGAAGGAGCACTCTGGGCAGGGCAGGGAGGAACCAGCTCATGCTGCTCCCTCCTCAGCCTGGCACTGCTGTCCCTCCCTGGTGTGGGTTTGAGCAGCTCTGCAGCACCCTGGTCACACACGGCATTAGAAATTATAAATAATGGAAGCACCTCTTCAAGGGCAAACAAGCCACCCGCATTCAGGCAGCTGGCAGGGATGGACCCGTGCAGTTACACTTTCACCACTGGGCAAACATGCCCTGCTGGGCAGTGATCCCCAAATATCCTCTCCCAGCAACAGGAGCCANCACACACACACACACACACGTCCTCCCGTCCTCACATCCCCATTCACTTTTTAATTAGGATTTTCATATCATCAGAGCAAGAGAATAAACTACAGGAGGCAGAGAAAACAGTTAAAGAGGAGCTGGCGCCATTTCAGCGTTCCCATCCCCTCCGCCCTTCCCCTTCAGCTGCAGTTTGCTCTCAAGGCAAAGGAAGCCGACATGTTAGAAAATACTTTCTGCTTCACGTCTGGGGAAAACAGAGCTGGGGCTGTCTGGGGAGAAGCTGGGGCCTGGGGAGTGGGGAATTTGCTGTCAATGACTCGCAGCCGCTTGCTCCATTCACAATCGTTACACAGAGCCGAGCCGCCATCACCGACAAAACAGATTGTTTGCAAAATTGCTCTTGACTTAAATAATCTAAATGAGCTGATTTGACAGACAAGAGAAAACAGTCTCCTCATCAATGTGGTGGCTCTGTGTTCCTCTGCAGGGAGGCTCCTTTCTTTTTCATTGTAGACGCTTTATTTAAGGGTTTAAAAATAGCCCAGGTGACGGTAAGAGGCAGCAGTATAAAGGTACTGAACAGGCAGCACTTACTGATAAAACAATCCCTGCCCCGGAGCCTGTCAGTGCAGTCAGCTGGGCTGTGTGTTAGAGGGCGACGTTTGGGGCTCTGAGGATCCTTAATTAGGAGAAAAACCCACAAATGACATAACTGGAAGTTGGTAGCAGAAAATGTTGGGCTTGCCTTCCAATCAGCCCTGAAAGCAGCTGGAAACAGACCTGGAAAGCAGCGAACACCACCCCGTGCTGGGGCCGGGGGTTACACACTCGGGTTTGTTTCTCGGGCTGCAGCAGCAGCGAGCAGCCACGGGATCTGTGCCGAGGAGAACATTCCCTGCCTTTCCTCCGGGCCCCAGCGCCTTGGCAGCGCTCTCAGAGCAGGGCAGAGCGGGCACTTGGGGTTATTAAATGAGGATTTAATCCTAGCCTTTAAATCAGCAAAAAAATTATCAAAGATAAAGGATTTCCCTGTGTTTTAAAGCCAGTCCAACTCGCATTCCCTGATCTGCGTTTGGGAAGGCTGCCAACTGCAAAATGGAATCGCTGAGCCTGGATTTCGCTCTGCATCCAGCCAATTACGGCAGCCTCGTGTCCCTGCGCTGGGAAGTGGTGCAGTACGAGAGGCCGACAAGATCCAATCTTTATTTATTTACCAGGGCTGCATTGCACTTCCAAAGGGAGTCACAGGGGTGGGATTTACTGCAGCCCTCCCCACGCTCCTCACTGCTCAGGTGTCAGTGAATATGGCCCAGTCCAAATCCCTCATGGGGGCTGGCGGGGGACCCCCAGCTCCAAAGGTTCCCCTCGAGATGCTGCCACAGCAGTGGGTCCAGCCACCCTGGGCATCACCTGCTCTGTGGGTGGCTCAGCTGATTTCCCCATGTGAAGTCTGCTGGCTCTGCACATGCTGGACTCCTTTCCACAGCCATAGCTCTTTCTACCTTGTTTCTAAGTTTTTGCTAACCAGAAAGACAATTTCAAAAAGTAGAGGGGCATTTTTTTGGAGAGCCCACAGAGCTACAAACCACCAGCAAGAAGATACAGATGATGCACGCAGGGAAAAGTGCCTCCCCTCCTGTTTCTGCCCTCCGGCCTCAGGTATTTGCAGCGGCCTCATGCAAACACTGATGTTCACAGAGGGAAGAGCTTCCCCTGCCTCCAGCCCAGCTACATCCGCGGCAGAGGACAAATCCAGCCCTGCAGGGTTAACCTCCACTGGTGAATTGGTGGGGGAGACGGGAGCAGCTTCTCCAGAGAAAACGCCAGAGCCCCGGGATGGGACCGGGAGTGTCTGGGGCCGGGACGGGACTGGGCCAGGACCGGGAGTGCCTGAGGCCAGGAGGGGCCGGTTCGGCGGGGCCGGGGCAGGGACTGCAGCCCTCACCTGCCCCGGCGATGCACTCCTGCTCCTCCTGTGCTCTGTCCTGCATCGTGGCCAACAGCACTGAGCCCTTCCTGATCAATGCTCATCGATCACCTCACTCCACCTGCCCTTTTTCAGCACAGCGCCAGATGAACAGGTTTCACTTGTTTCCTTTGCAATTCTCACTGAAACGGCACGAACAATTCCTGCTCTGCCGCAGACCAGCTCTTTTTGTGCCAGCAATATGCTCTGGTTTGGGCTTCAGAGAGCGATTTGTCTGCTGAGTTTCCTAATTATGGAGAATAAAATGGGGCCAGGACACACTTTATTGAGCAGCACCACAGACCACAGCAGGAGCTCTGGCACTTTGTACCTCCTGGGACTGTCTCCAGGTGGGGAAGTGTCCTCATGCAAAGTCATGTCAGTGCTGCCAGGGTGGCTCTTCTGGCTGCTGCTGTCCCTGAGCCACAGCTGGCACCTGCTATGCTCTTTCTGTGGGAGCTGAACTCCTGTGCTCCTGATCCTCCCAGTGTCCCCAGCTCTCCCTGTGCTCCCAGTTCTCCCAGTGTCCCCAGCACTCCCTGTGCTCCCAGTTCTCCCAGTGTCCCCAGCACTCCCTGTGCTCCCAGTTCTCCCAGTGGCCCCAGTTGCAGGCACTGCAGTGCTGATGCAGTGAATCCCTTGGGAGAGTGTCTGAGTTTTAGCACCATGACAGATCTTTCCGCGAGGTCCTGGAGTCCAGCTCCTCGTGCCCTCTCCAGCTGCAGCCCTGCTTGGCACAGCCAGGCTGAGTGACGTGGCCCAAGGATGGAGTTCCAGTCCCAGCTGCCCCCCACAGCAGCAGGGTGGGACAAAGTGCTGCATAAACTCCCCTCAGCTGCTGCCCAGGACTGGCTGCCCAGCCCCTGCTGCCTTCCCAGAGGCCTGTTTCAGAGGGCAGGTTCTCCTGGAGACATTTTCTTTTCTGGGCAAGGTTGACACAGCTGCTGCTTCTGCCCTTAACAAAGTATTCAGGGCTCTCCCGTTATCCTCTCACTTCCCGCCTGCCTCACTCCATGCTCTGAGGGTTGCAAGGATTCCCTGGGGAGCACCAGAACCTCAGCAATGACACTTCACACCCCCCTTTTGTGTCCCCTCCTGGCCGCCTCCCTGCACCCTGGGGAAGGTGCCTGGAAACCAGAGTCCCCACAAACCCTCGATAATGGATGCACGCACGTACTTTTGCGTGTGTCTTTGCACATTTGAGCAGATGTGTAACACCATCCCTTCTTTGAAGCCTTGAACTCTCTGGAAGCAAGGATGGATATTGCAATTAATGGATTGCACTGCCCACAAGCTGGGTCTGCCCTGCCTGTGGCAGAGCTGGCAGTCACACAGGGGAACAGGCAGTGAGCTCGGGCAGGATCCCAGCTTTGGCCTTCGAGCCCACCCCAAGCACTTTTTCCTGTGCCGGAGGCTGCAGTCTCAGTTCAGGAGATCTGGCTGCCCCTAAGCCTGGAGGACAGACAGGGCTGTGCTGAAAATGGCACATCTGACCGTGCAGGGAAATGTCAGCTGTGCCTGGGGAGGGGGAGAGGCGGGGAACGCCTGCCCCCACTCGCCGCTGCCCGTGCCATGTGTGGCCGCCGGCCCGGCCCCGTCCGGCTGCCCTCTGCCAGGCGATGTGGCCACGGCTCGGCTGGGGGAAGGAGGAGAGCGGGGAAACACAGTGTTCTCACCCTGATCGAATCCCACGGATTTCTGAGCAGCTACTGCACCGATAAAACAAAGGCTGCTTTGAAATGGATGCCTGGCCTGGCCGGCTGCCAGCGCCAGGCGGGAGACAAAGGCTGGGAGTACAAATGCAGCGCTGGAAGTGGCGAGCCGAGGATGCTCTGCGGCAGGGAGAGCGCGTCGCCATGGAGACAAACCGGGGAGGGAAGGACCCGCACTGGGATGGACTGGGAGCCACCGGAGCCGCGGGAACCATGGCAGCCGTGGAGCTGAGAGACAGAGGCGCTGCAGGGGCCGGTGCCCCGAACCTGCAGAGAGGCTGGAGCAGGGGCTGGCTCTGTGCCACCCCAGCCCCGGGAGCTGGCCTGACACGGGGCATGAACGGCATCTGTCAAGCAGACAGTGAAAATGAGGGAGGATCCATGGAGGAATTCTCTGTCCCCCTCATTTCACTGATGCAAAAGCTGCCTAGGGGGGAAAATATTGCTTTAATGAGTTCATGCAAGGGGCACAAACCCCTGAGCCAGCCTGGGCAATGGCACAGACGGAGCAAACCTTTCCACACATCCCAGAGACCTCGGATCACCTGCAGAAGGATGTAGCAGTCACTGTGCAGAATTGTGTCATGAAAGGCTGGTGGTGACGAACACAATTCGTGTGCCTGATAGTGGTGCAAGGTCATTTATCACCCAGGGAGCAGGAACTGCTCCTGGGTCCTGTCCCAATGGCTGGAGAGTCAGACTGGATGGCTCTGGTGTCCTGCCAGGATGGCTGTGGTGTCCTGCCTGGACGGCTCTGGTGTCCTGCCTGGACGGCTCTGGTGTCCTGCCAGGATCCAGGCTGAGACACCAGCCAGGCAGGGAACACCTGGGGTCCCCACTGTGGGCTGGAACACCACCCTGCCCTCACCTTCTGCCCATGGCCCACAGCTGGCAGGAGCGAATGCCAGGGGAGTCTGATGTGATGTGGGGCACTCCAGGGCCACCCTGAGCTCACACACAGCCCCATGACAGCAGCCGCCACCAGAGCACGTGTGACAGAAGTGTCCCAGGTCACCGCACCCCGTGCAGACCCCCGGGGAGGACCCTCCACCACTGATACCTTGGAAGGGAACAGGAAAGTCTGCTCCATGTGTTTCCATAAAGCCTGAAGGCCCTGTGGCTCTGCAGAGCACGAGAGGGAGTGGGAACAAACCATCATTTTTTAAGCCATGGGAGACACTCAGGTGCCACCACAGCGAGGCTGTGTAAACAGCCAGGAGGACAGATTAGACACCACAGAGCTCACGGTCAGCACACCACAAACTATGAACCAAAGATAAGAATCCCCAGGGAGGCACTTTTCCAATAAATGACTTTTTGATCTCTGGCTTTAACAACTCATCCCAAGGCGTCACATTCTGAATTAGGGAAAGGGAACCCATAACCTGCCCCATCAGGTCTGCAGAGGGTCAGGGAGGCAGAAATACAGCTGTGAGGAAGGTGATGGGGGCATTTTCTGCACTTGCAGGTTGACCCCCAGAATTCCTTGTCAGCTTTACCACTGGTAAAAATCGCCAGTGAGTTTCCCATTTCCAATGGTGGATTGTTAATGCTCCCACAACCAGCCCCACGCTCTGTCTGCTCCTGCCCCACGGGCTCTGCAGCACAGGGAGGAGCAGGAACAAAACCCAGCCAAGTGTCTGCACAGCAGAGCTGTACCGAAATCCTCCCGGCAGGCTGACACCCTCAGGCGGGTGTTTTTCCATGGAAGTTAAGCCCATGATTCCTCTGCAAACTGCTGGAGGTCCCCACCCGTTCCAGGGGTGGCTGTGACAGACACAGAGCCCTGTCCCCACCAAATCAATTACCAGACCTTGGCTCCTGCCCTCTCAGCAGCAGCCTGTGATCGGCCGTCCCTGGGTATCACTTGTTCTTGTGAGCGACTAAAACTTAATTTATCTTATTTTAATTAAAGCTAAAAAAACTCAGTAGCCTTTGGTTTCTCTCTTTGCTTTGCAGGGGGGAAAAAAAGGCCAAAAAGATAAAGGGACAGGCAGGAGAGAAAAGGCTTTGAGACAAACACGCAGCAGCTCTGTTGGCTTTTATTTTATGTGTAGCCCTTTTCTTAAAAGAAATAATTACATTTCAAAACCTCCTTTCCCTGTTCTGAGCACTGCCTCTTTCCACATTAATGCTATTTGCATGCACCATCTCCTCCCACCCCTCAATAATTTAAACCTTCATTTTTTATTCACTCAGTTGTCATATTCATTTACATATCATATATCTATATTTAACACTGACTTTGCTCCCCTGTTTTTCTTTTTTTTTTTTTTTTAAACAGGAAATAGATTTCCCTTCTAATTTAACCACGTCTGGGGCAGGGCTGGCCGGGGGGAGCGGCAGTGGGGGCTGGAGGGGGGCTGAGGTCTCCTCTGGTGGGTGCAGCAGGGCTGGCAGGGGCTCGGCCATCACCTCCATCAGCTCCAGGGAGCTCGAAGTGTGGCCTCCTCCCACATCCTCCTGTCCACATCCTCCTCCCACATCCACGGAGGGAGCTCAGCCTCATTCCCTGCCAGGGGCCGGGGCCAGGGGATGGCTCCAGGCTTCCCCTCCAGTCCTCGCTGTGATTTTCAGCCCTGTCTGCAGTGTGAGGGCAAAGGGAGAGGCTGCTGCCAGCACTGGGGTGGGGCTGCCAGCAGGGTGGGACTGCAGCCCCGCCAGGGCAGGGGCACTGTGTCCTCTGCTGCCTTCGGGTGACCTTCAGCCCTAAATCTGCCCCGAAAGCCAAGGGAAATCACCCAGTAAAGGCTCAGCTGACATCAAGGCCTCTCCACACGGCAGCATCTGGCAGCTCCTTGTGTTGGTGGCTGTGCCAGAGGCAGGATCAGCCCCTGCTGGCCCTTTGGGGCAGACTCTGCCCAGCAGCCGCCCCCCAGCACCAGGGGGGCAACAGGGGGCACGAACGAGGGCAGGAGCCGACACAAATACACGGCAACGTGTGCTGGGGACCGCCTGGGCCTGAGCAGGGGGCACGGAAATCATCCCTGCAGAGCCAGGCTGGACAAACCGCCCCAGGGTCTGCTCTGTCCCACAGGTGCACTACCGTGGGAGTGAAGGGTTACGAACGCTCCACATGGGGAGGCCTAAGGCCCATGGAAAATAAATAGTGTTAAAGGCAATCTGAAGGAGAGGACGTGAATGAGAGAGGGGCAAATCACAGAGCCAGTCACTGAGGAGAGGCTCAGGTCCCTCTCCCTCATTTTCCACATTACCAGAAAAAACAGTGAACTGATCTCAGACAAATGAGCCCTCTGGACCCAATTTTTCAAGTTAATGAGCTCCTCTTGCAGCACTTTCCCTGCGCGGAGACTCCCGGCACCCACTCCTTGCCAGAGCTGCTCAGGAGCAGAGCCAGCACCGCCCATGTCAGAGTGTGCTGGGACGGGGCTGAGCCCTGAACCCACCGGGCCAGGGGTGCCCCCAGACCCACCTGGGCAGGCAGAGAGCCTGGAGCCCTGGCCCTGCGCCCAGGGACCTGCAGCAGCCTCGGGCAGAGCCAGCCTGGCCCTCCCTGACTCAGGGGAGGGTTTGCCCAGGACGGTGGAGCTCTGCCAAGGACGCTCCGGGGCCCGACTGATGGTTTAAAAGCCCTGAGGGTTTGGTGGCAGCTGCCTCCGGGGTGAGCAGGGATGGCTCATCCGGCAGCCCCGGCACATCCCCAGCACATCCTGCCTCTCCCAGCTTCCCTCCATAAACCTCCAGCTGAGCTGGAGTTCGCCAGTTCGAAATAAACTCTTGTTTTGGGAGGAAATCGCTTTCCTTGCTCCCAGAAACACGTTTGGAGTCCCGGATGGAAGATTTCCGCGGGATTTCAGTGTCTGATTAGAATTGTCGCTCACTCCTGCCCTGCCCCGGACAGAGGAGGGAGCTCAGGACGCGGCTCCGGCACGAGCAGAGCTCCCCACTATTACACTTAAATTAACAGGGAAGTTTTGGTAAATTGAAGACTAATTTTCTCTTGGGAACAGATCATTAAATTACAGAATACTAATGACAATTTACAGCATCTGGAGAGAGAGTGGAGGGAGGGGCAGAGGGAGCAGTTTGTTGGTGTTTTTCTCTTTTTTTTCCCTGGCTGCAGCCAGAAGCGGGAGCTGCCACGTCCCTGCCCTGGGGCTGAGAGGAGACGGACACATCGCCGGGGGTTTGAGGGATCAAAGGCCACAGGGGGAAGGTGCGGTGAGGCCAGAGCAGCTCTCCTGCAGCCCCTGAGACCGGCAAGAGGAGGGGATGAGACCCCTCGGTCCTCCCGAGGCAGCGCTGGGAGCTCGGCTGCTCCATCCTCCCCGGCTCGGGCGGCTGCCCCGGGCTGCGCTGGGGCTGGGGCAGGGCGGGGGTCGCTCCCGGTGCCCACCACCCTCCCCGGGGCTGTGCCAGCAGTGCCCATCGCCCCGGCAACGCGCTGCCTGAGCCCGCGGCCGCCTGGATCAGCGAGGGAACAGCAGCCGCTCCCGGCCGTGGTTTTCCAGCCGAGCTCAATTCCTTCAGAGCAATGAGGCTCAACAGCAGGAGCCGCCTTTTGGGGAGGGGGCGCTGGGGAGAGTTGTGTCTGGGGGGCTCAGAGTGAGGAAATGCAGATTTTTTTAAAAATTATTGTTGTTTTGACCATACGTAATTTAAATATTCGAACTACTCTGGAATTCATTGAATTATACATGAACTTCACAGGCAGCGTTTTTGTAAATCATGAAAGGCGTCAACTTTTTTTTCACTCCCTTCAAAACCTTGGCTAACCTTAAATTTATTTATTTTTAAATTTTTAAAAGTCCAGCTCAATCTCATCCAGAATCACCTTGAGAACGTCGCCTGTGCTGCTGGTGCCAGTGAGGGACAGTGATCTCAGTGATGTCAGTTCGCTCCTGGCTGTGACCGAACGTGTTTCAGGGCAGGGTTTGGGTCAGCCCGGCGGGGTGAGACATCCCTGAGCTCCCTCCCATGAGCATTCCCCAGCCCCATAAAGCTCTCTGGGGAGGCAGCCAGAGGCTGGGGGAGAAGCAGGGACCCGTGCAGCCCCGTCTGCAACCTCTCCCTGGTTAGCTCATTCCTCATTATCCTTCCCTACCCTTTTAATTTCTCTCTAAACTCAACAAGCTATTGCTGTTCAAACTGAAATAATTAATTGGAACAAAATTGCCACTGTAGGAGAAAAGAATGATTAAGCCCATCCAGCGGACAATGGGGCAATCACAGCCTAAGCGGCTAATTACAGGGATGCGGGATAATAACAGAGCCCTGGGCAAACTGTGGGGCCGGATGAGTCGGGAGGAGGCTCCGGGCTCGACTCAGCTCCGGGTTTAGTGCCCGATCCCCGCAGCGGGGACAAACGCGACAGTGGGGGAGCAGCAGGGAGGGAACACCGGGCCTGGGGGGGAGCAGGAGCGGGGCACGAACAGACACCGCGGGCCCGGGGCGGCTCCGGGGGAACGGGCACGGACACGGCGGGGCTGGGGCGCAGAGAGAGCGGGGACACTGAGGCACGGCACCCGTGTGGGGACACCGAGGTATTGCACAGGTGTGGGGACACCGAGGTATTGCACAGGTGTGGGGACACCAAGGCACGGCACCCGTGTGGGGACACCGAGGCACGGCACAGGCGTGGGGACACCAAAACATTGCACAGGTGTGGGGACACCGAGGCACGGCACACATGTAGGGACACCAGTGTCCTGTACCCGCCGTCACTCAGGAGATTCCAGCAGCAGCCACAGCCTCAGCAGGCCGGGCTGAGCCCAGGGCCATCACCGAGGCTTGTGCCCAGGGGACAATGAGAAAAACGAGCCCTCTGGGAGGTTCTCTGCTGTCTCTGCAGCAAAGCTGATGGAGGTCCAGGGATCCTCGCTGCAGAGCAGTGCTGGGACAGGGGAATGGGAGGAAGTGCTGCACTGGGACTGACCCGGGCTCAGGGATGAGGAGCAGAGCCCTGACAGAAGGGAACACCTGCAGCATCAGTGGGTGTGGGGTACACACCTGAGCCCTTCCCGAAATCCCGGTGTTTCACAGCTCTGCACTGGGCCCAGCACGTGGGCTGTGGAGCAGGGTCACCTCACCCCACACCCACGGAAATGTGGGGAAAGGGTGATGTCAACACACCACCTCACTGGCCAGAGTGAGTGCCACCGGTCTTCTCCAGGTGGTCACAGCAGCAGGAAACCAAGAGGCAATCCATTTTTGGGAGGTGCTGTGCCTTGCCAGACTCCCAGGGGAGCCCAGGGACCACTGTGGCTCCCTCCCTGCCTTCCCTGCACACAGTAAAGCAACATTTAGCTCCCAATCAGGGGCCCAGGACTTTCCTTAATGAAGACATTTTTCATCTCCCCAGCCTGAGTGAGAGCGAGTTCAAAGCGGTGTGAAATTGGAATTTCAGCGGTCACGGTGCGCACACGGTGCTTCCCCAGCCCGGCACAGGGAGCTCCCGCTGCCCAGGGCACATCGAGCCCAGACAGCTCCCAGGCTCTGCAGGGATAGCTCCTTTGCTGAGGGGTTTTTGGCTGTGACTGGAGCTTCTAGCAGCCCAAAGGACTGCTGGAGGCACTCAGAGGGGTTCTGCTGCCTGGGGAACCAGGACTGCCCCTCACCCCGTGTTCTGCTCTTCCTCCTGCAGGCACAACTTGGCCACGGGGAAATTGCAGCTCAAAGTCTGTGAGCATCAGCGGGAGGACAGGGCAGCTCCCACCAGCAGCACAGTGGTTTGTGTGACTGCCAGGCCCGGGTGGTGTGGAGGACACAAACCATCAGAATCACACTCACGACAGGGAGGGGACCATGGCCAGAGTAAACCCGGAGCACATGCAACCACAGAGCAACCTTTGGAAGAGCGAGCAGCTGCCTTACTGTTCCCAGTCTTCGGGCACCGGAGGGCGGGAGACTCGTCCTGGCACTTAGGGAGGGACGGCTCTTCTCCGACCTTTATGGAGACAAAAGACAGAGAGGGTTCAGCCCCACTGCAGGGCAGGAGCAGCTCCGAGGGCAGGGACAAGGCACAGGATCCTCTCCCCGTGGGAGCCCAGCAGAGCTGAGCCCTGCAGACGGCTGCCAGGCTTTGGGGGTGCTGTGCTGGGGAGCACACACTGCCCAGACCCTGCTGCTGGCACAGGGAGGACACAGGTCAGGCTGCCAGGGAGCCCTGACGCTGAGAAAACTGGCAAGTTGAGGTGGCTTCTGTCAAAAACATGGTTTTCCACGGATATTTTCACCCTGTGGCTAAGCTGCACAGCCTGTGTTCTGTCTGCACCCTGCAGCAGTTATTGGGATATCACCCGGGGTGGGGTCCAGCCCTCCTGTGCCCCTGTGGGTGCTGTGCCCTGGGTGTGGGACCACAGTCAGCACAGGCTCTGCTCTGTGGGGTTGTAAAAGAAAATGGAATGAGTTACAGGAACGACTTCGTGGATCCACTTTTCAGAAGTTCAATGAGAATGGACGAGTCTCTGCAATCTAAGTGTAATCCAGCCCTGCACGTGGGGCTGGGTGGCATCCCGTGGTCCCTCTGGCATTGCCCATTCCCCTGGACCAGCTGCCCAGCCAGAGGCAGCTCCTTGGCGTGCAAAATGTCAGGAATTGTGTCTCCCCCTGAGTGCCCAGGAAGAGAAGGACTGAGAGCAGTTGCAGATTTTGCTGCCTCTCTATTCCAGCCACCTCCACCCGGGAACAAACAGCCACAGCACAGCCTGCAGCCCTGCCCTGCGCAGCCTAATGAATCACATTGCTCAGGAAAATATATTGGCATAATTAACAACACAAGGCATCTCTATTGGCCTCTGCGGCGCAGCAAATTATGAGGCAGCAACACTTGGACGTGTTGACCTGGATTTCACATACAATCCATCAAACCTTCCCTGCCTGCTCGGGCCTAGGGAGACACACACGAACAACACAAAAAAGATAATTAAACAAAAGCAGGATGGACAGCAGTGGTACCCCAATTATCACTCCCAATGCTGTGGGGATGGGACCTCCAACTTTGCCATTTTCTCTGCATAGATTTTGGTGTGTTATGGGCCTGGAAGGGGACCTTCCTCAGAGAGGTTCCCAGACACATTCCAGAGATCCCCAGAGAAATTCCATTGACTTTCTATTTCATTACAGCTGTCAGCTGGTGAGAGACTGATGTGTGCTCAGTGGGAACCCTTCAAGGGGCAGGATCAGGTGAGGGATGAGGGTGCAGCTGGCTGTTTACTGAAACTGGATTTAGCCTCCCATTAGGGAGATGGTATTTGGCAGCAGCGAGGAAAAGGTTTGCTGAAAGAGACAAAAATGTTTTCAATAGAGGAAGGGAATCCTCTGGTCAAAACAAAACAAAACATAACTAATGAGTTTGTTTTAGTCAGCTGTGAGGGCAAAGAGGCTGGGAGTGAGCTTGAGGAGCTGGGCCCCAAGGCTGCACCTGATCTTCAGGGCTTCCGTGGAAGCTTCACCTTCTAAATTAGTTTAATCATGTCTGTCATTTGTCATCTTTGTTGAGTTCTCATTTGGAAGCCATTTAAAGGGGATTAGAGGAAATCTCTGCTCTTTATTCCCCTACAATAGTGATTAACTCTCTGGACTCACACGGCATTCTCATAATGATGGAAAGAAGCAAAACGAACTCATAACCACAAAATCCAGTGTCTCCGCCACGGGGCAGGACTCAGAGCCAGTGCTAGGGGAGGAATTGCTGGGATGACACCCGGGGTGCTCATCTGTACCCCGGGGAGCTGCCGGTGCAGGGCTGAGGGTGGGAGGCTCGGGGGAGCCACAGGGCAGCTCAGCGCTCTGATTGCTGTTGGGTAAGATCTGCCACACTGGGACGGGAACCACCAGGTTCCTGGAAAAAATATTAATTCAGGATGGACCTGACTGCAGGTAGTCCAAAATCATCAAACTCCGTGAAATACACAGAGGAAAACCTTCGGCTGGAGATGCAATTGGTGTCGTTCCAACAAGTGGGAAGTCCTGCAGAGGAATCCTCTCCCTGAGGAGCGACTCGGCTCCCCGGAGGCCGCCGCCGGCAGGCAGGGCACTGAATAAACATTTCCTGATCCAAACCGGGTCAAAACCACCTGTTGGGCCGTGCCAGCAGCCGGCAGCTCCACGCCGGGCGCGCCCGCTCCGCTCCGAGCCAGCACGGCCCGTTCCTGGCGGGCAGAGCCGGCACGGCCCGTTCCTGGCGGGCAGAGCCGGCACGGCCGTGCCCGAGCCCGAACCACCGCAGAGCTCCGGCACCGCCGGCCCGAGCCTGCCGCGCCCCTCCTGCCCTCACCCGGCTGCCCACCGCGGGCACAAACAGCCTCTAACACGATTCACAGAACCGCTGTCTCCTGAAGCGCCTTCGCCCTTCCGCCCGTGCCCGCGGCGCCCGCAGGACCCGCGGCGGGGCCGTGCCCGCATCGCCCTCACGGCCCCCCGGCCATCCCTCCGGCAGCACCGGGGAACGCGCAGCGGCAGCAGCACGGAGGGATCCCGCCTTCCGAAAGCTCATTAATCTTTAACGCGGCGTTTGGGTTAATTTGGAAGGTTACTCACCCGTCAGCGCGCGGGGATCCCGGCGGGAAGGCTCCTCCTGCGCACGGCGCAGCCTTGGCGGGGAGGAGAGAGGAGAAACGGAACCTGAGCGGGAGCGCAGCGCCCGCATCCTCTGCCCGGGGCTGGGGAGCGGCCGGCGGCCAGCCCGGCACACCGGGGACATCCCGGGGCCCGCGGCCGGACCGAGAGACACTCCCGGCCTCTCCCGCTCGTCCCGGGACCGGACACTGACCTGGCCTGGGCTCCGCTCCGGCGGGGGGCGAGCGCGGGGCCGCGGGCACGGGGCGCATGGTGCGGGCTCGGCGGGGCCCCCGGCAGCTCCGTGGCTCCCGGGGCTGTCCGCGGCTCTCGGGGCTGTCCGCGGCTCCCCAGGCTGTCCGCGGCCGCTGTGCCGCCGCTCCGCCCGCGCTCGCCCTCGCCATCGCCGTCCCGGCGCTGCGGCCGCTCACAGAACGAATCCTAAATCAAAACGACGCCCGTGCAGCGCTGGAGCCGCTTCCTTGGCTCGGGCACGGCTCCGGATTTGGATTTAGCATCTACTGAGCCAAGTCCTCGGTGCATTCTGTGTTAAATAACTAAGGTTAATTTGATTTGATGCACCACTTCATTACCATAAACAGCTCACAGTGTGTCAGTCCTCTGTAATTATGGCTCCTTACAGCCGGCATCTTGTTCATTTTCCATCGGTGCTGGAGCTTCCCTGTGATCCCCTCCCAGCCAAGCCCTCCCGCCTGAACTCCCCCCAACAGTAATTAGGTGTCATTTATTCTGCAGTTGACAGTTACACTCCTTTGCAAAAATAGGGGCAAGGATATAAAATTTACTTTTCATTGCAGCCACACTTGCCTGTGGTGGCTGGGACGAAGCTGAGCGTGCAGGGGGCCGGCAGGGAGAAGGGATGCTCCCCGGGGAAGGTGCTTTGGTGAGGGGATGCCATGGCAGGAGCCCCGGGGAGCCCCAGCAGCCACAGGTCAGGCTCAGCTGTGCCCACAGAGAGGCAGAGGGCAAGACGTGGTGCCAGACACTGCCCTGGTGGGATTTCTGCCCCTGCTGCTGCTGCCAGGGAGGAACTGCTCTGCCACCACCAGCTGAGCCCCCACAGGCAGCCCCTGCTCCCCACAGAGCAAACAGGGCCCAGCCCATCACACCCAGGGATCGTTCCTGGGCTTTGAGCTGGAACATCCCTGCGGCTGAATCCCCGGTGTTTGCACAGACGGCGGCACCGGGGCGGCCCTGGGCTCTGACAATATAAAATAGATACTGTTAAAAGCCACTTAAGCCTTTCCGTGGGAGGGTTGTGGACCTCTGGAGCAGAGCCCGGGGGACAGCTTTTTATTGCCATCGTGACCAGGTCAGTTTCTCCAGAACCCACCAAATTATTTATGAGGTGCTTGGCCTGTTAAAACATTAACACATCCATCACCTTGCTGCTGATCCTGCCCCTGCCCTCACAGACTGTGCCGGCCTTGGGAATTCACTGGCAGGTGATTTGCTCCAAAGCTGCTTTTGGAAGAAAATCCCCACGCCCAGCTCTCACTGTGACAGAATTACAGCAGGACCTGCCGGCTTCTCCAAACTCCCCGAGACTGTTTTCCCCTCTGGTTCTGTTTTTGCTCCTGTTGCTTTGTTGCACGGTCTAAGCAGAGACACAGATTTGGTCTTTATTTTCCAAAGATACCTTAGAGCAGTAAAAATCAAATTTAGGCATCACCACTGGAGTCCGACCTGCCCTTTAAGCGCGTTGCTGGCGGTGGGAGTGGGGATGAGCCAGCCCGGCCTCTCCTCTGGAAGTGCTAAGGAATGGAATCCGGAGGACAAACGGGCTGTAAGGGCTGTGGGCACCCCGTGGTGACAATCCCGCCGGGAGAGGCAGAAAGTGCTTCCCGGGGAGTGGGGGCATTTACTCCTGTCTGCCGAGACACAGGGAAGATGGAGACAAGGAATGGGAATTAGTGTCTTAATCCGCCGCGTTCACTCTCGTCTCTTTTTTCAATGCCTTTGGCTACTCATTTTCCTGCATCTGGTATTTTATTATCATATCTTTTATGACATTTCCAGATATTTATTAAATGAAAAGGGAGAGCTCTGCTTTGTGTGCTGAGGATCCCAGAGACCCGGTGGGGTGGCTGGGGATGCCTGGAGAGGAGTGTCTGGACCCGGCTGTCCCCTGGCTGCTGAGGGGGAGCAAATGCCCCAGCTCTGCTCATTTGGGTGAGAGAAGCAGCAGGAGGAATAAAACCACAGCTCAGGGAGTGCTGGGCAGACAAAAAACCACAGCCCAGGGAGTGCTGGGCAGACCCTGGCAGCTCACCCCAGCCCTCTTGCACAGCCCCTCTGGCTGGGGGCCCGTCCATCCCTGCCCCACACCACGTCAAAGGCTGCATGAACCGTCCCCAGAACCAGCCGCTGTCCCCTCTGAGATGGACAAAGAGCTTCTGCCAAGGGGGGAGGACGAAGCTGCTCTCCATGCCCACTGTGGGCTGTCACAATTCATGACACGAAAGAACGACACGCACCCGGGCAGGTTGAAGTGAGGCAAAGAGAAAGGCAGTTTATTGTGATTTGGGGTTATCATAGGATTTGGAATTTGGCCAAGGATGGGTAGATGAGAGGAACACCTCTCTGACCCCAGTGGTCAATTCAGAAGTCCACCACAGAGAGGTATGAAAACAATTTGCTTTTGTTTATGTTACATTCGTGAGAGACTCTACTAGAAGGTATGTAAACAAGATCAGCAGAAGACTGAAGATCAAGGCGACAGTGGACAGCCCAGGCAGCAGAGGTGTGGATCCCTGTGAGGACACTCAGCTTCAGCAGAATGGGCTGTGCCGAACCTGGAGCTCCCTCGTGGTCCATCTGCCCGAGGCAGCAGTCGGGGTGAGGCTGTTCCCCTGCTGTCACCCCAAAGGTGCCCTGCACCTCAGCACCCACGGCAGGGACACACTGCCCACCCCAACCAGGCCCCGCCCTGGGCTGCACGCACTTGGTAAAACTTGGTGTTTGCTGGGGGTCTCAATTGCCCTCAGCTGGGGGTCTCAGTTTGTTCACAGCCTCTGCTGAAGTCATTCTTTATTCTCTGAACTGTCTGTGGGGGCTCCCCTCTGCTTCCTTGGCTCTGGGTTTAGCAAGGGCTGGGAAACTCAGGGTCCTGGCCAGGTCTGTCAGCAAGGTCCTGGTGTCCTGCAGAGTTCAGCTCTCGTGTTTGAAGGTTTAGTGTTGACAGCACGTGCAGCTCTGGAGAAAACTCAGAAGCAGAAATGGGAACCACGCAGCACAAGGTTCCTGTGGATGGAGCAGCCAGGAGAACTGCAGGGGGACGGTCATGAAGCTCCCGTGGGAAGATTTTGAGGAAAGAGCTGGTTCCTGGTCCTGGAGGAAGGTCCTGGTGGAAGGTCCCTGGTGGTGGCACCCAGCTGGCTGCTGGAGGGTGGCTGCCCCCTCTCTTTGCATCTTCCCGGTCCCTTGGGAGAGAGCAGCATGAGCTGCCCCGGGAGCAGCAACAGGAAGAGAAGCACCTGAGGGCAGCCCTGAAGCCCCACAGGGAGCAGCAGGAGCAGAGCACAGAGTGACAGGGCTGGGCCCACTGCTGCCAGCCCCAGAGCCGGGAGGGAATAATGGGAATGAGGAGGAGGAGGAGAGGGGAGGAAGTCTCCCTGCATGTGGTGGCTCTGGCTCTGTGACTTGAGGAGCTGCTGAGGTGGGGTTTGGCTGTCCCTCAGCCAGCACAGCTGGTGCACAGCTGGAGGTTTGCACCCAGGAGTGGCCCTGACCCCTGAGACACGACATCGATGTCCTGGCACCTGCCAGGAGCTGTGCCCGTGGCACGGGTGAGACCCCACGGGCTGGGTGTGTGACACGGGGGATGCCGAGCTGGCACCGGGGTCCCCACCACATCCTGTCCCTCATCCTTATCTCACTTCTACATTCGCAGCAGCAGGTTTTGGTGGGAGCGCAGTTTCTGCCACGAAACGATTGCAGAGCCAATTAAACCCGATAAAAATCCGGAGTGTGAGCAAAGCGCTGCGGCAGCGCAGAGGGGCGGGCGGGGGCTGACGCCCGGTTGGTGCGCTCAGGGACAGCCCCTGCCCGGCAGAGACAATCCGTGCGAGCAGCGGGGAGGAATCATCCTCCAGCAGCGCCGCCGCCGTCCCCGCGATGGAACCGACCGGCGGCCGGGCTCGGGAGCGGCAGCAAATGCGAGAGCAGGCCAGGGCGGGCGCTGGTGCCAATTAAAAGTTCGCGGAGCTCGTTCCCGCAGACGGCAAATCCCGACTCCAAACGCGGGCCCGCCTTTGCCGAAGCCGCCGCCGCGTTCCAGGGGTCCGGCCGGGACTCCGGGTGTTCGGCAGCCGCATTCGGCAGCGCCCAGAAATCCCTTTCTCTGCTGTTCCAGCAAGATCCTCAGAGGTGCCTCTGCAGCGCCCGGCTCCCTTCAGCGGCACAAAGGGCTCGCGGCGGCCCAGGGATGCCCCGAGTGTTAAATACGGGATCACAGCCGCGACAGCGCCGCGCCGGAACGGCAGCTCCTGTCGGTGGCAGCCGCAAAGAGCTTTTGTGAATAATTAGTTCAAGGACAGAAAATATGAAGTCGCTGCTGGCGGTTCAGGCCGCGGCGGGTGCGGGCGATGGCGGGGCCGGGCGCTGCCCGCCGTGCCCTGGGCTGTCCCCGCTCCCCCGACCCTGCCCCGACAACGGGGGAACAAAGGGCGAGCCGGCTCGGGGCGGTAATTCATTCCTGCCCTGTCCCAGCGCGGCCGCAGCCGCCCCAGACACGATTCAGCGGCCTCTGTTCCCATGGTCTCCAGGGAGATGGCGATGGACCTGCATCCTAATGCCGGGCAGCGCCCGCGGCGGCTCCTCCGGCCCTTCCCGGCCCCGGGAACGCTCCCGGCATTACGGATTCAGCCCCAGCTCCCGCACCGAGCCGTCGGGGGAGAGGGAGTGGCCCCACTCCAGCGGAGGCATCGCTGGGGACATCACTGGGGAGCGACAGGGCATCGGGGAGCACTAAAACAAAACCGGCATTGTCTGAGCTCAGCGCCCATCGCTGAGCGCCCGGCACCGGCCGCCCTGCGATGCAGAGGAAGAGGAGCCAGCCCCCAAACCCCCCCGGCACGGGGGCAGCAAAGCCGGCGGCGGCGGAACGCACTGACCCCGGCCCGAGGAGCCCTTGGAGGAGCATCAGGACATGGGGAGGACACTCGGACACTTGGACACTCGGACACTCGGACACTCGGACAAGGGCCGGAGCACCCGCCCCGCCCTCGGGCCTGACCCCGCCGAGCCCCGGGGCCGCTCCCGCGGTGCGAGGCCGGCGGACCCCGCGTGCCCCGCATGGTAATGAGGCACGAGGCAGTTAATTGCTGGAAGGATCTGCTCACTCACCGAATGGGGAGCCCCGGGCTTGGCAGCGGCTCGGAGCAGGCACGGCTCCGCCACGCCGGGCAGGTGAAGGAGGCACGAGACAAACCTGCTGATATCTTTGTATTTACCTTTTTCTTTTTTTTATTTTTTTATTTTTGAGCGTTTAGGGTCACATGCTGCCGCCAGCATCAGTGCCACCATCGCGTGCTGGGGTCAGGGCTCACGTGATGAGCAAACCTGATGAGGTGACACCACCACCCCGTTTCGCGTCGACCCTAAAAAACTTAGTTGTAGAAACCTAATTTATAAAGGGGTTAATGAAATAATTAATTTTCCAAGCAGGCTTGTAACATTTAGGACCAAATGATTTCGAGGGGAGGGGGCCGGGCCAGAGAGCAAGGGATGCGAATGGAGTGCCAAGGTTTTGATGAATATTTAATACACCCTCCACGCTCCTCAGCAGCTCCCGTGCTTGGAGCTGCGCCAGCAGCGGCTGAATCCGCCCTTTGTTAATACCCAAATCCACGCCGCTGTTGTGGGCTGGTGTTTGTGCCTCCGTCAAGCTGGAATGTGTCACAGCGGATCGGGAGGGACGCGGGGCTCATTGAGCACCCGCCCATCCCCACGGCTGGACAAGGCGCCGGGCTGGGCCCCACCCTGCCGCCCCTACAGAGCCCCGATGGATCTACATGCACACGCTTCTATTGAGAAATGTCCCCGCGTGTCTTGTTTTCCCAGGCAGAAACAGCAGAGGATTCTTCCAAAGGCTCGTTCCTGCCGCACCAAGAGCAGAATTCTGCATTGTTGGAAACGTTCTGAATTTCAAGCAGGAAATAGCAAGGCACGTACAATCCCACAAACAAATATCTGCTCCCTCCTCACCTGACCGAGCTCCCCTCGGCGGGACAGCAGGGGCTGCTCACGCTGTTGGCAACAACAGGATTGTCACAACACGCCAAGTGCAGGCGGGCAGGGCACAGGGATGTGAGATTGGGTACGAGGGCAGGGTTACAAACCAGCCACAGCCCCACTGGGCACCAACAGGCGACAATTCCACCCCAGTTCTGCCTGCACACTGATGGACAGATCAGGGAAATAAACAGGAAAATCTTCCCTCTGGAAATCCAGCAGTGCAGCAACGTCAGAACCCCCAGCTCTGTGGAGAGGGTCGAGGTCCGGCCCTGGAGCGTGTCAGTGGGGAGGCTGCGGGTACCTGCCAGCCCTCCTCATCCTCAATTAGTTCAACTAATTGGGCAACAGCTCCAGCGTAACCGCCCGGGCTCCCCCGGCCGCGGGCTGCTCTGCATTCCGGGCGGATGCGCGCTGCAGTGCGAGCCCGAGGCCTCATTGGCATTCCCGGCACACGGAGCCGCGGGAGAGCGCGGCCTGCTGCTGCAGCTCCGGGAGCCGCGGGGAGGGAACACCCCGCTGGCCACACGCCGGGGAAACGGGGAAGAGAGAGGGACAAACCCCGCTTTCATCTCGTGCTGCAGCTGCCCGTGCACGGCGGGGAGCAGGGGTCGGGCCCCGGGCACCGGCAGCACCGGGCACCGGCAGCACCGGCACGGGGCTCGGCAGGGCGGTGGTGGAGCTGCCGGTGCCGCGCTGTGCAGGGTGCCAGCGCCGCTGCCTCACCCCTTCGCGGGGTTAATTTGGGAGGTGCCGCTGCCAGAACACGCCCGCGGCTCCCGCAGCATCTCCAGGGCTCCAGAGACACCGGCACAGCCAGGGGGGACGAGGGGTCAGTGCCAGCAACACCCGGCTCTGGGCAGCCTCAGAAAGGGAACACCCGGCTCTGGGGAGCCTCAGAAAGGGAACACCCGGCTCTGGGGAGCCAAAAGGGCTGGAAAACCACCGGGATCAGGCAACTGCAGCTCTGGGTGCCCGTGGGCCGGCTCCGTGGTGCCAGCCTGGCTGAGTGCCCAGCCCCAAGGACGGGGGGTCACAGCTGCTGCCTCACACCTCAGGTCACCTCTGTCCCCCCAAACGTGGTCACACACTTGCTAAAGCACATGGGCACAGAGGGCAGCTCATTCCCATTCAGGATTGGGTTGCTCCTGTCCCAAGTCCTCTCTGCTGCCTGCAGGGCACAGAGAACTCCCAGCTGGGAAGGACAGAGCGGGTCTGGTGGCTGCACGGGGGGAAGGAGGTGCACCCTCCCCTCTTTTCCTCCCCCACACTGTGCAGACCCTGCCCTCCGTGACTGCAGCACAAGGGCAGGAAAGCAAGTCCCAAATCACAGCCAGGCCCCCACCATGCTGTCCCTCATGCTGTCCCCACCGAGCTCGGTGTGGTGGCTCCATGGAGCCCCAAAAGGGCAGGGTTGAACACCTCTGGTGCTGGGAGCAGGGGGTGCACGGGGCAGGCTGGGCAGGGAGTGGGGCTGGCACTGTTGACCCCACACTGGGGGTCCCTCTGCAGAGGCACCAGGGCCCAGCATGGGGACACCCTTGGGAGTGATCCCTGAGCTCCTGAAGACCTGGACCTCAAACTGAAATGGTTCTTTTTCTTGTGCCAGACACTCACCCTGGCTGCCCTGTGTGGGACCAAGACCACAGGCTGCAGGCAGCGTCCATCCGTCTGTCCAGGATCCCCATCCCACTGCCCTGCATCTCCCCAGGGTCAGTCACCGGAGCTGGGCACGTGGAGGATCCGCTGCCTCTGATTAAAACATTTACCCACTTAATTACTGATAGACATGCATTTTCCTCTCTAGTCCAGGCTCCTGCAAAGCTTGTGCTGAGGACAGCAAAGCAAAATGCTTTGTTTCCAGTCGTTTTTTAAAATGAAGAAGCTCAGTTTGTCTTCACATGACACCAACAGGCAGCACAGCATTCCTGGGCTCCAGCCTGCCCTCCCCAGCCGTCCCTGCAGTCACAGACCAGGAGATTCAATTATCTGGCAGAACATGTCCCAGAGGCATCCAGATAATTGCAAACATAAGTACAAAATCTGCCACTAATTATTAAAGAAGCACCAAATAAGGAAACCAAGTGATGGAAAAGTTGCTGCTGGTGCAGAGATGACCCCCACGTGCTGGGAGGGCAGCGTGTCCCAAGGGTGTCTCTGTCCTGGTGGGACCCTCAAACCCTGCTGGGCAGGGGGACAGCCCTGAGCCCACCATGGGCCCCTTGCTTCCCAGGAAAGGCTGTTCCATCACCCCACACAGTGCCACAGGCTGAGCACCCCCAGCTCCCCCAACTGTCTCCGTGGGATTTAACTGTAATTTAAAAAACAGGGAAGAAAATAAATGAACGAGAGCCAAGCCCACAGGTGGATTTGGACTGAGGATTCATCGCTGTTGGTTGGTGCTGTCAGTATTCACCAATGACTTCCATCCCTGGAGTTCAGCTCCCTTTTCTCCCCAGTTTTCCAAGCTCAGCTGTTCACCCTGCCCATGATTCAGGTGCTCTTTGGATCCGTTCTCCCTCTGCCTCACAAACTTCTCAAGGAGCCGGGCTCTGCGTGCCTGCAGGACGGGCACAGCCAGGCCCTTCAGCCCGGCCAGGCCCCAGAAGTGATGCTGGAGGCGTATTTGGAAACAGCCCCACAGCTCCTGTGTCCCTCCCCGTGGCCAGAGGGCCGTCCTTTGGCACAGAGCTTGCTCCTGGCTGGGGCAGGAGGATGCTGCACACGCCGCCGTGTGAGGGGCCTGGAAGGCAGCCCACATTTGAGGGCTCCTGAAGGGAAAGCAGCTTCTCCCTGACAGCACTTTGGCAAAAACAGTGTTATTTAAACACAACAGTTTATTCAGTCAAAGTAAATAATGATTAAATAAACCCAATTAAAATCAGGAATACTCCAAAATATTCTCAGAAGAGTCTGAGCATTTAGCTCCTTGTGGGCTCATTTCAGGGCTGGAGCTCTTGGTGGACTGGGAATGTGGCCAGTAACCAGCAGGGAGTGGGATGGGATGGGGTGGGATGGGATGGGATGGGATGGGATGGAGATAGGGATGGGATGGGGGTTCCTCTGCATCCTCTCCCCTTTGGGGTGCTGGTGTCAGCCCAGCTCATTCCCAGTGCAGTTTGCTCCCGGCCCTCAGGGTCAAGGACAGATACCAGCAGACAAACAGGGCCAGGGGCACAGCCCAGTCCCGGCTCCCAGTTTTGGGCTACCCCACGGCCATGGGGCAGAGCAGAGCTGCCCTTGTCCCCCACCCCTGCCCCGTGCCCTGGGTTACAAACAGCTGGAATAGATGGACAGGACAGACAGCCAGGGAGGGATCCCCAAATGCTCTGATTCCAGACCTGAGCACATCCACTCCCACCGGGCTGTGGGGACAGGGGACACACGAGAGCATCCCAGCCCCGAGGCGCGGCTCAGCAGCAGGATGTGTGTCAAACAGGACTTAATTATATCTCCACGGGTGACTTTTCTCTCATGTCCTCATTTCCCTGCATCCTTAAAACCACGTGGAGCATCTTCATTGGCAGCACAGCGTTTCACCAGCTCAGGCCGCCCGTGCTGGGCAAGGCTCTCCTTCCATCAGTATAATCATGATAATAAAACCAATGAAAACACGCTCTTTTTGAGAGCATCCTTAGGAAGCCCGGGATTCTGGAGAGCTGCCAGCTGCCCCCGGGGCACGGCTTCGGGCGGGGAGTTCCCGCCTCCCGTGTCTCTGCTTCGGTTCTGGGCTGGCAGAGCATTGCTGAAGGCCACTGGCTGGGGAGCCACAAATGTCACCCACGTTTGCCCACACCTTTGTCTGTTTTCCTGTGAAACATCACGGTATGTCTGTGCTGCTGGCAACACTCGAAACAAAACAAACAAAACAAAACAAACAGAACAGAGCAAAACAAAGCAAAGCATCCCCTCTCTGGCGGCTCAGGGAGCTGGGGGCGGTGCCAAGGATGCCGAGGCAGGGCTGCCCTGCGTGGTCCCCGGGAGCCCCGAGGGCACGGGCTGATCACCGGTGCCTCTCACAGCCCGGCCCGCGGCGCCGCCGTGCGCGGCCAGATCACTCTGTCATCGCTGGCCTCGTGTCACCAAGCCAGCGCCAGCCAGCCCGACAAGTAACTGTTTGCAGCTGTCATTAGCTGAAAACAAGGCGAATCTGCATATGCTCGGTCTTAATTAGGCAGCTTGGCAAGGAGCCCTCGCTCGCTGCCATCAAACAGCCATTTCATCACAAAAGGGTGACGGCAGCCCCGGCGTGTGCGCACACACACGCACACACACATCCCCACGCACACACACACACACACACATACACACACACCCCCACACACGCACACGCACAGAGTGGATGGATGGACAGACAGACGCCGGCCAAGCCTCGTCCTGTCCCGGCCCTCGGAGGGTGCTGGGGCGGAGGGCGCCCAGCCCGAGCCGCCCCATCCAAGGATCCTCAGGATAGCGATAGGGGAGCGGATGGAAACGAAACCCGAGGAATTTCGCCCCTCAATGCACCATCGCTAATTACTCAACTCTCATTTACCTCTCAAAGGCACGGGCGTTGGCAGAGCTCTCGGGGGCATTTCCATGGAGGACGGGGAGAGCCCGTTTGGAGGGGCCCGCCGGGGCGGGGTCTGGCAGCAGCCTGGCGCGGAGCGGCGCTGGATTAGAGTTTGGAATTTGCGAGCGAAGCCCTGGCTCCGCGGGAAAGGAAAGCGGGTCACGGGCTCGCAGCGACGCGCTGTCCCCATGTGCCCGGCGCTGACGTCAGCCCCGTGCCAGCACTGCCCGGGCTCCGCACCGACCCTTCCTCTTCATCACCATCCTCCTCCTCCGGGACCCTCCCGCCGCTGCCCAGAGGAGCCGGGCACGGCCCAGCGGGCGTTGCTCCGTTGCCGAGCGCCAACGCAGCCGTGATGGGTCTGCCAAGGTGCCACCGCAGCCACGGGGCCCGGGCTGTCCCCACGGGCACGGCGACACCGCCGCGTGTCCCCAGCTCGGCACCCGCCCTGCCGGGACACCGGGGCCGTGTAACCCCGGCCGTGGGCTGCAAGTAAATGCCTGGAGTCTCCAAATCTTCAGCAAAAGCGGCCCCAAAGGCGGATTTTGGACAAAGCCATCCCGTTCCTAACCTGATGCCCCCAGGGACACGGCAGTGCCAAGTGCCCGTGCTGCCTTTGCAGTGCCGGATTCCAACCTTTATCAATTTACAGCATGTTCTGCACAGAAGGGAGCTGAAATAAGGCTGTCCCTGCTCAACCCCACAGTCACACGGACACCCTGCCCTTAGTGACACCCACTCCCCCTGTGCTGGCTTTGATGGCTGAGCAACACCTGCACTGCCACCTCTGAAAATTACAGCTTAAAACTCTCCAGCTAATAATTTCCATTTTCTATCTCCTGTCACTGCTCAAAGATCCTGCCTTTCCAGGCTTCCCTGTCCTGCCCCTTCTGAGCCCCACACATCAATCACAGAGGGGTCAGGGCTGTCAGGTGCCACCCCCATACCCAACACTGCCCAAACAATTCTGTCTAGAACATCCACACCTGGTGAGCAGCACTGGCAGAGAAAATGCAAATTCCAGGGAGTTTAACCCTGTGCGCTGGCAAATTGCAGACTGCTCTTGGCTGGAAGGAGTTCCAACCCCAAAGGACAACAGCTTTGTGTGCAACATTACCTGAGGCTGTCAGGGCCAGCACCAAGAGGGGCTGCAGCTTTGGGGCCACGTCCCATGTTCTACCCTACAACCCCCCAGCTCCTTGGCACACACCACCCCCTGCACCTCCTCACCCTCCACCTGGGCAGGTCCTGCCAGTTTTCCCAAAATTAAACCCCTTTGCAAGTTATTTTTCCCACACAATAGTTCCCAGCAAGCTTTTTCTCTGGCACTACTGTTAGAATCCTGGAATGGTTTGAGTTGAAGGACCATAAAGCCCACCCAGCCCCACCTCTCTGCCACAGGCAGGGACACCTTCCACTACACCAGGCTGCTCCAAGCCCTGACCAGCCTGGCCTTGGACACTTCCAGGAATGGGAAGGATCGGGATGCTCTCTGCCCACGTGCAACTCCCACTGGAAATCTCACATTAGGTCATTTACTGAAAATGTTTTTATTGTAATCAAAAAGTGACATAACAGGGCTGTAATGTATTCTGCATTTCACCCGCTGGTATTTGGTAACTGGTACCAGCTGCTTCTGCCAGGCAATTAAAAAAAACCCGAATGTGAAAATCTTCACAGTACAGTAAACTCCACCCAAAATAATTAACGGTGGTTAAAAAGAAGATGCCCCAGCAAAACCTTTCATGTTACATGGTCACAACTCACAATTCTGTACAAAATGTTCACTTTTATAAAGCTCTGATGTAAAAATCAAATAATCAAGCAGCAATATTTTAAGTGCAGCACAGGGTCTTTCATGTTATTATTTACAACGCTTGAAGTCGTTTACATTTTAACAAAGATCATACAGATGACTTAGTAATTAAGTCATTTTTTCATTATCTGTCGGTTTATGTCGTGACAGATTTCACTTTTTGGTCGTCTTTCTCTTTATCTTTGCTCTTCTTCGATTTTTTCTTCTTGTGTTTGTGTTTTTGGCTCTTTTCCAATTCCGTTTCATTGCCCACATGTTTCTTATGCTTCTTGTGTTTCTTGTGCTTCTTGTGCTTCTTCTTCTCTTTCTTCTTTTTCTTTTTCTTGCTGTCCTGACTCTCCCCTGAGCTGGCGCTGCTGCTGTGGCTCCGTGTCTGGCTCTCGGAGGGGCTGTGGCTGCGGCTGCGGCTGACGCTGGGGCTGCTCTGGCTCTGGCTCCTGCCCGCCTCGGGCTGCTCTGCGGGAGCCGGGGCCACCGCCTCCTCCTTCACCTTATCGCCGGCCTTTTCCTTGGCCTCTCTGGGCGTTTTCCCCGCAGCCTCCTCGTCCTTGGCGGACACGTTGCTCTCGCTGTCGCTCTCGTTGTAGTCGGGCACGAAGGCGGCCTCGTCGGTCTCGCGGGTGAGGTCGGAGGAGAGGCGGGCGGCGCTGCTCGGCGCCGGCTTCGGCTTCGCTGCGCCCTTATCACCCTGACCCGCCGGCTCCTTCTCCGCCTTAACCTCCGGCGAGTCCAGTTTCGCCGGCGGTTTATTCCCAGCTGGCTCTTTCTCCTTATTGCTCTTCACTTCTGGCACGTGTTTTTCCTTCTCTTTCTCCTTCTCCTTCTCTTTGCCCGGGTTTTTATCGGGAGGCTTGTGCTCCTCGGCGGGGCGCTTGGGCTCGTGCACGGCTTTGTGCTCGGGGGGCTTGCGCTCCCGCGGGGGGCTGTAGCTGCTCCTCTTGGCCTCCACAGGGCCTTTCTTGGGTGGCTCCACACGCTCCTCCCTTGGCTTGCTCTTCTGCACTGCTGTGGAGTCTCTGACCCGGGACGGGGAGTCTTTCCTCCGTGCTGACTCACTCTTCTCATCCCTGCGCTTGGAGCTCGAATGCTCCCTGCTGCCATCATGGTCAGACTTCTTGTCTCGGTTAGGAGTGAAGTCCTTAGCAGTGGAGCCACGGCCACTATCATGCTTCTCTGAAGATCTGCCATCTTTGGAGGACTGAGATACAGTTTTTCCATTTCCTTGTTCAGCTGCACGTTCTGAGTGCTCTTTTTCTGGCTGAACGCTGCTCTTCCTCTTCTCAGAACTGTCCTTGTCTGACAAAGAATGATCCCGGTCTTTGGTTTTACCTTTTTCACTCGACAGGGAACTTTTTGAACTCTTGGCATCGTGTTGGGTGCCTTCATAACTTGCCTCTTTTGCAGCTTTCTGTGTTTTCTCCAGAGGGTCTATCTCCTTTTCAGTGTGTTTGAGGGGGTTTGGTGCCTTTGCACTCACAGGTTTGATAACACTGGTGGGTTTTCCTATAGTTGGGGGCACCTGGGTGGTGGATTTGATGTCTTCCTCTTCAGACTCGAAGTCATCTTTATCCCACTTGGACTGAGGGACCTGGATCATGATAATGACATCCTCAGCAGGGGCTGTTATGTCATTGTTATACTCCTCCAGGGTCTTAATGACAGTTCGTTTGGTGTCTGGCTTCTCCTCGGGCTTCCTGACGGGGCTTCCCCCAGTGGAACTCGTGCTGGGGGGAAAAACACGGACATTAGTAATGGGATGAACACACAGACAACTTTGGGAACATTTTATAAACTTGCGTTTCAATTCTAAATTCTAAATTTCAGCATTTTCCTCAAGGATGTTCAATTAAGGGGACAGACAAGAGAAAAGCTGAGTCCGCTGGCTGAGATTATGAGCAATCAATTAATTTAGTATCTCACTACTATACATTTAATTAACAAAGACACAAGATTATCAGATTGGGGACTGTCTGATCTGGTAATTCCTTCATGTCCTATTTCTCCCAATGGTAGATAAATTAGATATCCATTCTTCTTTCAACATGAAAGCAAGCAATTATGAAGAGGTACAGACAGGAAAAGTTTTAACCTCATGCCCCAGTTCTTCCTTAGAAAAACTGACATTTTAGAAGGTTTTTAGATTACCAAGACACTATCTTAAGTCTTCAACAAATGTCTTGAGTTTGCATCACCAATGAATTAACCTTACCAGCTTCCTGTGCAGTACAAACTGCTCATTTTCCTTAACAATACCTGCGTTTGACCCAAGTATGGCTTCATAAGGAAGATCACGGATTATTCCCTTGTTTAGCACAAATTCAGCCGTTCCTTTCCTTAGGCACCATAGAGAATTGAACGGGGGGAGAAGGAAAGAAAGAAAAGGAAAAGAACTGCTGAGGTACCTGGTGTAATCCACAAGAGTCGAGCTAGCGCCGTCAGCTGCCGTCACTTTCCTCCTTGCTTTTCCCTTTGCCTTTTCTGCTTTAACCTTGCTGCTGCTGCTGGGCTCAGGTTTCTCCACAGCTTCTTTTCCAGGCGGCACGTTTTCTCCGCTCACAATCTTTTTTCCAGTTTCTCGGTTAAGTTTAATCTTTTTGGACGGGTTGTTTAGAAAAGCAGCTTTGTCCTTTTCTGGTGTCCGCTCTCCTTTCTCCCCCTCGGGCTCAGCCTTCCCCTTGGGCGACGTTTTCAGTTCTGCAGCTTCGGCTTTAGAGGCCTTTGCAGAAGTGGCTTCATGTTCTTTATCAGCCTTTTCCTCTGCTTTTCTTTTCCTCTTCTCAAGTTTGGCATCGGAAAGTTTGCTTTTATCAGCAGGTTTTTTTGATTTATCCTCCTTGCTGGAAGGCTTCTCTGCCTTGGCTTCTTTAGGATGTTCCTTCTTTACCTTCTCCTCCTTGGCTGGTCTGGTTTCTGGGTGATCCTTTGCCACTTTGGGATGAGCCTTCCGTGGTGTACCAAGAGCCTTCTCATCCTTCTGAGAGGAAGAGGTTTTAACACTGTCAGTCTTTGGCAGCTCTTCCTTGACTTTTTTCACGGGAGGTTCCGTTCGAGGCGATTTCTCGCGATCGGGGTCCACCTTTTCCTGGGAAGCTTTGGGTGGTTTTGCCACATTGTCTTTCTTCGGAGCAGCTGCTGCTTCCACTTTCCGCTTTGTTTTCTCAATCTTTGCTTTTGGCTTATCCTTCTCCTTTTTCTCCTTTTCAGACACCGGTTTGAAAGCAATGGAATCTGCTTCCATGGGTTCATCCCTCACAGGGGTGGCATCATCCCTGCTTGGCAGCATGAACAGAGAGTCTGTTTTAGCATCTTCTGTTGGAACTGGCTCTCTTGGTTTTCTTGCCCCTTCTAACAGCTCAACGTTGGGAAATCCTTCATTCTCATCTCCTTTTCTTCTCTTCCGGTGTTTTTTATGTTTATTGCCTTTGCCATCTCCCAGTGGATTTTCCACCTCCTTCTCTTTTGATTTTGTAGGATCTTTGATGCCATGGCTCTCCCTCCCAGCCTTTTCAGGGTAGTTTCCAGCTACATTACGATTCCTGTGGCTCTGCCCAGCGGGATACTCCTCCCTCCGTCCCCGAGCATAGGGTGAATTCTCTCGTCTGGTCCCAGGCGGGCCAAACCTTTCCGGAGAGAAGTTCTCCCTGTTCACCGGGGGCCGCGGCTGAGCGCCCACGTAGCCCTTGTAGAACTTCTCGTACCACTCCCTGTAGTTCCTCTCCCACTCCCTGTACCTCTCCTTCTCAAAGGGGTCCCTGAAGTCCACCGAGCGGCCGTAGTAAGCCTTCATGTCGTAGGGGGGCACCTCCCTGTAGCGGTTGAAGTACTCGCGCTCGGCGTCGCTCTGCGGGACCGCGCGTTTGGTGGGGGACTGTCCGCGGAACACCGGGGAGCGGGAGCGGGAGTGGTAGCGCCGGTATGGGGGCGAGCGGGAGCGGGAGCGGTGGTAGCCGTGGGACCGGGAGCGGGAGCGGTAGTTCCGACTCTTCCCTTTGCCTCGCCTCTGGTACGGCGGCGACCGCGAGTAGGAGCGGGAATGGGAGCGGCTGAAGGAGCGCGAGTAGGAGCGGGAGCGCGACGAACCTGAGCGTGACTTGGAGTAGGTGTACGAGCTTCTAGAGTAGGATGAAGCACTATAGGGAGACTTGGACCTTAAAAAAACACAACACAAAAAAAAAAAAAGAAAAGATGAAGTTAATTCCAAACAGTCATTCTCCTCAAATCTTTTCCTCCCACATTTATTTTTTTCTTTCCTGTCCACATGCTTATGTCAAAGCTTCTTTCAGCTGCTGACACAAAGCTACTGCAAATTGAAGAACTTGATAACATGTAAAAGTTTCTGCTCACAAGACAGAACAGCTGCTGCTTTGTTAGTGTCAGAACACACAGAAGGGTCAGTCTACTTCCACTCACTCTATCACATGAGCTACGGACAGATTTCAGGTGGTTACACTGGCCTCTACTGGTACGGGAACACGCACATTTGTCACTACTCGCAACCACATGCAGTGCAAATCATTTTTGTTGCAGTAAGATGCAAAAAGAGCAAATCTGAGTGGCTACAGTGCAGAATCACATCGAGAAAACACCACGTAGCCTGAAGACAGCAAAGCCCAATGTTAAAACACCAGCTCGGTCTAGTTAACTTCACCCTTTCGTGGGAATTTGGACAGGACGCACAATCCTAATACTGCAAAGGACCTACAGACAAGCCTATGGACTCCACACTGCCAGGCAGGTGTCCCAAAAATGTCCTGCACACCCCTCCAGCTCTAACCAAGGCAAGTAACTGCATTTGCAAGAAAAATCCCATCTAAAAGCTTCTATCCTCAGTCTAGTCACATGTCCCAGTGCCATGACTCTGGGAAAGCTCCTGACAGCGCTGCTAACAACTACTCCTGCCCAAGGGATTTTTGGGGACAGAAAACAGCAGCTACCCTCAGGTTTTTCTTCTACTGTTTTTTAATGAATCATTTCACATGATTCATATGTTCATTAGAATCATTCCTCCTCTCCAAGTCCCTCACTAATTTCAGATTTCCTTACAAATAAGTCTGAGCTTTTAATTTCCAAGAAAAATTTAACAATGTCACCCAACAAGTGAAAGCCCCCAGTCTGCAGTCCAGGTTCAAACATCTCATGTATCCACATGAGATGGACAAAAGCAGAAATGAGGACGATTTCTCTCACCTATCTCCTCCAAACTGCTTCGACTGCTTTGTTACAATCAGAATAGCAAGACACTGAAAATACAGGCCTTACAGCTATTCTGTTCCTGTCAGGTAGTGAAGGACACCACTGCAGAGACACCTTAGCAAGACAAACCCTTAGCACTCCTTCATGGCTGCTGCCCAATGCTAATTCGGTCACCTGCAACCTCTGCCACACTGGAGCCAATAACCTGCGTATGACACTCTTGTTACTGCTCATCCCTCAATCATCCAATCCATCTAACGACAGGGAGGTGGAGTGGAACTCCTCCTGATTCCTCTAGACAATCTGCTTCTCCATTACGGACATGTAAAGCAGTTACCTGGAAAACGAACGCCTACGCTCCTTTTGAATCTTTTTATATTCCATCAATTCCTTAGCAAAATCATTTGTAAACTCATCAAGTTTGGACTTTTTCTTTTCCCTGTTAAAATAAGTTTGACCTTTATTACAATTATAGTTTGACCTTTATTACAAAAGACATCAAGAAACAAAACATGGCCAATATGAGAAAATGTTTACTGCATGCAATGCAAAAGGTGAACATCCTACTTAAGCAAAAACAATTCCTACAAGTTTTAGGAAAAGTTCTAGAATTACATTTGTCTCGGTTTAGCTTTGCATATTTACCATCTGCAATGAAAAAGTATACTGGAAGAAACACTATGTCACTTTTGCTAGGTCAGATGCACTTTAGTGTAACCGCAGTCCAATACGCTCCCCCGATACAGACACGAAAACAAGGCAACGTTAGCGAGCCAAATACTTACTCCTCTTTAAGCCTCCGCTGCTCTCTGTAAAACTCCTCCCTAGAGAGAGGAGGTGCTTGTGTCGTTGGGATGGTGTTTGAATGAGCCGCTGGCACTGCTGTTGGGACCCAAGCTGATGACATGTTTGCAGGAGCTGGGGGATATCCGGGAGGGGGGACAGTGTACCCAGCGGATGGAGGCTGCCCAGGTGGAAACTGAGGAGGAAACTGTGGTGGTGGTACCCCCGGAGGAAGAGGAAGAGCATGGGGTGGTGGAGGATACAAGGGAGGTGGAGGCACAGGCACAAAGACTGGTGCTGATGCTGGCAGTGATGGGGCCTGAGTCCTTTGGGCACGGTCACTGTGCGGGCGTCCTCGATTTGAACTTTAAAGAAACCCAAAAACACGTGTCACTGTTTGTCACAGCCTGCCCTGAGTGTACAGAGGAAAGCGAAGCGGCAGCACGGCGGGAGCGCTCCTGGTTCTCACTGGTCTCCGGCTTTCTGTCCACTCGAGACTAAACTCACTCCTGGAGCCTCGTACTTGCCTTGCACATCCTGGCCCCAGCAGCTCCCTCAGCCTTCTCTCCTTACTCTCAGCTTTGGGACTGTGGGCGAGGCTGCCACGAGACCCCATCTCCCACAGCCAAGCACCCAGTGCTCCTCTGCCCCTCCTGGACACGCCTTGAGCTCCGCGCTCCCGAGCCTCCAAGCACTGCGCAGGAATTAACTCACCTCAGACCTCTCCTAACCTCTCCCACATTTGTTTCCTGAGCTCCTGCCTCACGATGAATTTGGCCTGCTCTTGTCCCTGAATTGTTTTATCTCTTGTTTACTGGATTTGAGATTTAAGATGACCTGGAGGATGGATCCTGGATTTTGCTTTGATTTATCTTTCAGACTTTATAAAAACCATGACCCTTACAGCCCGGCTATAACAAATCCCTAACAAACGAAGAACTAATTTGACACTGCGATAACAGATAAACAGGCTCCTCTCTCTAATGAGAAAAAGCAGCTTGGCACTTTGAGATGAATAAACTAGAGAAATACAGAACTGTCATAAAAATAATAGCCTCTGACTTTTCAATAATTTGCTCAACCAGTATCAACTAAGTTGTTAAAGAAAGAATGTTGGAGGATGATTCCTACTGGGAAATCAATTTCTTCAGCCCTATTCAGTCAGCAATCAAAAGGGTGCTTTTCCATCTGATCTTTTAATTACATTTAATTTTTAGATGTAATTTAGGTTTCCCAAAAAGTGTTCATTATTCAGAATCTTCTTTTCAATTATGTACTGGAGTTTTATTTTTCAATAATCTTACTGTAAGCACAGGTCCCCTTTGTTAAAGCTAATTTAAATTAAGCCACTTGAAAATTAATTACCACTTGAATTCTCCACAACTATTATTTCATTATAAATCAGCTGTGGTCTAAGTGATGTGCTACAGATTAATTTAACCAGTTACAACTAGTAATACATTAAATTTCTGTTGAATACTTACAGTTCCCAGCCTGGCCTGCGAAGTGCACCAGCTCTCATTGGATGACCTTTTGCAGCAGGGACAGGAAAAAAAAATCCCAGTAAGCATCTGAAGACAACTTTTTGGACAAGATTCTGAAGTTTTAGTTTCTTACCAGTTGTGGGTATTGATTGTCCTTGAGGGCCCAGAAGACTCGGTATCGCCGGTTGTCTCAGCACAGGAACCTGATAGCCCTTGGGAATAAATGCAAACAGTCAAAAAATAAGCTCTACAAGAACATACGAATCATTGTATGTGTTGAAATAAAATTTACCTTCTCTTCCAACAAGCTGCTGATTGACAAAGGGGCAGATTTGGAAAGCTCAGCAGCAGTCATCAGAGCAGGAGGCAAAACAGCATCAGCATCACTGCAAAAACAACACATTTTTATTATTGAAACACTGCTTTGAAGTGAAATATATTTTGAAATATGAAGTCCAAGGTGAGAAAAGGCCGATTTCACTAAATGGAAAAAATATTTTAAAATAACCTCCACCAGATTTACACCTGTGAAGTTGGCAGGCTCCAGAGGAAGACTGCTGAGGAGTCTGTTTGAATATTGGCGTTTAGAGAGGAAGCTCTCTGGAAAAATATTTGATTAAGCAGCACTTGAAAGGATGCGAATCCACACAACCCATGCACTGAACCTCAGCTTTGGAAGATGCAAGAACTGAAATTCCATTAGAAAATGTTTCTGGGCTCCTCTGAACCATGACTCTTGTACTGACAGCACAGCTGGGCCTGGCAGCCCTCTGGACACACTGGCTCTGTGCATCCAAGGCAGCAGGGTTAAAGGATGTAACCCTAAACAATGGTACAGACTTTTGCATGAAAATATTATTTCCTCAGTACTAAAGAGAAATTAATGAGACTCTAAGGTCTGATGGAACTAAATGGCTACTCTAGGAATGGCTGTCCACTTCAAATCCAAACCAGTCCCTCCTCCAGGGCAAACCTGTGCTGAAGGACTGGTAAGGGAACCTGACAGAAATACTGCCAAGAGAATTCTTGCATGAGGCACATGTTCTACTTACTGAAACGTCCTCATTCCAAGCAAAAACAGACCCACAACTTCCACAGTGACCTGCAGCTGCCGCTAATGATACACAGGGTGCGAAGCCTGCGAAAAACCTAACCTAAGCACGTCGAATTCTTTTGCATTGCTGTGGATCTCCAGATCTCCTTACCGGAAAGGCCCATCTGGCTTTTCCCCACGGAGAGAGAGGGACACGGCTGGAGGGAGATCAGAGACAACCACAGAAGACGGATTGACCGGCAGCCCAGCTGCCATGGACGGCCCGGGGCCCAGGGAGGAGAGGGCGGAGCGGGAGGCCAGGGAGGCCAGCGGGATCATCAGCGGCTCCTGCTGCCGGGCCATGGCCGGGCGCATCAGCGGCTGCAGGGTGCGCGTTATCGTCTGCCGCATCAGGGGCGGCGGCGGCGGCGGCGGCGGCGGGGGCAGCTGCTGCTGCTGCTGCTGTTGTTGTTGCTGCTGCTGCTGCTGCTGAATCTTACGGAGCCTTTTTGTGTAACCGGTTTCATTTTTGAAGTTGTTAACAGCCTAGAGGTAGGGAAACATGTTTGAAAAGGTGATAATGAACTTGAAAATCACTGTGTGTTCCTCTAAGTGCTATTAATCCTACACCAACCAACACACAGCGGTTAACACATCCCATGAAACTCTGGTATCAATGACTGGAACCTCAGAGTCTCGGGATTAAAAGTACTTTGCTGTTAACGCCCAATTTGGAAGTGAGGATATCCCATTAAACACAAGTGTGTCCTGAATTTGCCAGGTTGTCTCTAACGAGCCATAGGCTTCTGTAAAAACAGATAACCTATTTGAAAAGTAAACTTAGCCCTGTTGAGTTCAGCCTTGCTTACAGAGATCTAAATTATTATTTTCATCCCCTTTATCTCTTTACAAATAGATTTTTCTAACAAAGAGTTCAGGCTAAAGTCACCACATTACCTGGCGCAGGAACTTGTTGGCTATTAAAGCATCAGGAGAAACATCTGTCTGATGGCAGGTAGGGCATGTGTGTTCCTCAGACTCCAGTAGTGCTGTTCTAATACCTGGGAATAATTAGAATATTAAAGTAGGTTATAGCCAAACTAAGTAAGCTCTTTTGGTTCTCATTAATTACAAAAACAAACATGTGATTAATGGAGAAATATGGTCTTGAATGGAAAGCATGAAACTATAAATGTTCCATAGTGCAAAAAACTGGCAGAGGTTGCCCAGAGAAGCTGTGGCATCCCTGGAGGGAAAAAAGCTTTCTGCCTCATCTACACAGGAAGAGTCTTTCCCTGCTCAGGACAAGTTGAAGTATTCAACAGAACTAACACAGTAATTTCCTTATCTCCTATTTCTGCTCTCAGAAGATCAAATTTGCTGTTTGGAATTAACAAACCTGGCAGTAACACTTACATTCATCACAGTAACTGTTTCCACAGCAGGGAATAACAACCGCATCCGTCATTATATCCTTACAAATGAGACACAACAGCTCATCTGGAATAGGATCATCTTCTTCTGAGGAGGAGGACGGCTCCTCGGGTAGGAAGGGAGGCTTCTCCTTCTTTCCTATAGCATAAGCTTCCCTGGAAGTGTCATGGGGAAAGCAAAAGAAAGAAGTTAAAGGAAAAACTCTTTCAAGCTTTGAATTTTATCAAAGAAAAATAGTATGTGGAATTCTTCTCCTTCTCCATTGACCTTCCTAAACACAACTGTTTAGTTTGAACTACTTTTCTATAGCCCTAAGAAGAGGGAGGGAGGGAGGAATTCTCCTGCAGAACTATCCCATTCATTGGATCAACTAAGAAACCAACTCAGACTAGAAAACTATTTGACAGCTCATCTCAGGTGAAATGAATCCCAGCTCTCCTTTGCCAGAGGCTAAATGTAAATTGGAGGCTCAGGATGAAGCTGGTCTCCCAGTAATTACATTTTCTAACTGAAAGAAGTCTGTGTTGCAGCTTCCAAAAAAAGGACATCCAGGAGAGAAAATCAGAAGGGATACCAAGTATATTTTAGAACAGCCACTGTGCTCAGCACACACAACTGTTTTCCTAGTTTAAAACAACAGGAAAACTTGAGCCTGCTTCACAGGGCGGGAGTCACAGTCCAACAGCTGCTATGTTATTTTACAGGAAACCTTTGAAAGACAAACTAGAAGCAAAATGAGCTCCCAGAGTGAACAATCCCAATTACAAATGCTGCTGAAATGTTCTGCAGAAACAGTCTCAGTACACCCCACGTTTAACCAGCTCCCAGGGCAGTGAGCAGCAGGATTTTACAGCTGAGATCCAATTCCAGATGCTGGGCAATGTGGCTGCACTGCTCCTCGTGCATTTCCACCTGGTTTCTCCCGTTCCCTTTCTGGATCAGCCCAGCCAATCCCACACTTACGCATCTATGGTCGGAATTGCATATTTCCCAGTGTTGGTCAGCATGGCACCCTTTGTGTTGGGGTCCTTCACCTCCATCATAAAACTTCTTGGAATTCCTGTGCTTTTTTTAATTCTGGGAACAGACTCGAAATTTTTGTCCTGTTAAGAAATGCAGACATATCTCAAGGCCCACAATGAAAATGAGATTTCAGAGACTATTTTAAGCACAAAAACCATTAACCTTCTCCTCTTACCTAGTGTAAGGGTTGTTGGACTAAATTACTCTTTTCCCCGAATGAATGCAGCCAGAGTCTTCCAGAGGCCAGAGCAATGTTTTGAACCCACTGACATTCTTTGGCTTAACTACAGGCTCCTTAAGAGTGAAATCCCCCAAACCTACTCCTTCTCCAAAGGACAATTCAGAGGGAGCTGGATTCAGGGCTTGGAGAAACTTATTTTGAGATATATCAAGCTATAGACAGGGGTTCACAGAGAAAGATGTATGGGAATATTTAGTGCCTCTGACCTAGTGAAAAGAAAATTGTACAATTCCAGGTTTTTCTTGAATCCAAAGGGTTCTGCAACCCTGCCATGCAACGTCTGCATTTCACACCAGAAGACACAATTCCTACAGTGAGCATTCACGTTTGTTATGTAACTCCCCAGATAAAAATTAAAAACTTAGCACCCCCTAAGTCCCCCAAGTCTTACCCCATTTGTTGGACAGTTCTTTATGTAGTGCCCAGGTTTGCCACAGCGAAAGCAGGTGTACGAGGGTGGAGGTGGCCCCACGGGTTTCTTCATGTAACTACAAGTTTTTGGGGAAAAAAAGGAAAAGAGATTCATGCGTCTCTCTTCTTTAAAACAAACCACTTGTACAATTTTTACATCAAGTTCAAAGAACAAGTTTCACATTAGCAACACTTACTTGACTGGATCATATTCATGGCCAGACTGTGTCATCATAGCTTTTATTTTATCCTCCTCGGAAGCATTGGCTTCAGCCAGATTGGCAGTCTGTGCAACAGGTAATTATTTGACACACACATTAGAAACACATTTAAGCCCACGCAGCCCAAGACAACACCACTCATCCAATCCTGTAAAGAGCAGCACTACACTAGCCGAGCTTGCATGAGAGCAGCTGCTTATACCAAACAGATTTCTGCTGAAGATGGTCTGGGGAGTCCTTATGCCATGACATGATGTTTATGTGCCTGAGAACCTACTAGAAAAGAGCACTCTTGGGCACTCAGACCTTAGGCTCTGTTTGTACCTTACAGCAAGACTTGTGTAACCAATCCAATTTCCTTCAGAGGACTGAAGCTACGTGTAGATAAACAACAATATTGAGTATTTTTACGCTGATTTTTAAGCTCCAGACTATATGCAGGAGAAGCTCTCCACTGGACAAGGAATTAAGATGGATACAAGCAGCATTATTTACACTTTGCAGTATTAAAAGGACACAGAACTGCAGAGGTGGGGCAGTTAGGTTTGCTTGCTGAAATTCAGCTTCAGACACACAAGTATTGAAAGGACCAAAGGATTTCACACCCACAGAAAGGCAAGATTCTTTCAGCAGAAATTTGCGCAGCAGGAGCTGCAGGCAGTCCAAACTGCACATTCCCCCCTCCGATCTTCTTCCTGTGAAGTGATTTAACTACAGCGAAGACAATCTGCAGGTTTTTTCCAGTTGACTATGTCCTTTTAACACGCAAATTGTAATATAAACCTTCTGCACAACTACATCTTCAAATTACTGAAGCAGGCTGATTTTTAAGTCATATTTGTTTGAATGTTTTTATTACACACTAGTCCAGATACAAGCAGGGTCTAAGGGAGTGACTGTAAATGACTTGGGCCTTCAAGCACCTACCACTCAGCTCAAGCACTCATGGTTTGGTTTTGTATGCATTCATTCACAAAAGCAACCAACTAGTTTCAACATTTTATTAAATGGTTGTTTCATATACACAGTGTTTCTCCACAGTAACAGAATCCGGACCGCCAGCTATGAAATCATTTCCATTAACAGTTACAGAAAGCTTTACAGATAATACTTGACTAATTTGTTTGAACCCAAACGGTTTACAAAACACATCCAAAAGCCACAAAACATTAGTAGGAATAGACCAAAATTCAAATATGGCATTTCATACATAGTAATAATCACCAGAGAACTGTTAACACGTTGCCTCCGTGCTGAGCCGGGCTGCACTAGAGCCATTAGAGGGAGTAACAGTGCTGAGCCACTTGGTGTCCTCTTCCTGCATTTTTCTGAAATACCTAAATATCCTCAAAAGCTTAAGGGTGTACCCCCACCCCTCGGACAGCTTTGTGTATTTTAGAGTAAAACTTCACAAGAGGTTACAGACCCGAGGACACACTTAGGGACAGCACTAATGGGGACCAATTCTTTGGGCGGCTGCCTTCCAAACTAGAGATATTTATATATATAATGGGGCTTTTTTGGCCAAAGGCATACAGTTTAATTTCTATAGTGAAGAGGGGAAAAATTACCAGTGGGAAGAGATTTCTTTTTATTAGAAATTAACTCCAGTCTTTATCTTGATGACAAAGGACTAGCTGCTCTGCCTCAGACCCTGCCTATTCTACAGCCTGTAGCTTTAGGGACTGGTGGTTGAGCACTCGCCTGGCCACACAGTGCAGTCACTAGTGCTTTCCCAGACAAATTACACATTGGTGAGCAAAAATGCAAGCAGTTCCCGAGCAAAACATGGCATTACAACAGTTTCAGAAGGTCACAGCTGCTCAGATGCCACACATACACATTGGTATATTCCTATAAACAATGAGGTACATTTACACAATTTACACGGTCTGCGTTCAAACAAATTAGATCGGGTTGTCCACTGTATAGATCCCACAATTTATGGAATTGTGCAGCATTCAGAGAATGGGTCTGTAACTATGACTAGGGGTTCAAGAATAGCCATGCAATTGTCCATGGTACAGAACCGCTTCTCTTGTGGCTGGTCACACCCCCCTGGAATGTCCGTAATTTACAGCCAATTAAATTCTTCTGTACAAACTGGGTTAGTTTCCAACGCAAAATTAATGAAACGTATGAAAAACGGTAAAACAGCTTCTGAAGAGCTTCTTCTTTGTGTCTTGAGGATGAGTAATACTGCAACATTATGCTGAGGCTGATAAGGTACTCCCCTTCTATCTTCCCAAACTGGGAACTACTCTTTACAGGATAGTATCAAAATATACACACATTTTAAAGTTAAAATAAATACTTTTAAGTTAATAAAAATTGAAAGGGGCTTTCCAATTACAACAGTTATCCACCTATAGATCACAGTATCAACTTAAAAATAGGAAGCAAACACTTTTTTAAGTATTTGACAAGAATATATATATACCTTAGTAAGCTGGGCCAGAGAAATAGATGCAGAAGAGTCATCAATCTGTTCACAAAAAATTAAACACATATTCAAGTTCTACAGTCAAAACACAGCAATAGTTAACCTCTACTATAGCCTGAATCTCTGCACTATATCCCCCTGAGTGTCACCCCAAAGAAATCCCAACCCAGTGTAATTTGTATTACTTCAAAACAAAGTCCAAATCTATGATGGCTTAAGAAAATCTACATGCTTATGAGAGGAAATTAAGATAACCAACCCAAATGGAGATCTACTTATTGCTCAGAATATCTCAGAGAGGGACTCTTTCAAAGGGTAAGGAAACTGTCAATTTTCAGCTAAAAAGGATTTAGAAAAAATTTAAGTTTAATTGAGGAAGAAGTATCAGTCCAGGTAGCATAATATTAGTGTAGTTTGTACATCAGTCAGTGAACGCCTCATCATCTCTACACGCACACAGTGATGACTCTGTGAACCCACATCTGCCTGTCAGAACAAGGCCACCCCCAGCAGCCCGGAACACACACTCTGCCCCTCCTGTCAGTACCCAAATGAACCCAACAAAAGCCCATCTAGAACAGCAGCCACAACCTGCCACTTCATCTGGAGAAAAACAACTGCTCAAATCATTTATACAAAGCTGTTTATAATCATAGACTATAAGAACTGAGAAAACTAATTTCTTTAATGTTACTAGACCACAGACCCTGTCACCCAAATCAGTGAGAATTTAGATGAGTCCTTGCAATCAGACCAAACCTAATCTTTAATAGCACTAAATGAACAAAGGAAAGTGCAAAGCATACTCTTGATGATAAAAACAT
Organism: Cyanoderma ruficeps; assembly: GCA_008694505.1. Taxonomy (NCBI): domain Eukaryota; kingdom Metazoa; phylum Chordata; class Aves; order Passeriformes; family Timaliidae; genus Cyanoderma; species Cyanoderma ruficeps. Next base: position 13,157,983 of record VZDJ01000076.1, on the reverse strand, counting down.
GGATTCAGAGCACAAGCCTGGAATTTCTGCCTCCGTTTTTCTCCTCCCAGCTGCCCATGGAACAGCTCTCAGGAATGACATCCTCAGGCTAGAGGCCAGAGAACTAGTGCTGAAGAGAAGGTTTGCCACAAGTAAAAAGGTTAACTCGATCGAGTTCCTTCTGCAGCATACTGAATTATATCAAGCCATGAGCAGCACTTGAGCTAGCACAGCAGTACCAGAAAGACACTCGAATCACTGCTTATTACATCTAAATTGCTCAAAAATGTAGAATAAAATTTCACTGTGTGAACTGAACAGCTCTTCAGGAAGTCACTAAACAGGTCAGCAAAGAGACTAAAACCTTTCCTTAAAAAAGGTCTTATTCTTTACTACGTAATCTAGCAGAGAATTTGAGGGAAGCAGTTTTAGCAGTGTGGGAAAAAGCATTTCCATGCACAGGATGATTCCTCACACCACTAAGTTGTTCCTCCTCTGTGTTTTCAGGAAAGCACATACAGCATTCCTGCATTACTGACTGAAGAGCTCTTGAAAATGTCTTTGGAGAGGAACACAAAGATCTAGACAAAAAGACCTTCATTCCACTGCAAGTCTTACCCCAAGATTCACCTCTCCTTCCTTCCAGGATGCTTTGTACCTAGTTCTGCTCAAAGGGTCTGCACAAGCATTTTGAAGCTTCATGCTCCATATGCCACTCTTTGACATGTGGGAAAGCAGGCCAGTGTTCTCTCAGGGCAGGCACAGCTACAATTTTGTGGGTTTTTTTCAGAAACAAAAAAGAAATTAGGAAAGCTCTAGTGTTAAATGGTCTAGTACTGACCAGGAGCTGAAACACAACAGTTAATAAACTATTAATTCTTTCCTTTAGTTTTTTAGAAAGCTGCTATTATACAGCCTGGAGGCAACAGTCTAATTTCTTAAAGGAGGTGATAGTGAACAGTTACCAAAAGCAGCAAACAGATAATTAATGTACACTTCAGTGCCTTTGCCCACGGCCATCTTTCAACTATCTTACATTTTTGCCAATTTTTTTTCCTTTTAATTTTTTACAGAATATTTCCTGGCAGTCCCCCAAAACTGTCAAGTAGAAACATCTCCATAAATTTGTAGTCAACCCTAAGATAACACTGCAGAAGTATTATTAAAAAAGAAAACCCGAAAAAGAACCCAGAAAAAGCAACCCCCAAACCCTAAAGTCAACAGCCAATGTTTTAAGTGCCACGTGGTGCAGCAGAGAGAACAGAAACTGGCAGGAAGCCGGGTGGGCGAGGGGACAGGAGAGAGGAGGAGAAGCTGCTCTCCCTGCTGGGGTGCTACACTGAAAGGACAGGGCTCCCCCAAACCCCGAGCCTGGCTACACAGGAAGCTCAGCCAGGGAGGCTCAGCTGTGCCTGGGGGCACTAAACCAACACAGCTTGGCCCTTGTGCAGCCCCCGAGGAGCCCGAGGCACCCAGACACTGTCCCCAAGGCCCCACACCCTGGATTTGGCTGTGCCAAGGGTGGGACGGCAGCTGCCCGAAGAGTGTGACAATGAAAAAATACCAAAAAGAGGCAGCTTTTGTGCATCCTTTAAAAAAAGAAAACTGATTTTAACTTTGCAGCTTTACTCTTCATCAGTAACTGATGAGACTCCTAGTGATTTACTCCAACTGCACAAGACCCAGCCTCTGCTCTGAAATATATGCAAAAATATGTGTGTTAAAAAAAACAAAACAACCAAACAATCCCCCCACACCAAGACCTGAGTCAGCCTTAAGGATAAACTACTTGTGTCTCCAGCTGCAGAAGCTGCTGAGGCTGCAGGGCTTTCCCGTGAGAGAGGGCCTGTACAGAGGGATGCAAGGCTTCCACCCTCCCAGACCAGGGACAGTCAGAGCACACCAGGGAATGGCTTTGCTTTTCCTTTCCTGCTGTTAGTTCTCACTCATACTGTCTTCCCTCCCACTCTGGGATTTTTCCTTTTTTTCTTTTTGACACATCTACATTAGCTTATGGTAAGATGCTACTGAGCAATGTAATACAGACATGCCAGGGAACACACGAGGCTAAAAGAATGTTAACTTTATTTATGAACATGTGGTTTGTGTTTATACACATGCTAGTAAACAAAAAGAAAAAGAACTGTTTTCAAGAAATAAAAACCCATCTGAATTAGATCAAATACTATAAACGTGGTTTACATAAATGCATTACATTAACTGCTAGGGTCACTGGGCCAGTTCAACTAACTCCAACTCATAATGAGAGGCATTCATCTCCAAAAGGAATTGCAATCAATCAGCAATAGAATTATGGATGTTACATTTTAGTGGTTTAGACCTACACACAGCAAGTTTTCAATTTGAAGTTGATTGTTTCCATGGGAACCAGAGGCTGTATTCTTCCCAGAACACAGCCCCAGAGTTCAGGAAATTCTAGATTAAGTTATCCTTATAGCTGATCAAGTGATCAGAACCAATGATCCAGGATTAGTGTAATGCCTCACACCAGTCTAGTGAAGGAGAAGCAGTTATACTTAAAATAAGGATAAAAAATAAACCCCACCAAATAGTACTTTGATAGTCTAAGGACTATTGGAAAAGCACAGTTGCACACAGCACTGACCCAAGTGGCACACCAGGATCCAGCCCCAGGCACGGATTTCCGTGTGGGATTGTACGTCAGCAGCAGTACAAGTGTTTGCAGACCTGAAGGAAAACGCTGCCCCTTTTCCAAATGTGAATTCCAAGTGGTGGTATACTAAAGAAAGGCTTAACCTTTGGGAATTACAGCAGCAGCTTGCCCTGCAGTCACCCAGACCCAAAAATGTGCTGCAGGCAGGAGTTAAGAAAAGTGGCAGGGATTTCAGCCCCAAATGCCCCAGGCTCTAACTTGGTGCCAAAATTTGTGTCGCATTTGCAGACAAACTGTTGAACTAAACTGCTTCACCAGATAAAGGGGAGATATCAAATGGAGAACTTTAGAATACCACTCTGTGTAGCAGCAATATTGAAATTCACGTCAGGCTATTAAAGACATTTCTGCACTCAGGGGGCCCAAACAGTATCACTTCAATTATACAGTTTTAGGAACAAATACCCAAATATTTAGGGACACAGGAAGGAATCATTTAGCTGCACAGAACTGTCCTGGAAGCATCTGGGATATGCTGGGTTTGGTATTTGTTTGAACCCCCAAGTCAAAAGTAAGGAACAGCATCAAGTTTCACAATAATGATTTCTCAGTGGTTTTTGATAACATTTTCAAAAACCATTAGGCAAAAAAAAAAAATTATTTAAAAACAAAAGCTAAGTGATACAATGTGAAAATGGCAAAAAATACACTCCAAACAGTTTTTATTGCAAGAAACAAAAAGCACACAACAACCTATACAAACATACATATCACTAGCTATAGACAGACAGATGTAGAACATGGCACCATGTTCAGTGTGCAAACCTTGAGCCTACAGGATCTGGAAACGATCATACATTATCTGTACAACACAGAGTCATACAGGAGAGATTCTGGCATATTCAATATGAAATACAATGCATTACTAGGCACAAATACCAATATTCACATTAGAACTCTGCAAATGATGGCATTACCCAGTTTTTACTATGCTGAACCAAATACAATGTATTTACAACATACACTAGGTTTTACTGGAAAATATATTAAGTTAACGTTTGGCAAATTAATAAAAGGCTGCATTGCTTAGAACTAAGTGCAGTGTGTAGGAAAAAAAGTGTGAGATTGTGTTTTTACATACTGCTTTTGATGTTCCACTCACTGGCTCACTTCGACTTCTAGAAGAAGAAATAAAGGTGATCAGAATTTAAAACAAATCACTGGTACCCAACACAAAGATCCCAGGACCTGAACATCACATTATGCTCCAATACTCTAGTGAATGTAGACATTTATTTGTAACATAAACTGTTCTCTCCTGGCATATCCAGTGAAACTAAACCCTCCCCCCCAAAAAAATCACATTCCTACATCGTCACAAATCACTCAAGATTTACAGATCTAGAACACAACAGTGCAAGAGGAAGTCCTCAGACATTTTGTCTCTGCTCTCTAAGTATCAAATCCATGAAGTCTGTACTAGAGTTCTGTGTTCTCAAATAATCAATCACCACAGCGTGGGGCGGCTTTGGCCAACATGTACATCCCTGGTGTCACACACAGGCACCAGGTACGGGGCTTCAGTTTCTATGAAAGAACAGTGATCATCTACCAGGGCAAGTTTGCTGGAGTGAAAAACACGTGACAAAGGGGCAACAGAACAGTGTCAGCAGCACAGTCTCTAGAACAGTGTCTCTTTGTGGAAGCCCAAGCACTGTGTTCAGAGATCTACCATATTCAGCCATCAAAGTGCCAAAATATTAAACATGTTACATTTGCTATATTGACTAAAAGTAGTAGTAGAAATGTCACCTGAAAGTAGTTTCTAGGATTTTGTGCGATTTAGGAGTCCTGTGACAAAAAAAAAGGTCTTAATTGCCAGAATTTGCTATAAGATAATCTTGAATATATTACAGTATTTTAGGAAATATGTATTACATTTGAAAACTTGCTGAGATTCCACATACTCGGTGGTCTGGACCTGCGTGCTCCTCATCATGAACCACACATGCAGCCACTGAGAGAGCTAACAAACAATCCAGGCATCATCCAAAGAGTCCCATGAGCAGAAGCAATGCAAAAGCTACTGGGGAATTCACATGCCAATGGAGAGGCTCAGCTTCCTGCCACTGCTAAACCCCCAGGCTCCCAGTCATACCTCCTGAAGGTGAGGAAGTACATGGGAACGCTTTGGATTACCACACAATAGTTGCTTCAGCCATTTACTGCCAGGTGAGTAATGCCTTTCTGAAGGCCTCTCCACCATTACGGCATTCCCACCCCCAAACATTAACCACCCTAGCCGTGGTTTCTGCAGTTTCCAGCTGAGGAACAGAAAGCTCATCTGCCTGGTTAATCTTCAACTCTCCCACAGCAGGGCTGCTCTCTCCTGATGGCCCACCAGTGCTGACAGAATCTTTGATTCTTTGGAGGCCTTTACACCACCAGGTGAGGTGCACTGGCAGGACAGCACCCAGCTGCAATGAACCCCAAAGCCAGGCTGTGTTTACAGACACAGTGCTGTGGGTGCAGAATCCTGAGGGACAGCTGCAAGCACTGCACCAGCTCCTGCACTAACCTGCCCCAAGGTTACATGCAGGCCACATTCATTCCCGGCTTTTTGCTTGCAAACGGTTCATGGGCACCGGGATGTTGCTGTATTGTTTGTTCAAGACACTGTAACTCCTCAGGGTACTTTACTGAGAACCAACATTAGAAAGACATGGCAAAACCACAAGCTAATAATATCTCCTGCTGGAAGAGGCATGGCTTTAAGGAGGTTGAGAAACATGCCCATTCCAACAGAGCTGATGTGGCTATTATAGATCTGGACTGTATGAAAACATCAATGCAGCAATAATCCTGTAGTCAGGATTGCATCTGAGTATCTGTGATTTTAATCAATACTGAGGACAGAGAATCAGGTGTAAACCTTGGAAACACAGAATTAAAACCTGGAGCACAGATCCCAGCTTGGGTACAGACAGAAAGGTAATCGGTACATCTGGTAATGTGCTAAACTGTTTCTGAGATTTGAGTTTGGACAGGATTAACTATTCCTTCATGGTACTTGCACAAAAGCCAGCACCCTTTAGGGTTCTTTTTCTCTTGCCTCAAACAGATACTGTGTGTTTAGGAAAGTCACAGGAATCGCTTAGGAATTAAACTTCCTGTTTGCATGGCTCACCAGCTGGCAACTCCTGGTCTTTCCTCTACAACTACTATACAACCCACCCAGACCTGAGGCAGAAAAATACCCGTCACATCCTGCCCCACCTCCCCAAACACAGGTGACAGTCCAACTCCTGAGACAGGAACAAATGCTAAGTTTACACTGCAATGTGAACCTGTCTTTGTTAAAAAGGCAGACACGTATAATAAGGAATCTCCCCATGTAGAGGAAAAAGGATCTGCCCTTGAATCTCAGAAGAATAAACCCCAAACCAAACTCAATAGAATTATCTCCAAAGTTACCACTGTAGGTGTCTGAACACCAAAATCCAACCTCCTTTGGGACAGACACACTGAAATCAACCCCACGACAACAAACAAGTTCCACCCCCAGTGCCTGTGCAGGGGCTGTCAGTGACAAGGGACACGCTGACCCCCAAAGGACACAGTGTTTGCACAACTTACATCACGTATGTCTTGCTGGTGGCTTTAACTCCTCCAATGGGGATTCTCCGCACAATCACCGATGAGTTCTTGGGAATCAGAGCACTATCATCGGTGTATTCTGGAAACAACATCAACACAAAAAACATTAGTCAATTTGTAAGAATGTATTTAATATGTAATTACAGAGCACTTTTGAGAATCCCTTTACAGATCTAAAAGCAACATTTTATACATAACATCAGGCTTTCATCCTCTCAACACAGCAACAGCACCTGTCAAGGAATCTTCAGGTTTGATTATCAAACACAAGCAGCAAAATCATTTCCAGTTTTTGAAGTTAGTTTGAATGCCAAGAGCAAAATAGTTTCAAATTACACTAAAGTAGAGTCTGATAATGCATGAGGTTTTAAGCTGTTTTTGCTTCTGACTGGCTACGAAACCAAGAGATCTCTGGAGAACAACAACCCAAAGCCAAGCCTCACCTGCATAAAGCAGACTCCAACAGTCTGTGACTGCTGGTCCTGAACAAACCAGGCAGCAGCTAAAGCAGGGAAACTCTGCAGCAGAGCCTCAGTGTGTTAAGTACACCTGACTCCCCCCTGGTGCCCTGCTCAGGCCTGGCAGAACAGCAGAGCCACCAGCTCTGTGCTTGGAGCTGCACCATCCCCAGCCAGGCTGGGCAGCTGCTCAGGGCCTGACACAGAACTGCAACTGAAACTGGCAGCACTGCAGTTTGGAGCACAGAAACTCGGGCGTCTCTGAGCCTGCTTTCACAAGCAGGACACAACTGGCTCAAACTGAAGTGGTACCTCCCCCCTTAAGCTCACCATCCAGTCTGAATTAACCAAAGGGATACAAGTTCTTTCCACTCACTTTCTGTAGAGAAGAGAGACTCAAATGAAATGACTTCTGAAGGCAGCCTTGAAAAAGCCTTTGGGAAACAGCATGTGCCCGAAGCCACCCCTGCCCTGCCTTGGCCTGTACTGGGCAGGTTGTCCAAAGAGAAGAAAAGCCCCCTGACCTTTCGCATAAGGCACAAACAAAAATCCAACTCTCAGACACACTTTGAACAAGCCTAAAACGCAAAGCCCTCTCCACAAGAATGGTTTTCATACAGAACTTACACAGGCTGGCTACAAGTAAATACTGTAAAGCACCATGAGCAGTCCTTCCCTGTGATGTGCCTGCAGTGTTAGTTATTCCAATCCCTTCCCTTTGCAGACTGAATCAGAGCACTGCTCCGAAACCCAGAGCTGTCGTGTATCTAGTCAAGCTCTGTCAGGATGAGTTTGCTCAGTGATCACACACAAAATACGAGTATCCCACAATTTATGCTCCATTTTTCAGTATATTATTCCTACAGGCAGGAACCTCCCTTAGACCAAAACATACCTAGCAGAAGACATCACTTCAACCATGAAATTAAAATTTTACTTCTACTTCCAACTAACAGAACATTTCTTCAGAAAACTGAGAAATCATTTAGCTGAAACTAATTCCTGATCTTCCCCCCAGGGAGCCAAACAGCGAGACTCCTCTGGACTGCAGAGTAGTTTGAAACCGTGGGTGAAAGGAGCAGCAGTGACAGAAACAGCAGCTCTTACAGAAGTCACATCCTGACACAAGCCCTGGAGCTCTGCTCCCCACACAGTCACCTGTCAAGAGACTTTCTGATGGAGAAGGAGCTCAAGCAGTGCTGAGGCCGAGACAAACACCTGGGGGATGGTGCCAGCTGCAGTTCTAGAACCAGAGCAGCTGTTTCTACTCGTGGACCAGAGCCGAACAAAAGTGTTATTTCTTTCTGGTCCAGATCACCAACCACTGGACTGTGATTGCAAAGATACAAGATAAACAACGGTGCCTTCACAAAAAGGCTTCCAGATTAAACCGGCAGCTCCCAACAGGAACCTGCTCCCCGTGGGCAGCAACATCCCCTGGGCAGAGACTCGCACACCCCAGGGGCTGCACAGCCCTGTCACTGCCTCTCCATGAGTCCACACCTCAAGGTGAGCAGCGAGGACAACTCCACACGCCTACTGCTCACACTTGTCCAAGCAGAGCTTTAACAGAAACGCTCAGAGCTGGAGGCAGCAACATTGTTCATTCCCGCTCTCAGATAAAACTTGTTTTACCACCAGTGATGGCCGGGAAGTGGCTACTGGAATTTGTCAACATGAGCTGTGATCAAAAGTACACAACTAACCCAAAATGCCTCCAAAAACAAAGAAATTTCTGGATATTAAAGGCAAGAGCAGAAGAGACACACCAGTCTAAAACTTGCTATTTATCTTACAAGAAAATAGTAGCTTGAAAGAATCCAGAGAAAGAAGCATTTCAAGGCATGAATGGAGGCAAACTAATTAACAGCAGCTATCCTGACTGCTGCCTCACACTGACACAGAAATCTGACATCAACTACTGCATTCGTGTGCACAACCTCCTTACAGCTAAGTGCAAAGAGCTCTGATTTGCTGGCAAGTTTATGCTGCTTCACACTGAGTGAGCAATTTAAATCCCCCACTTTTAAATTTATCTATTATAAGAATTTCTTCCAGTTTTAATAATTTGTGTTAACGTATGCTATAAACAAGTTACTGACAAAAGCTCCCACATTATTTCCTGGCCTCCTTTCATCCACGGTTTCATCTGACAGCATTGCCCAGGCAGCTGTGAGCACTCTGAGAGGTTCTTCACCCAGGTGAAGCCCAGAACTCAGCAGGAGTCCCTGGAAGGCAAGCCTAGGTGTGGCAGGGCAGGGAAAAGCCTTGCTGGGCAGCTGCTGGGGGAAGGACGTGCAGGGAAGAGCTGCAATGCCACCATGCCAGGCTGTCCCCACCAGAGCACAGGGACTCCCTGGAACACGGTTTCTCCCCAGAGAAGATGTAACTCTGTCCTCATCACCACCACTTGCTCACTTTGGGACGAGCCAGCGCTGTAGCTGCCTACAAAAGCAGCCTTGAAACTTCCCAAGCACCAGACTGGGCCAGTCCTGTTGGATTTTCTGCTTCCCCCAGAACAGGAATCCCTGACCTCATCCACAGCAGGCAGATCATCACCTCTGGAACAAGCTGGCCCAGAGGGCAACCAGCCCAGGGAATCCCCACTGCACTGTGCCCCTGCACTGCTCCCAAGGGATGAGTCAATCAAATCCACCCTACTTCCAGTCACTAATCCCATTACACCACCCGGGCCTGCCTTAAGGGGCTCCTGGCTCTGCTGTGGTGCCAGCGTGGGGCTGAAGTGCCTGAGCTCCATCCTGCCTTAAAACCATCCACCATCCACACCAGGCCACAGATAAGTTTTGGGTTTATTTTCTTTGTATTTTGCCCTCTAAGTACGGCACATTTTCCAAGTGTTCTGTTTCAGAATGTCACAGTGCAGGAAAGAGCACCCAAGAAACCTCAGCTGTGGAGCTTGCAGCTCTTCCACAATATTCTGGGAACACCTGTTACAGAGGACAGGTAAAAAATCCAGATCCAACGACATGGAGGGAAGTTGAAAGGCACCAGTGTGGAGTGCAGGCTTTGGAGAACATGCCTCGATAGCAAGGATGGAAGAGGAACCCCCTACACAAAACAGGTCCCACCCACCCACTCTGCATCCCCAGACTCTTACACAATCCATCACATCCTTTTTTCCCACTGAGATTTAAAATCCTTTGTACTTGTAGCCTATAATAGCAATTCTTCTATTACCAGCTTTCCATTAGGAAAAATAACAGCTCCAGAACTGTAAAAGCTTCCAGGATCTTGGAACAATCTGAATATCCAGCACATCTCCACTCATGGCTCATTTTATTCTTTCCAAATATCATTTCAACATTTGCTCAGGACTTCTGAGCAGACAAAGTTATAAAAACCCAACACTTATGTCCACATGTAAGAACTCCTAACATCCCACTTAGGCAGAATATCCCACCCTAGTTGTTATTTTTATTTCTGCAGGTTAATTTAAGCATCTACATCTGATTAATAAAAACTGAGATTCACATTCATGCATATAAACCAAAGATTTGACAGACATAAATTTTGGAAATACATTCTCTAGCTATGCTCTGCAAACCACAGAGGGATTTTTGCCTTTTCACATGGAAAACACCCTCAGGAAAGGTTCAACAAGCATCTGTGTCACTAACACAGAATTTAAAATGATGCATTTTACACGGTTATATGTTTATAATTTAACAGTTGTTTTGCAGAGGTTAAAGTGCAACACAACCCGTCTATAGGAGCGAGGACAAGGCTTTTTTACCTTCACCTTGAGGCAAGGCCACATTTAACAGCTTCTAGCGAGGCACTTTTCCTTCCCTGCACTGGTTACATATGAACACAAAGTAACACCCAGGTAAATCTAGTCCCAGGGATTGCAGCAATACCTTGAGAGGTGACATACTTTATTCAATACTGTTAAAAAATCCAAGACTTCAGAGCTGTGTGTCTACCCACGTTTATCACACAACAGCATCCCCTGCACCCCAATGCTGTGCTGGGAAGACTCTTCACACTCTCCTGGAAATAATTTAAATATCTGTAGATAAACAGACGCTTAAACTCCAACCCCTCTGAAGGCCAGGGCTGAAGTTACAGAGTATTCTGTTTAAACTTCAACACATAACACTGAAAGAGAAAAAAACACCAGTGCACATTTTAAAGAAAAGAACCACTGAGACACAGAACCACAGTGGGGGGGAGAAATAAAAAGGTTTAACGTTGCAGGAATGAAAACACAATTCTTTTTATTTCTGAAAAGTCACACTCTGAAGTCTTTAATCACACTCCAACTTATCAGGATGGCAGATTACCAAACTGAAGCATCATAGTAACGCAAGCCCATATTCACACCGCAGAGTCAAGCACTATTTATTAGATTTAAGCGAGTTTATGACTTCCTGAAGAACATTTCTTACATATATTCACCGTAAATGTTCTGCCATCAAAATTCCAGACTGCCCTGATACAGGAAACACGAAGTGCCAGGAAGAAAAGAAATAAATTAGACAAGAATGGTGAAATGATGCTCAGTAGTATGTAAATTATGGTGTCTTTTGTTTGGAAAACTTACATTATCCAGGAATTCCCAACAGTAATTTTGCCACACAGAATGCTGACTGTGCAAGAGGCTTTAAAGGTCTGCAGAAATTGTAACTCACTGATACACTCGATACAAATTGTTGCTTCTAAACAATTACTGCAATGGGCACTTGCTGCTTTCAATGAAACAAAGTTCAGCCATCAAACACACTTTTTTCCCCCATTCAAATTAGCCATGTGCTATATTCCTATCACCTTCACATTCCTCTGCCAGATTTCAAGGCAAGCTGGCAGGTTTGTTACGGTAAAGACATCCTCCCTCCCCCTTATTTTACCTACAACTCCAGGAAACCAAAACTTTTGCGGCACCGTGGCAGGCGAACCCGCGCTCGCATGTTGTGAGAGCAGCAGCTACAAAGGAACAGCCCTGAGCCCTCAGCAGCCACCGCTCCATCACCGCTGCCCCCGAGCCCCACGCACCTTCTTTGGTCTGCGCGTTGGTGATCTGCAGGTCGCAGTCGGCCGCCTTCAGCTTCTCCCGGCCCATGATCTGGCGCTTGAGGTCGCTCAGGGAGATGTGCAGCCCGTCGAAGGTGACCGTGTCATAGTTGAGCTTGGAGGAGAACTTGTAATGCACGCACGACATGGCGGGGCGCGGGCGGCGCCCGCTCTGGCGCGGCGGGGCCGCGGGGGTCGGGCAGGGCCCGCGGGGCCCGGAGCGGCGGCGCTGGGGCGGCGAGCGGCGCTCAGAGCCCGCGGCGCTGCGCCATGGCCGGGCCGCGGCCTCAGGGCTCGGGGCTGGGGAGGCCTCAGGTCTCCATCGTGGCGAGCCCGCGGCCCCCGCCCCGCAACGACCGCGGCCCTCGGCAAGCGCGGCGCGCCCGCCCGGCTGCTGCTCTCGGCCCCGCTCACCCGGGCCGGGCCCCGCTCGGTTCGGGCTCGGCTCGGGCTCGGCCTCGCTCGCTTTGGGCTCGACTAGGACTCGGCCCCGCTCGGCCCCGCTCGGTTCGGGTTCGGGCTTGGGCCCGCTCGGCCCGGTGCCGCCCCGCTCGCTTCAGGCTCGGCCCGGCTCGGTCCGGCTCGGCCCGGTTCGGCCCCGCGCGGCCCCGATGGCGGCTCCCGCGGCCGCCCCTGCCCTCAGCGCCGAGCCGAGGGGTTTCCCGGCCGACACCGCACGGGCCGCGCGAGCATGCGCAGATGAAGCGCGTCCACCACGCCGCACGTGACCCGGCGCCGCGCGTGACACGACGTCACGTGGGCTCAGCGGGCCCCGCCCCTGGTCCCGAGCTCCCCCTAGCGGAGTTCGCGACGTGCGCCCCTCACGAAGCCGCAGGAAACGATAGGATGGGATTGAGGTGAATTTTGACATTATACCCCATAATAGGGGTATAATAGTCACCCCATAATAGTCACCGTCCTCTGGACTTCATATCGCCACCATGTCATGCTTAAACCCCTGCCTCTTTCAGGTTGTGCACTGCTGCTGCTTTTAACTATTTATTGAAACTTACAGACAACAGTCTTTCACTTCGCAAATACTTATTTTCTAATTCTCAAACCTTTACGCAGGAAATCTTCTGCCCACCAGCTGCCGCACCGCTGTCTCAAAGAAATCACTCCAAAGACAAGTTAATTTTTCAAATAAAAACAGTGAAGCCTTGGAATAAACTCTTCCCATCTAAAATTTTTGTCTAAGCTTGTGGTCTCTGAACCCTGTGGGTGCCGGGGCTCCTGTGTCCAGCTGAACCTGCCTGGCTGCTGCCTGAACATTTCAGCCCAAAGGACCTCACCTGGTCATGATCGGGGCTGGGGCTCTGGGAGCTGCGGCTGCCGCTTTGGACACGGCTGGACAACACAGCTGGACAACACAGATGGACAAGAGGGGCTTTGGACACGGCTGGACAACACAGCTGGTTGGGGGGATTTGGACACAGCTGGACAACACAGATGGACAAGAGGGGCTTTGGACATAGCTGGGCAACACAGCTGGTTGGGGGGATTTGGACATGGCTGGACAAGGGGCGACTTTGGACCCTGCTGGACACTGTCATGAGCAGCTGAGCTGTGAGATCAGAGCAGGAACCTCGGGCAGGAGGGTGCTGGCTTCCCGCTGCCAGGGTAGGGTCAGATGGGACACTGGGGAGAAATCCTGCCCTGTGAGGGTGGGCAGGCCCTGGCACAGGATGCCCGGAGAAGCTGTGGCTGCCCCGGGATTCCTGGAAGTGTCCCAGGCCAGCTTAGACAGGGCTTGGAGCAGCCTGGGATAGTGGAAGTTGTCCCTGCCCGTGGCAGGGGATGGATGTCCTTTAAGGTCCCTTCCCACCCAAACCATTCCATGACTCCAGGATGTGTCACCAGGTTGGGATTTAGGGAATGCTGCCATGCCCTGGACAAACCTGTCTGCCCCAAAGGAAAGGCCTGATGTGCCTGTTCCAGGCTGTTTCCTGCCCATGACAGAAATGCTCATGTCACATCCAGTGTTCTCAGCCACCCACATTCATAACTTTAAAGAACAAAACATGAACTTCCTGATGAGGCAAGGAAACACCCCGTGGCTTTCAGAAGGGCTGGGTTACTCTGAAAGTCATTAAACGCTAGAGCAGCGTTGTGGTTTGGTGGTCTCTGCACACCTGTAGGCACCAGAGCTGTTTCTGTAGCTTTAAAATAGTTCTGAAACTCTTCCACTTCAAATACACTCAGCAGTAAACTGTTCTCTAACTTCTGCAAAATAACACAAAATGTGTTGGCACTTTTTTAGGTCATGCTTGCATGTTAGTTAAAGGAAGATCAATAAACAGAAACAATTTGCTGTGACGTGGAGATTCAGTGTTTTGCCATGGTGGATTGTTGGGAGCTGTGTGAGAACTTCGTCTCATTAAGTACTTTACTGATTTATGACCAGTTTTATCTGAGCAGAGTTCTGCTGCTCAGAGCACCTTTGGCTGAGCTTTGGTCTTTGCTGTTTTAATTCTCGAATACACAAGTGCTTGAATTATGGAATTGTAGAATAATAGGGTGGTTGGGAAAGGACCTTAAAACTCATCCAGTTCCACCCCTGCCATGGGCAGGGACACCTTCCACCGTTCCAGGTTGCTGCAAGTCCCATCCAGCCTGGCCTTGGACACTTCCAGGGATCCAGGGGCAGCCACAGCTTCTCTGGACACCCTGTGCCAGGGTCTCCTCACCCTCCCAGGGAACAATTCCTGCCCAATATCCCATCTAACCCTGCCCTCTGGCTGGTCTAATCTAAGGCTGTGACATTCCTTTTCAAGCCTTGAACTGAGGTTGACACAGAATTGTCTCTGCTGTACAACTGAACAGGACAAAAACTCACAAACAAAACTTCAAAGCCAAGCAGGACAAATCAGGTCTGGCACCTTCCCAGCCAGGCGGGCAGGTCTCCTGGATGAGCAGGCTGACAAGGTGGCAGGGTGTGGAATTGCATTTCCTTCTCCAGTTTGTTTTGTCAGCAGCAATGACTCTACTTGTTTTTATTTTGTGACTTCGGCTGGGAGCTCTGCAAGAGGAAAGGAACTCGCCTTGCTCTGAGCACTCGGGGCTTGGGTGATCCAAGATCCCAGCCCAACCCAGGAGCTGCTGGGGCTGGGCCCACGGGGCCAGTTCTGCTGGAACATCCACACTGCTCCCCCAGCCCCAGCCCGGGGTCATCACCCTGCCCCAGCTGCTGTGGGCAGGCACTGGCTAAAGCTAAGTTTTAGTTAAGAGTGCCTGGTGGTTTTCCAGAGTTCCCAGCAGTTTGCAATCCAGGAATGTTTGCCAGCTCCCTGAGGCTCAAGGGGCTCAGAACTGAAAGAGTTGTGCTGGAAGACTGAAACAAGCCCAGAAACCTGCTTTTAGGTCACAGGTAAGGAACAAACAAGGAAGCAAACAAGCAAACCCAGCCTGTAATTGCCCAGAGTCCAGGAGCTGCTCCCTCCTTGGCTTTGCTCACACCCTCCAGCACACCACTGACCTGCTCACCCATGTGGGCTGGTGGAGGGTGCTGACCCCATCTTCAGAGGGTCCCAACCCTGGAACAGCCCGAC
The DNA here is from genome assembly GCA_008694505.1 of Cyanoderma ruficeps. NCBI lineage: Eukaryota > Metazoa > Chordata > Aves > Passeriformes > Timaliidae > Cyanoderma > Cyanoderma ruficeps. The sequence goes on along the minus strand of VZDJ01000076.1, from coordinate 13,142,675 downwards.
TGCAGCCTGGCTTTAGTACCCTGTGTACTAAGGAGAAGATTTACCCTACCAATGAGTCAGAAACAAGCTGAGAGCCCATTCCTTACCAGGAATGAATCAGGAGAGGCATAGCAGGACAAGCTCCTTCCTGTGTGAACAGTGTAAGAGTTATTATCAGAGTAAGAGGAAACTTCTCCCATAATAATCAGAGCTAATTTACTCAGGAAGCCCTAAAATCATCCAGAGGACTCCAGCAGTGCCCCCCAAGGACCTGGAGAGGGCTGCTCCCACCTGAGGGTGCTGGCTCCACCATCCCACAGTGAACCCATCCTGTCAGCCCAGTGCCCACCCTGCATGGTGACCCCAAATTAAAGCGAGATCTCCTCTGCAGAGGGGTTTCCTTCGGTCCTGTCCCTGAGGGATGCCAGGAGAGGAGCTCAGCCCTGGTCTGGCACTGCCCATGGAGCCTGTGCCCTGGCAGGGAGGGCTGGCAGCAGAGCCCACAGCATCCCCTCTCCTGCCACTCCTGGTGCCCGACTTGTGGGCACAGAGGGGGATTACGCCGCTGGTGGGCACAGCTCGCCTTCCTCCAGGGCATCCAGAGGCTCTGGGAAGATCCGGCTCATTATCCCACTGTCACCGACGCTGCCGGGCATCACCTCCCAACCGGATCCCGCTCAGTGTCAGAGCACCAGGGTCACCTTCTTGATGAATTTCGAGTCGCTAATTAAACTGCTCCACGAAAGAAAAGAGAAAATTAACTGACCGTTGCTATCTCGGGAGAGAAGGAAACCGACTCAATTTGCTCTTTATTTCAGCTTAGTTTATTTATTTATTTTTATTTTTTTCAAGGAGAGCGAACCCGCCGCCCCCGTCCCCGCCTGCCACTAGAGGTCATTTGAGCACCGGGATAGGGACGGGAGGCGGCGGCTCCTGCCCTGGGCAGGGACAGCTCCCACTGTCCCAGGCTGCTCCAAGCCCCAGTGTCCAACCTTGGGCACTGCCAGGGATCCAGGGGCAGCCACAGCTTCTCTGGGCACCCTGTGCCAGGGCCTGCCCACCCTCACCGGGAAGGATTTTTTCCTAATACCTAATCTAACCGTTTAGAACCATTCCCCCTTGCCGTGTAAAAAGTCCCTTTCCAGCTCTCTTGGAGTCCCTTTGGACATGGAAAGGGACTCTGAGGTCTCCTCTGAGCCTTCGGTTCTCCAGGCCGAACAACTTTACTGCTAAAAAAAAGCTCTGGTGCCGGTTTTGGTAGTTGTTTCTGTTCAGAAGGGCAGGAAATGTCCCCTTGGGAGCACTCAGTCATGTCCAGTAGCAAAATCAGCTGGTCCATGGCCATGCATGCAGCTGGCCCCAGTGTCCTGGCTCGAGTGGCCCCAGAGACTCCCAGGGGCACGGAGCAGCCAGAGCTGTGCTGTGGTGTCCGAGCCCTCTGCAGAGAGCAAACACCCCTGGGCACCACCGAGCGGGCACTGGGCAGCTCCTGCCCTGCCCCAGTGCCACCAGCTCCTGTGGGAGCACCAGCGTGTCCGTCCCCACCAGCATTCCCCAGCCCCTCCTGTCCCGGCTCCTTCCCAGTGCCACCAGCTCCTGTGGGAGCACCAGCGTGTCCATCCCCACCAGCACTCCCCAGCCCCTCCTGCCCCGGCTCCTTGCCTCCACCCTTTCTTGCCTCCCGAATCTCTGCCCCCTGTGCAGCCTCTTGTCTGCATCCACCCACTCTCACACATCAAAGCAGCCCCAGCTTCCCTCCTCATTCTTAGCTCCTCAGTACATTCTAAACCAGAATTGATTCGAGGGATCAAAGGCCCGTTCTGGCCGTCCCCTGGAGCCCTCCCTTCCCCGGCTGGCCGTGCCCGGCTGGCTGCGCACAGCAGCTATCACGGGCTGCAGATGCCGAGGATCAGGGGAGGGAGAGCCAAAGCCCAGCGCTGCTCCTCTGCAGCTCCCCGCGCGGCTGCACTAATCGCTCAGGAGACCGTGCTGACTTTGTGGAATTGGCTGCTGATGGGGCCGTGGTTGACTTTATCCCTGGATCCTGCCCGTCTTTGAGTCATCTTCGTTGTGAGTCACAGCCGCCGTTAATCCCTCGGAGATAACGGCCTCATCCAGCTCCCTCCGCGCAGGTTCTGCTGCCTCTGCCTGCTCTTCAAAACAGGCAATAAATCCGTGTGAGCTGAGGTTGTGCTGGGAGCACTCCAGGACACACTTGTGGGGTGGCTTGTCATGCCAGCTCCGTGTCACCTTGAGAGCCAGCCTCAGCAGAGCCAGGGCTGCCGGCCACTCCTGCTCAGGGGGCTCCTGCCTCCCCAGAGCCATCCACCCTGTTATGGGTGAACTCCGTATATTAATTCGTGCCTGGAATTAAAGTGATATAAAACCACGGACAATGACCCGAAGGGGGATTCCGGGAAAAGCAAGGGACATCTGGAGAACCGATGAATTGACAGGATAAGAATATCAGCAAGTGAAAAGGTATTGCCACGGAGGAGATGAGCCATCAGTGATCCTAACGACCCGGAACACCAGCCCAGTAAGCCTGGTGGGATCATCTGTTCATCAGCATCGTCTGGAAAACCTATTCAAGGAACCCAGAATCCCAAAAGAAGACCGATGAATAACTATACACAGACTTGTAGACAAAGAAACTCTGCCTCAGGGAAAATAAAAAGTATAAAATCGGACTGTTGGTGGCGGGACTTTGTGACCGGAGGGGAGACCATGCTAGAGGTCTGTCTCACGTTCACCCAGCGTCGATACCCGGGATCGACCTGACTTTTCGTGGCTCTAATTTTTATTGATTTTATTTCTGTGTTCGCTGTCACGCAAAAATAAATTTTTACTTTTTTTCAGTCTGGCCGTTTCATTTATAACAACCCCGTGGGTAAACACCGCCTGTTCCTCCTTTCCTCCAAGGCCCTGGGGGTCTCCTCCCTCCCCAGCATTGCTCTCCATGCCCAGGGGCAGGACCAGCAGGACCTTGCTGTGCCTGGTACGCCTCCCTCAGCAAGGGTGTGCTGAAATCCAGCATCATTTGTGTCCTTCGTTCTAAACCCTTCTCTGTGTGTGTCAGTGAATTGTTCCCAGTTTACTTTCTCCCTTTGCTAAAATGTGTTTTATCCCAGCTTAAATGTCTCTCAGTTACACAACTGCTTGTGCCATCCATCACCAGAAGCTTCCCTCATGGCAATTGGAGACCACAACCGAGTGATCTTTAACCCTCTTGGCTCACCTCTTTAATCTTTCACCCCATGGCAGATTTCCAGCCCTCAAGCAGCTCTCACAGCTCCTGCCAGGACTCTGCAGCTTCTCAGCCTTGCTGGGAGCAGACATGGCAGCCCTGGCTCCAGGATGTTACTGGTCTGACTGGTGCTGTACAGAGAAAACTTCCTCTCTGAGAATTGCTTTGGTATTTCCTGTGGACACCCAGGACCACCATGAGCCCCATCTGGGCTGGTGTGTGCTGGTACCGACCCCGTACCTCGAGCCTGTCCCAGTTCCCCGTCTCTGGGACGTGCTCCCCTTGGCCCATGCCCTTTCCTGGCCATGCCCTCACCCTCTGCTGCACCCACTGCCATCTCAGCCTGCAAGGCAAGGCCCAGCCTGGGTCTGAGGGGCATCAACCCCGGAAACCCTCTTTGATTCCCTCTTTTTTATTTCCTTTTGGTACCTGCGGTGATTCATGAAGCCTCTGCTGTTTCCAGAAGCAGCATCCCTTTTGCCAACCTCACCCAAGCCCCAGAGGCAGGAGGAAAGGCCCCATCCTCTCCTGCAGTGAGGCACAGGTGAGCTTTGGGTGCTGCCTGCTCTGATCCCACCACACTCCCACAGAACCCTCCCTGGCAGTGAGCTCAGCACCCAGCAACGCTGCTCTGCTTTTCCCAGCTTCTCCACCCACCCACAGGGTGGGACACCCTGCTGTGCTGGCCTCACCCGGGTCATCAGGGATGATGTTCTGCTCCTCTGTTGTTCTCTCTAACCCAGGCAGTGGAAGCCGCATTTGTATGCAGAGTTTGAGAGCAATTAAATTGAATTCTAATTATTGTATATCGCAAATTAGCAATTTCTACTGTGCTAATATTAATTGCTAACACAATGATAAGGCATATCAGGCAGTCAGGATGGAGCAGGAGTTTGCTTGCTTGGAGAGATGTGTGAAAGCAGAAATCGCAGCAGACGTGGATATCCCACAGCAGGGAGATGTTCCTGGGCTGGGGCCACTGAGGTTTGGATTCAGCTCCAGCCTTGCCAGGGCTGCAGCTCAGAGCAGGCTGGAACTGCCGGTGCTCAGGTTGGTTTCCTCAGAAGGGCACCTGGAGCACAGGGTGGGTGTGATGCAGATGTGCCTGCTCCCTCCTCCCCAGCTCAGGGAGCCTGGGTGTGCCTTTGTGGGAGTTTGTGGAAAATTCAATAAAAAAGCCAATCTCAAGAGACAGCTCCCTAATCCCTGCCTAGAGCTCCTCTCCCAATTCCCCTGGGATGTTCCTCCTCTGGAGAGAGGGAGGTGGCAAGAAGGGCATGGGCTGGGAGACCCAATGCCATTGTTTTATCACATTCCATGAAGTTGCTGTAGTGGCCTTCAGCTCTGGCAGGCTGGAATCACAGCTAAAACCTCACTGGGGCTGCAGGGATGGGCACTGGTGTCTGTGGGGACAGACAAGGACATCCAGCCCCAGCTGAGCCCCGGGACTGACATTCTGGCTTGGCAGGACCCGCTCTGAGCTCGTCACAGGCGCTGTGGCTGTCAGAGAGTTCTCGCCCCGTCGGAGCCAGCACGTACGACATCCTTACATCACACGGGGAAATCCGGGGAGATCAGAGCCCAGGCAGCTGGACTCCGCCGTGGATAAGCACCTCCCTCGGCAGCGTTAGCCAAGGACACAGCAACCCCTGCAGCTGTGGGATGAGCCCCGACAGAGCCTGCGCTGGGCACCGAGCTGGGGATTTGCCAGGAAGCCCTTCCCGAGGAGGTTTCTGCAGGTCCCTCAGTGCCCCTGGGAGTGGCTGGGCTTGGGGGGCTCCCGGGAGGGAAGCCGGGAGTGGGGGATGTCCCTGGCAGCTGCAGTGGCAGCTGGGATAAGTCCTCAGCACGTTCCTGTGGCGGCAGGGAGCAGCGGGGCTGCCGGCAGATGGGGGGGTTCTGGTGCTGGGCAGGCCAGCGGCACACGGGCAGAGCTGGATGAGGCTCCGCAGGCAGAGGAAGAGCAGTGAGCATCCCCCAGGACCGGCATTTCCCATCACTCGTCCCCCTGGGACTGGAATTCCCCGAGGATCTTGTCCCAGGCAGGCTCTGCTCACCTGCAGACTAGAGTGATTTAATATCAATGAGGTCATTTTGTCCCGAGGGTTATTTATCTGTCTATTGAAAAACCCCAGCCCTGTATGAGTCACCAGGCTGCACTACAGCCCTGTGATGAATTACACTTGGACACATGCTAAATGACATTTACCAATAAATTTATGCAGATTTCTCCTGTAATCCTTCTCCTCATCAAAAGTAGTAATGCTTTCTCTAATGCAAATGCACTGCGAGAGCCTCGCCACATCAAACTGGGCTGAGTAGCTCGGAATTCAGAACGATAATCTTCATTGTGCTCATGAATAACCATTTCCTACGGATGAATATTCAACAAAGCCTTGGCAGAGCCTGGCGGCTCCTGCCACAGCCCCTCCCAGGCGTGTCCCAGTGCCGTGTCCAGGGCTCTGGCCAGCCCTGCAGGCAGATTTCACTGTCCTTTCCCTCCAGGGCAGATTTCACTGTCCTTTCCCTCCAGGGCAGATTTCACACTCCTTGCCCTCCAGGGTAGATTTCACTCTCCTTTCCCTCCGAGCTTCGAGCACCACATTTAAGGGGCTCCACTGCCGGGCTGGGAGTGGGTGAGAGCACTGTCAGACTTGCAGCTTTGTGGATGTTGTGCTGAGCTCTCCTCTCCATCCAGACCTTTCCACCCCACGACTACAACCTCCCCTGGCACCCTCAGCCCAGCCTGGGGGCCCCACCATGGGGTCACACCGTTGTGGAGACCAGGAGGGTCCAGCACCCTGCTCACCCCCTGCCTTTGGCCCTCACCCGTGCTCTTGAACAACACTTCACTGCCCACAGGGTGCCCAGAGCAGCTGGGGCTGCCCCTGGATCTCTGGCAGTGTTCCAGACCAGGCTGGACAGGGCTTGGAGCAGCCTGGGACAGTGGGAGGTGTCCCTGCCCATGGCAGGGGTGGAATGAGGTGGTTTTTTAGGCCCCCTCCAACACAAACCAGTTTGGGATTCTCTGATTCTTTCTCTGAAGACCCTGCAAAAGCATGGCAGTTCCTGCTCCTTCAGCTCCCAGTGCAGTCATGTTCTCCCTGCTGTGTCACAAGGAACAGCTCCAGCTTCCCAGCTGCTTCTCTGGAGAGGGCAGGGGAAGGCAGGGGAAAGGTCAGGACACCAGGACAGGTCTGCTCGGTGATGTCCCCGACACCCAGCAGGAAGCACTCACCCTGTCAAGGCCCCAGGCTGTCCCTGGGCTGGGCACACCAGGGGTCACTGACCACCCCCGGGGTGCTGGAGGGGGGGATGCTGAACGTGTGGAGCCCTCAGCAACCTCTGATCAGTGGGGTTTACATTTTTATTCATTTTAAAGATGATTACATTCTGAGCAGTGATGATCCAAGCTAATGAACTGCCTGCCACTTTGTGGCTTGGCAGGAATTGTGGGCTTTTTCCTTCAGTCCAAGACACAGACAATATGGAAATAAATGATTTCTTTCACAGTTGTTTAATATAATTTTCTCTGTTCTGGGTTTTATGCCCTGGGATCCTGGCAGTCTCAGTGAACCCAGGGCAGGGGCAGCTCCAGGGCTCCAGAGAGTTCCCTGCACCTGGATCAGCAGCGAGGAATGGGAGGAGAGCCAGGAGAGGCTGAGGCTGCTGCAGGGGCTGCCTGGGAGAGGGGCAGCTGTGCGGGGCACTTGTTCTAGCTCAGCTGAGAAAAACCACCCCAGAGGCTTCTTTTGGAGCCAACAGCACGGGCTGCAGGGTCTCCGTGGTCTGAGAGGTTAAAAGGCACTTGAGCCCCGAGGTGAGAGCCTCTGGGACACGCTCTGAGAGTGATTTATGGCTTCTCCAGTCCAGAGCCAGCTCAATGCCCTTCTTCTATTTATTTTTCTTGTTATCACTGTGAAATAAATATGAAGAGGATATAAATTTAGATTCTCAACCCAGACTTTGCTGCTGCAGGACCAGCAAAGAGGGCTTTTGTTCTGCAAAGCTCGTGGGGCTGCTCCAGGCGTGCTGGACATGGTTCCCCACCATGCTGGGAGCCCAGCCCTGCCTGGAGCTACAGCTCCCATCTGTCCTGTGCCAACCTCACCTGTGCCACTGCTGCTTCACTAAGATTTCTGAAGGTTCAGGCTATGAAATCCTGCCCTTGGTATAAACATTTTAATTACAAGTTTCCGGGACTTCGTTCCTAAGATAAACACATTTTAATTGCAAATTGCTTCTGCTGTCTTTACCCACCCCCCCAACGCTGCCAGCAGCTGCTGGATTTAATATTTAATGAGGCTGCCTCTGGGCTGGGCTGGGCTGGATGTGGCCGTGGGGGACACTGGAGCACCCCGAGAGTGCCTGGAGTGAGCCACGGGGACAGCCCGGGGTGGAGGAGAGGGGCAGCTCCTTGTTCCTGAGGAAAAAGGCCACCACAGCTGGGGGTGACCCTGGCACAAGGACCTCGTGCCTGGAGCCCAGCAGCTGTGACATGTGCCCCTGCCAAAAGGGACAGTCACCCGTGGTGGGCACCTCCCACCCAGGGAGGCTCTGGACAGTTCCTGGGCTTGGCTCCCGTGGCAGAGGGCCTGGCTGTGGCCACCTGCCCATGGCTTCCTATCAGCCACATCGTGGTGGCACAGCCACCAGCGGAGGCTCCGTGTCCCCTGTGCCACCTCTCCTGTCCCCAGAGCCGCCCTGCGACGAGGAAATGCCATTAGCTGCTCGTGTGGCATCTCACGTGCCACCCCTTGTAGGTCAGGTCTCTGGGCTCGGGGCAGCACGTGCCAGCACCGAGCCACCAGAGCTGCGGCCACGGCAGCTCCTGCAGCCTGGGGGGTTTGTCACCTGTGTGGCTTCTCCGGTGACACCCTGAGCTGGCAGACTCAGGGGACATCTGCAGGGGCGCTGTGCCATGGGGGAGCTCAGGGTGGCCCCAGGACCACGCTCTGGCACATGTGTTCAGCTGCCACCCCCCAGCCTGAGTGGCACTGCACGTGTCACCCTTCCCAGGCACGGCTGTCACCGTGGCTGTCACCGTGGCTGTCACCTCAGCTGTCACTGCAGCTCCTGGCTCTGCCCATGCTGTGGGGCCTGGCTCCAGCTCAGGGACACGTGATCAGCCCCACACAGGCCCTCAGAGTGCTTTAAACCCACCCTGCACCACCAGAATCTCACCAGGAAACCAGCTGAGAGCTCCCACTGCTCTGCCTTTTATTCCTTCACTTTTCTTCCCCCCTTTTCTCTCTTGAAATCTTCCTTTGAAACCCAAACTTCCTGCAGTGTGAAATGGACAATCAGGCCGCCCCGGCAGCTGCAGCCCAAGAGCTTCAGCTCTTGGCAGGAGGATCAGAACTACAAAACTATTTCTTTGAGGCAAATTATGCATTCATCCAGCTCATTTGAAACAAAATATGATTTGCAATTTAACTTTCCATAATGAGCTCCTGCTATTATACCGTTTCCATAATGGCTGGTTTCATTGGAACAGATTGTTGGTGCACATGGTTTACAAAACATTTTCAATGCAAGCCCCGTTTTTTCTTATTTTAAATAGCAACAGCTGCTAAGCATGATAATTATTGTATTTCATCAAAATAAACTTACCGAGTTACTTCTTGATGCCACTCCTCACAATTTTCCAGCGGACCTGCGGGTTATTAAGGAAGCTGAAACTTTCATTCAGCAAAGTGAGAGCAGCTCCTCATCCAACTCCCTGCCACGGGCAGGGACACCTTCCACCATCCCAGGCTGCTCCAAGCCTGGCCCTGGACACTGCCAGGGATCCAGGGGCAGCCACGGCTGCTCTGGGCACCCTGTGCCAGGGCCTCACCACCCCAAGGAAGAGCTTTTTCCTGATATCTAATCTCAACCTACTCTCGGAGAGTTTGAAGCCATTCCCCCTTGTCCTGTCACCACATGCTCTGGTAAATATTCTCCCTCCATCTTTCCTGCAGGTTCCCTTTGGGTACGGGAACACCAGGAGCAGGCAATGAGAAGCTGTGACAATTAATTCCTAATTGTATTTGCCTGCATCACTGTTTCCCGAGGTGTTCCCAGGGCACCTGTCAGGGTTCCCCAGTTCTGGAGTGGCCCCAGAGCTGCAGCCACAGAGCTCCTGTCCCCAAACACCCCCTGAGCTTCTCCAACACCAGCTCAGGTGGTGAAGGAGGATTTTCTCCTCTAGTGACTGGAGGGAGGATAATGGCAGAGGGACAGGAGTTTATTAGTAAAGATCGGGTGAAAGTGGTAGTTGTTGAAAATTTTCTGGGGAACTTTTAAGAGCTGTGTTTAGTGGCTGTAGTCAGCTGGAGATTTACGGATGTGCAGGATAACGATGCTGGAGAAGCTATTCCAGCCCCCAGTGAGAGGCTGCCCTTTACAGCACCTCAGCCTTTGGATTTAGATGACAGGTAGTAATGGCACCACAGAAACCATTACTGTCCATCAAGTAAATAATCAACACACGATATAAACGGTCTGGCCTTACCCAGACTCTCGTGAGCTGTGGCAAACAGTTAAAATCCCCCCAAAAATCAAACCCGGAAAGGACAAAGGATGATTTTGAGGAAGGAACAGCCTGCAGGAATAGGGACTGGGGAGCTTCCCTGGCAGCAGACAGCGGAGAGGGCAGTGCATTTGTCCTGATGTAAGTGTGGAATTAGGGAAAAAAGGGTAAGACTCAAAGCCCTGTGTCGCTGCCAGGACCCGGCTGCCATCTCCCCTCCGCGGGCTCCGTGCCAGCCCCAGCTCCTGCGGGCTGACGGCGCTTCGCCGCCGGCTTTGTCATCGCAGCACCAACAGAGCAATTAAACCCCTCCCTCGGGAGGCGCACGGCAACGGCGGCCCCCGGGACCGGCACAGCGACGCCCCAGCCGGGCCTGGAGCCATCCCGGACCCCCGGCAGAGCCCTCGGGGTCTGCAGGGCAGCACCGGCACCCGCCAGGGCTGCCCCGGCCCCGGCCCTGAGCGCCCTCCGTGGCCTGTTCCACCCGCGGGGAGCTGTGAGTGACCCCAGGAGGGGACTGTGAGTGACCCCGGGTGGCAGCTGTGAGTGACCCCGGGAGGGGGCTGTGAGTGACCCCGGGAGGGAGCTGTGAGTGACCCCGGGAGGGGGCTGTGAGTGACCCCGGGAGGGGACTGTGAGTGACCCCGGGAGGGGACTGTGAGTGACCCCGGGAGGGGCTGTGAGTGACCCCGGGAAGGAGCTGTGAGTGACCCCGGGAGGGGGCTGTGAGTGACCCCGGGAGGGGGCTGTGAGTGACCCCGGGAGGGGGCTGTGAGTGACCCCGGGTGGCAGCCGGACCCGGCACGGCCACAGCCGCTCTCCCGAGGTGTGGGGTCCGGGATGCTCCCGTGGCTCTCCCGTCCGTGGGATGGCTCCAAGGGCAAAGCCTGGATCACCCCAAGTCTGCTGCTGTGGCCAGTGGAGGCCACACGCGCGTTTCGCGGTGTTTACAGCGCTCCCACGATGATCTAACGCTGCACAAAGCCATTGTCGGATAAATATAGAGCTCTGCAGCACCATCAATCAGCCGGCTCGGGAGCGCGGCGAGGATCGGGCTCGCGGGTGGGATGTGGGTCCGCCGGCGCCCGGGGAAGGGCAGCGGGTGCATGGGCACACGACACCGGTCCCTTTGTCACCCCCCCGGGCCGCTGTGCCCGCGGTGGAGGTGACCAGAGGCGGCCGGTGGGAGCGGCGCTGGCAGCCGCGCGTAGACGATGGGCCATCATACTGTTTATCAAGGTCTGGCGGAAAGAAAACAAGGTAATGGGGCATTTGCTGATTCAATTCGTTGAATTTGAACAAATCTTTTTAATCCTCCTCCCCCGGGGATTGGAAAGGTCAGGAAACGGGCCGAATGTGCACTTTCAGGTATTGAAATTAAACTTGTTAAGAAATCCATATTGATTTGCACTTCTCTGAGAAATATTGAAGCCTCCAGATTTAGCCTGGGTATTGATTTTCTCTTCCAGGGGAAAGACATCGGCACAAAGGGAAGAGATTACACGTGGCAGTAAACACCTTCAATCACTGCCCGCTCTGCCTCCGTGAGCACAAACAAACGGCCCCGGCACTGCGGCTCCGGCGCTGCAGCGCAGCCTTGCTGCGCCCCGGGGGGCTCAGACCCGGCCCGGGGCTCGGTGCCCCACGCCTGGCAGGGTCCCAAAGGGATTCGGGCTGTGCCCTTAAGGCCCTGGTTTAGCTTTGGCTCAGCCACGATCAAACCCGATTGTTCGGGAAGCTCGAGATGGTCCTTGTGGGTCCCTTCCAACCGAACTATTCCGCTCCGTTCTACTCCGTGTTCAGCGCTGCCGGTCCTTTCACTGCTTTGCTTTTAAATATTGCCCTAAGACGGGTGTGCAACTCCCCTTTGACTGTTTTTAACACAGGCAATCAGCAACTAGGCAATTAAGTGGCCTAATTAGCATCTGAATCAGCCTTCTCGAACAGCCTCCTTTGCAATAGTAGCAAGTAAGGGTGAGGGAGTTGAAATTCTCCCTGTGAGGGTGGGCAGGCCCTGGCACAGGTGCCCAGAGAGGCTGTGGCTGCCCCTGGTTCCCTGGCAGTGCCCAAGGCCAGGCTGGGCAGGGCTTGGAGCAGCCTGGGACAGTGGGAGGTGTCCCTGCCATGGAGTGACACGAGCTTCCAGGTCCCTTCCAAGCCAAAGCATCCTGCGATTGTGCGGGGGAAGCGCCGGCAGCCCTGTGCGGTGGGACAGGCAGCCCTTGCTGAGCCCCAGGGGGGATTTCACTCCAGCACAGCTCCTGTGCCAGGTTTCCCCGCGGCCTGTCCACTGCTCCAGGAAGGATTAGGACGTTCCCCCCGGGCAGCCAGGCTCTGACTTTGGGCGGCAGACCCAGGGTGAGGCTGTTCAGCCCCACACGCTGCACAGCAGATGTTCCCCTTCTGCCGAGAGGAACGAGAGCCCTGCTGGCCCCACATCCCCCCGCCCCGGGACCCTGCGGGAATCGGCCACTTCTGTCAGAAGCTTAAATAAGACTTCAACTAAGTGACACATCACCACAGACCAAGTGCTTCAAAACTGCCTCCACTCAGACGAGCTCGTCTCCAGGGGGAGAGTTTAAAGCCGAACCTGTGTGTGCTCACACACGCCCTGGCGGCCCCAGACTGACCTCCCTCCTCCCTGCCAGCCACGCCGTCCTCCAGTGCCCGCTGCTGGGTCAGTGCGACCTATTCAGCCAAGGAACTTGCCAAACTGGACAATTTTATTGTTTTTGTCACGGATCTCCCAGCCATTAGGGAATCACACCCCACCCGCACGCTCCCGCGGCACCACCCGCGTGTTGCCCCCTCGGCTGTGCCCAGACAGTCATCTCTGACTGTGTGTATCAACTGTAGGGAAATAATTCATTTTCTTGCAACATTAGAGGTGAATTAAATGCTGGATACTTGCTACCAGTCACTGGAGTAATTCTGCTCCTGAGTCCTTTCATGGCCTGAATGGAAGGAAGGAAGGAAGGAAGGAAGGAAGGAAGGAAGGAAGGAAGGAAGGAAGGAAGGAAGGAAGGAAGGAGGGAAGGAAGGAAGGAAGGAAGGAGGGAAATAAGCCCTTTCGAGACCACAGAAAATTGCAAAAGGATGTTTCTTCCAACCCGACATGACAAAATTGAATTCCAAGCTATTTAATGCATGCACGAAACGCCATAGAGGAACCCAGCCCGAGCACTCCGTCCAGCACGACAGGGAAAGGGGTTCGGAACACAAGCATTGCTCCGGCACGAACTCGGTGCTTCCAGCTCCAGACTTCCAGGCGATTCCACGTAAGTGTAACTACCGGGTTAAGGGTTCTCACAGACAGGGCTGTCGCCAGCATTTCCATGGACACACAGCTATGGGAACACTGCGGTTATGATCACACGAACGATGGAGACCTCGGGAAGCCGCTGTCCCGGGGGGTTGGAGCCCGCTCAGTCCGCAGGGCACCGGGGCCAGGGTCCCCTCCCCGCCGGGGGTCCTGCTCCCACCGCAGGCGCAGCGGCCCGGCCCGGCCAGTGGCATTCCAGGAGTGAAAAACCAGCCCCACGGGCAGGGGCGCGGGGAGCCTCTGGCTTTGTCCTTAAAAACGGGGTTTCACAGGTTACACCGTCACGAGGGTGATGCCATGCAGCCTGCCCACGGCCCGGCCCGCCTCAGACCGGCGTGGTTCGTCTGTTGGCCGGGTTGTTGTGCAAAGACTCCTTGAACTCTTTGGGGATGGAGTTATGGACCTGTAAAAAACCGTGGTCCCGCTCCGAGTTGAGCAGCGTCCCCATGGTGACCTTGGAGGGATCCCTGGAGAGGGTGAACATGGAGATGTCGGTGGAGGGGATGGTGCTGAACCCTTTGCTGATGGGCGACATGTCCCGGGAGCGGGGCTCGGTGGAGCGGGAGCTGGACCGCCGGCGGAAGCGGTACCTGTAGGGGGGGAGGCGGGTGAAGGCCGACTTCTTCAGCAGCTCCGAGTGGGACCTGGCGCGGATCTGGCGGTGCTTCTCGATGTACATGTGCACGGCGATCACCCCCACCATCTCGGCGATGATGAAGGACAGCGCCCCGAAGTAGAAGGACCAGCCGTAGGAATAGCTCTTCTTGGAGTCGCTCTGCCCCGGGTCCCCGGCGTTGGCGGAGATGTAGACTATGATCCCGATGATGTTGCTGAGGCCTGCAGGGGGGACAGGCGGGACAGGCACTCCTGAGGGGCAGGAGTGGATGGGGGGACGTGTCCCTGTGGGGCACCAACCCCTCTGCCACCACACTCGGACCAAATCCCTCTGCAGACCTCTGCCGATCTCGCAGGATTCCTCTATGTTCCCTTACACATTTGTTCCCTTACACATTTGTTCCCTTACACATTCCCTTATTCCTGTATATCCCCAGGCACTGGAAGGGAAGGAGGAGTTGCCACTGTTTCGTCTGGAAGAGGGACCTTTCAGGAGCTGGGTGAGCTGTGCTGAGCAGGGAATGCAGGAAGGAGCCTGGCTGGTGTCACGCAGCAGCAGAGCCAAGCTGAGGGCTATGGGGGATCCTCCCAGCATGAACCCCAGCTCACCATGGCCCTGGGAGCACAGGAAAGCTGGGATGGCTCTGTGTCTTTCCATTCCTGGTGGAGTCCTGGGGCTTTGTTTGGGACAGGGGCAGCCTGTGCCCCGCCAGCAGCCAGGGGGGCTGTGCTGCAGGCTGGGGAGAGGCTGGTGCATTCCCAGATTTACTTAATGAATCAATTATGTTCTCTCTGCTGTTTTCTCATCTGCATCAGCAGCTCCTGCCAGCCAAGGAGGGAGAGTCATTTGTCTTTTTGTGGGGAGAAGAAAAACACAAAATAGAGCGGTTCCTTGAGACAAAGACATTGTCACGCGATAATCAGGGGAAGCGTTGGGTAACAGCACAGAGAAATGAGTAATCCAGCAGGAACAGCCTCCCCAGAGACTGATTTCCATGTGGGACTGTGGCAGCTCCTCTGCCTGGTCCTGCTGCTGCTGGCACGGTGCCCACTGCCTGTCCAGGGTGGAGGGCAGAGCCCCCAGCCCCCAGGGCTGGTAACCCCCAGGGGAAGGGCTGCACTTCAGGAGCCCCTCCTGGGCTGTGCCCCCACATTGGCCCTGCTCCAGGCAGAGCAGGGGGCCACCCAGAGCCCTGTGTGGCACCTGGAGCCCTGTGTGGCACCCAGAGCCCCATGTGGCACCTGGAACCCTGTGTGGCACCCGGAGCCCTGTGTGGCACCCAGAGCCCTGTGTGGCACCTGGAGCCCTCTGTGGCACCTGGAGCCCTCTGTGGCATCCGGAGCCCTGTGTGACACCCAGAGCCCCGTGTGGCACAGTGACCATGGCCAGAGACCCCTGACAGCTTTTCCCTCCTGTGGGGATTTTCCCACGGGACTGGAACAGCTCTCAAACCTCAGAGTCTCCCTGTGCTGACAGCCTGGGAGGACCCACACCCACCTCCTGCCCCCCCGTGCCCCCCAGGCCGGAGGAGCCCCTGGGCAGCTCCTACCTGCAGAGACGAAGAAGATGCCGGCGCTGAGGATGACGTTGTGTTTGCTCTTGTAGAACTCGCTGGCGGCCACACACAGGCCCCCGAAGAACAGCAGCCCCACGCTGAGGATGGGGAAGATGCTGGACGCTCTCACTGCTCCTGCAGGACAGGGAGAGGGGCAGGATGAGCCCCCAGCACCCCCTGCACCAGCCCCAGCAGGGAAGGATCTGTGCAAGGGCACCCCTTGTGCTGCCAGGAGGGATGGGGAGACCCAGCAACGATCCCCACCGTGCATCCTCTGCTTGTCATGGAGTCCTGGGATGGTTTGGGTTGGAAAACCCTTCAATCCATCCAGTCCCACCTCCTGCCATGGGCAGGGACACCTTCCACTATCCCAGCTTGATCCGAGACCCATCCAGCCTGGCCTTCCACGCTTCCAGGGATGGGGCAGCCACAGTTCTCTGGGCACCTGTGCCAGGGCCTCCCCACCCTCCCAGGGAAGGATTCCTTCTGCATATCTCACCTAAACTTCCCCTTTCAGTGGAAAGCGTGGGCAGTCCCAGGGCTGGCTGAGGGTGGTCCTGTGGACAAGGGGCACTGTCCCCTCAGTGTGAGCCTGTGCCAGGGGCTGGACACAGGTGACACCCCCGAGGTGCAGGGCCACACGTGTGTGCCAGGCTGCTGAGGGCTCACCCCAACCTCTGCATTTCCAAACACCAACACAGGCAGGGGGGCACATGGCAGCCCCAGGGGATGTGGCAGCCCTGGGGACTCCCTGAGCTGCTGGGGCTGGAAGGAATCCTGAGAGAAGGGTCCCCATGTCCTGGTGCTCAGCCCCAGCCCCTGCCTGACCCAGCTGCTGCTCGTGCCCTTGTTGCTCTGGACTCTCAAATTTCCACATCTCTGCCCACCCAGCGGAGAGGAGAGCGAGTTTAATGAAATGGCTTTGCAGTTTTAGTAGATTAGTGCTGAAGTTCTCCCACCCCCTCTCACATTTAAAGTAAAAAGTCTATTTTAAAGCCCCCAGGAGTGGAATTTTAATGGAGCTTCTCTGTATTTCTCTGCTTTAATAACGGCCCTAATCGAGGGAAGAGAGCCCAAGCCAAGGCACAGTGTATTTTTGGTGCAGCAGGTAGTGATCTGCTGCATTCATTACTCTCCACTGTCACTGTGGAAGCTGATCCATGTGGGAAGGTGGATTGGGCTGGGCTTTAAGGTCCCTTCAACCTGGGCCGTTCTGGGATTCTGTGTGAAGGCCTGGGGTTCTGCTGGCCCCTGGGACAGAGGAGTCACTTTTCCCAGGAAATCTGCCAGTCCATTCCCCTCTGTCCCTGTGCCGTGGCAGAGCACAGAGCTGATGCTCGCTGTGCTCTCCCAGCAAAGCCAGCCTGGCTGGAACAGGGGAGCAGGGACACCGGCAGGGACAGGCCACCAGGACGTGTCCCTGTGTGCTGCACCTCGCACCCGCAGGGTCCCGGTCCCCCTGGGGGGCACCAGGACCCCCAGGCTGTGCAGCAGCTGCGGGGACTGGCTGTGGGGACAGCGAGTGCCGGGCCAGTGTGCCACGGAGGGTGGCCCTGCAGGGTGGCATGGCCATGCCGGGGGGGCCCTGACCCCTCAGCCTCCTGCTGGGTGACAGCAGGGGACAGGGAGGGGGTGCCCTGCAGGGTGAGGGAGCCCCAGACTCACGGAGGAGATACTCAGCCGTGTCCTGCTCGTAGTCTGCATCCTCAGGGAAGTGGTCGATTTTCTTGCACACTCCTCGGAAGGTTCCTGGGGGGACACAAGCCAGGAAATGCTCAGAACCCTGCCCTGGCCAGGGTGTGCAGCAGCCCCGGGGCCCTCGTGTTCTAAATGGGGACACTGAGGCACAGAGTGGGGCTGCTCTGCAGCAGCAAGGGGCAGGGAGAGGGGGCGGGAACTGCAGCATCCCCGTGGAAGAAGGATCATCCTGGCTCTAGAGCACGTGGGCAGGTCGTGCCGGTTCTGTCCCCCCTGCCGTGGGCCAAGGAAGGACATGTCACCAGGGACCAGGGCTGCAGACAGGACAAGCCAGCCCTCAGGGAGTCCTGCACGCTCCCAGGCTGCGCTCGGGGGAGCCGAGCAGCACGACAGGCATCAATTAAAGCCTGAAGATGAAGCTCTGGGGGAGGCAAGCTGTCATCCAGAGGGAGACACAGCATCCGAGGGAGAATCGCCCGCTCCCGTTGCTTTGGGAACTGTGGGAGAAGGGGATGCACTGGGCGCGGTGAGGACACCGGCTCCACGGCACAGCCCCCAGCCTCCTCCTCCTCCCGGCTCCGGGCTTCCACCCACCCTCTCCTGGTGCCCAGAGCCAGCAGACCCTGCCCCACGCACCCAGGGCCGCACCCCAGGGTCCCCGTGCTGTGCAGCCATCGGGCAGTGCCAGAGCCCCGGGCCGGGCAGGCAGGGGCGGAGCAGCACGCCCGGCTGCCCAGGGGAGGGGGCGGGCAGGGGGCAGCCCCGGCTCCACGGCGTCTATTCACACCCTGACATTTATTCTGCCTCCTTTACTCCCTCGGCTCACCGACTGATGCGCGTCGTCATGGCAATGCTGAGCCACCTGACACACAACTTCAGCCTCCAAACACACACCGCAGCGAGGCTGCAATCCCAAAACTCCCCTCTGACCTCCAAGACGCTCCCCGGGGAGGGAATCCTGCCCCCGGGAGCTGCGGCTGGAAATGGCTGCAGGGCTGGAAGAGGCAGCTGCTCGGGGTCCTGCCGGGGGACACGGTGCCCACGGCAGCCGGGACACGTGTCACATCCTCAGCCACCAGGTCCTGGCCCCTGGGACAGCAGAGGCAGCTCCGGGCGCTCCTCTCCCGGCTCTGCAGCCGGGCCGGGGTGAAGGACACCGGGATGGTCTCAGCGGGATGTTTCTGGCTCTGGGCACTCACAGTCGCTGCTGAGGCCTGTCCCGGGTGCCCAGCACCCAGAGAGCCGGGCCCCACTCCCCGCTCGGCTGTCGCGGTGGTGGATCTCAGTAATTTCCTCTCCCTATTAGTCTGAATCCCAATTAGCCAGCTTGGCTGATGGCCACGGTTCCTGCCGGAGCCCAGGCCGGCAGCGGCGGGCTCCGGGGGCAGCGGGGCCGTGCCGGGAGCCCCGAGTGGCCGCCCCTGAGCCCCCAGCACCGGGCAGCAGGGAGCGGCCGGACCCGCCCGTCCCTCCTTCGGCAGGGGGGTCACCGTAAGCGGCCCCAGCTCTGCCAGCGTTGGTGCCATCAGGCCGGTGTCACCTCTCTGGTCACCCCCCGCAGCTGCCACACACCCCCGGCCAGGAGGGGCCGCCTTCTGCTCCAGCCTCACCCCACTGCGGGTCAAACTCTCCGTGTCACGGTCTCACCCCAGCGCAGGGAATCCCCTCCAGCCTGGAAACCTTCCAGAGATTTTGTCTCCATCAGCAGCGGGAGCGCGGGGTCCCTGCGGGGTGTCCCTGTCTCCCCTGCCTTTGGGGGGGTGACACCGGATTGCATCTGGAAGCGATGAGCTCCTGCTTGACCCTCCGCGGCCGAAGGTTCGTGCGGGCATCCCTCCCCTTCCCTGGCCGCCCGCAGGGTGTTCGCATCCCGCTCTCCCCTCGATCCCTGGATCCCGCTCATCCCCGGCCCAGGCCGGGTGCCGGGACAGCCCCCGGAGCCCCCAGCCCCGGGCCAGGGCAGCGTTTGTGCTTTCCCTGCTCTGCTGAGCTCCCGCAGCGCGGTTATCGGCACATGCAGGGCAATTAATTGATTTCATCTCAGGTTGTTTTCCTCTCAGAGCCCTTTTCCCCAGGGAGCGCTGGGGGGACGGGGAGGGGCTGTGAGGGAAATACGGCTGCAGCGGTGGAAACGCAGCCGAGAATATCGATCCCAGCCCGGCGAGTCAGAAGACTAAAGAGCTCCAGTTACGGTGTTAAAATCTCGTTACTTTTCATCTGGTGGAACAGTTTTCCAGGGACCGTTCTGGGTGCTACTGGTGTGTGCAAAGGAAGACTCAGGCTGAGGAGGATGAGCTGAGACCACTCTTAAATGAGAACAAAATTCCTTGCTCCCCTGGTAGTGGCTGAGCCAGGAGTCAAGGTCACATTCCAGCCCTCAGCTCTCTGCTCCCCCTGATAAATCCAAATCTCCCCAGCTGTGGTTCCCAGTAATGGCCTTCCCAGAGACACTGTGTCACACCGAATCCATCTGAAGGATGTGGAGGGTCATTATGGCCTAAGTTCTCTGAAAAGTAATATTTTGGAGAACCAGAGGTCGGAGCTGAGCTGGGGAGTGCTGGGGCAGGAAGGAGCCTGCTGCACAATCCCAGAGATGCTCAGGCTCCGCACTCCCTGAGTAACAAGAGCAAGATACCTAAATATCTCCGAGGAATTAAAACTTCAGGGCTCATCTTTTTTTACCTCCCACCCACCTCCCAGATGCTTGGAGAGATGGAAAGAAATTCATCCCTATTCCTTCCCTTCCCCAGCTCCAGGCTCTGCAAGGCACCCTGAGGCTCTTTGCACAAGGTCCCTGGTGTGAGATTGCAGAGCTCCGGGGTTTGGGGTCTGCGTTAGCCACGGCCAGCACCCGGTGGCCACTGCACAGGGCTCAGAGGGTGGCACCGAGCAGCTCCTGTGGCCCTGGGGAAGGCTGGGGGGTCTCAGCCCCCCCCCAGCACCTCGTTTTCCTCCTGCATCACCGAGCTGTCAACACAGCCTGAGCTCAAACACACACAGCAGCTTAGAAGACCATCGGAGCAGGCTGGTGGGAGCCAGGCTCCAGGCCCTTGGTCTGCAGCACGGAGCAGCCCCTCTGGAGCTGCTGCTGGAGGTGAGGACCAGGGGGGTTCTCCAGCAGGGCAGGGAAGCCTTGGGGAGCCAAGTGACCTGTCCTGGCCACCCCACCAGCTCTGGGACCCCTCAGACCATTACTGCCACCATCACCTCACCTGCATCTGCTGTCCCCAAGGCCACTGGAGAGCGAAATGAGAGAGAACCAAGGCAGAGCCTGAGTGTCCCCAGCCCTGCACTGCTGTGGGGACGGGTGCTGGGCTCCTCAACACCTGGCAGTGGGAAGAATCCTCCTCCTCCTTGCCGGGACTGAGCTCTCCTGCAGCACATCCCCAGCGCCCCAGCAGCCCCACACCAGCTTCCCCAGGCAGAAAGGGTGGGATCTGGCTGCGGCTCCTTTTCACACCCTCTCCCCCTCTCTGCGGTGGTGGCTCGTGGCTGAGCAGAGGCACCTACACAGATACGCCTGTTCTGAAGGACATTTTTTCCTGTTTTTATATATATATACATTAAAAAAAACCAAAAAACCCTCCAGTGGAAAAAACCCAAGTCAGAGGAAAGGAATGCAGGCCGAGGAGGCAGCAGAGGTGGCTGGGCTGTGGTGGTGGAGCGGGGGCTGGTGTGAGCACACACCTGAGCACACGGGGCACAGAGCCCTGGGCTCCCCACGGCTGGCAGGGTGTGGGGAGCAGGAGATGCCCGTGCTGGGCATCCCCACGGGGGACACGGTGAGCACAGCTTGGCACTCACACCACGGGTGGGCCGGGAGCTCCTGCCAGCGCGAGGTGCCAGCGATCGGCGCGTGGCACAGGGACTTCACTCCCTCAGCGCTGCTAAAAGAGAGAGAGAAAAAAAAAAAAAGAGGGGAAAAAGAAAAAAAAAAAATCTACATTTTGACAGTGACTCATCATCTCCCATTCTGGAATCTGTGGGGTTGGTGCAACCTACACAAGGCAGTTCAGAAAAGCAAAACAATTCTGAATAATAGAGGAGGGAAAAAAAAAAGTTTGCAGCTGATGGGTAATTTCCAGCCCTTTGCTCTGAGGGTTTTCTCATTTTTCCTCATTAGAAAAGTAATCAGGTAACACTCTGGAGCCGCTTCCAGGGGCTCCCCCCACGCTCTCCTGAGCTTCCTTCCTCCCTGCATCCTCCCAACCTCCCTCCCTCTGTCCTTGCCCATTGTGGGAGCTCCTGGCAGGAAAACCCCACGCTGCTGGGAAGGTGCTGGGGTGGGGGAGGCTGCGGGGGTCCTGGCTGGCCCCTTCCCTGCCGTGCCCTCCGTGGCCATGGGCAGCAGCTGCCAACGCCAGGAGCTCTCAGATCATGCTGGGGAGGGGAGCACTCCTCAGCACGTCTTAGGAAATCATTTCATGTTTTATCTTTAACAGTGGATAAACATTGATTTTTAGTTTAAAAGGTAATTGACATTCCTATGAGAGCGCGGTGAGCGCTGGAGCAGCCGGAATCGGCGTAAATAAGCCACGTGCTGGAAATTAATGGGCTTCACTGATGGAGTTTATCTGTTTAAATTAATACAATTCTGGCAATTATATTAAAAAAATAATGATCTTTGGTTTGTTTGCCTGCTTGGAGACGTGGATGGTAAGGGATGGGGCAGGGGGGAGGCCTGGCCCCAGCTGAGCTTCCAGAGCCCGAGGCACCAGGACCTCCCTCCTGCGGCTGGGGCAGGATCCCTGTTTAATGAACATTTTAGATTTACTTGGGTGAACTGACGAGCTTCTGGGAAGGGTTTGCCTTCCAGCCCCCTCTTTGGCTGATGGCAATAGCGGTGGCCAGCTCAGCCCTGGGGGATTCCTGGGTCCCACATCTTTTCCCAACAGGGCGTGGGGAAGGTGGGTCTGTCCTGCAGGGCGGGACAAGGGGGGCTTGGGCTCATCCCCGTCCTCCCCTTTCCACCACTCCAGGAGCTGCCCAGACCTGGCAGAAGCTCCCAGCCCAACCCTGGCATGAGTGCCTGGTCTGTAGGGTCTCTTCCAACCCAAACCAGCCCATGATTCCACGATCCCATTATCCAGCTGGATAATTAACAGACGGATCCAGACACGCTCATTTGTAGGAGCGAGTTTGACCCACGGGTTTCGTGTCCAAAACGCTGAGGACAAAATCTGCCCAGCTGGGACCAGGGGGAAAACCAAGAGTGTAAAACCTGGGATGCTCTGGTTAAACAAGGTGCCAGGAATTCAGACAAGGAGGATCTGTAGGTGTGGGTGCTCCGTGTCTGCTCCCACCCCGAGCTCGGCAGAGCCCGGATCATCCCCAGGCTGCTTAAGCACCTATTTATACTAAGGAGGAGAGAAGCTGCATTATGATGGGGAGCTGGAGGTTTCACTTCACCGGTATTAAAATGTCCTCTGAATTTCTAAAAACCTATAAATGACAATTTCATAGCTGTGAAGCGTGGCATCCAGCACAGGGGAGTGCTATTTTCGACTCCGTGTTGACAGCTGAAGGGGAATGGATCACAGAATTAAAAACTAGTTGCTGCTCAAGTCCAAGCAATCATGGCTTGATTATGCTCCTTATGGGCACACAGAGGCAAGTCCGAGGCACCAGCACAGGCTCCTGGTGCTTTGAGAGGTCAATTCACGGAGCAGAAAACAATTATAAGCCAAATCACTTAGGAGAATGGATTTAAGCATAAAAGCACAACTGTGTACAGAGAATGATTTAAGAGTGTTTCGCCCGAAAACTCATCACCGTGACGGGAGTTTGCATTGCTTTGGAAACTGCCTGGCTAATAAGCAAACAGCTATAAAAATAAAAACAGGCCCAACAAAGAGAAGAAAGGAGATATTCATAACTCTGAATATAAATCAGCAACTCGGAGTGGTAGAGCACCGCTGAAGGCTGGAGCCAACGGCAGAGAAGCATCAGAGCGTCCTTCCCCAGCGCACGGGGATGAGCAGCAGCAGCAGCAGGAAGGAGCAGTGCCACCGCCCGTCACCGCACAGCAGCAGCCTGAGTCACAGGCCCCAGAAATGTTAAATAACTGAGCACAGCCACGGCGCTTCTCATGCAGCACATTCCCGTCCCGCAGCCCGGGGAGGGAGGGAGGAGCTGCCTGAGCCATTCCAGCCCCATGGAACCATGGAATGCTGCTCCGGGGAGGGAGGAGAGGCCGAGACGCTGCTCTGCCCACCCTGCCCGGAGCACGGCCCCTGCACCCCCTCTGCTGCTCCAGGGGCTCGGGCTGGCACCTGGTGGCACAGGCAGGACCCAGAATGAGGGGACAGGGCGCTGGCACAGAGTGACAAGGTCATGGTCACACTTTGGTGCAGCCACCAAAGCTGGGGCAGGGACAGGGCACTGACCCCGGCAGCCTGAGGGCACAAGGGATCCTGGTGTGAACAGATTTGTTCATGGAATCGTCACAGAATTCAGGGTGGCCTGGGCTAGAAGGGACCTTAAAGCCCATCCAGTGCCACCCCTGCCACAGCAGGGACACCTTCCACTGTCCCAGGCTGCTCCAAGCCCCGTCCAGCCTGGCCTGGGACACTGCCAGGGATCCAGGGGCAGCCACGGCTTCTCTGGGAATTCTGTGCCAGGGCCTGCCCACCCTTAATATTCCCTATTTCAAGGTGAAGCAGCTGCTCAGATTTGCCATCTACACCACGGTGGGTGTTGGCAGGAGGATGTTGCTAAACCCATCCCATCAAGAGAGGGCTCGGGGCAGGGGCTGAGCCCCTCCACGCCCTCAGCACAGCCTGACCTCGACCCAGCACTGCGGGCCCAGGGCTGGGAGAAGCAGATCATTCCCCAGAGGAGCCCCACAGTGCGGAATATCCAGGCTAAAAATATGTAAATGGCCATGAAAAGCACTGCCAGAGCTGCAGCGAGGCGAGCCAGTCGCCAAAAGGCAATTGCGAATTTCCGAGCTCGCTGCACGAGGCATTAAAAAGGTCACTATTTCTGAAATAAGGATCTTTACAAATAAACACGTTTGCCGAGGCCTCGGTGAGTCACGCCAGAGCGGAGCACAGAGCATTTCCACCCTAATGCTCCTGACAGGCCGGGAGCAGGGAGATCTTTTCATGTTTACAGTTCATCAATAGTTATTACAGCTGCACAGTCAATCTTTAAAGCACATTTAGCCTGGGAGGAGGCTCGGCAGGTTGTTTTCCCTGAAAAAAAAGTGATATTAAATTTATTACGCTCTTCCCCTTTTATAGCAGGGATTTGAAGGTAAGTATTTGAAGTTCAAATACATGACTGCCACTCCAGCACCTGCCTCTTTTAACATATATCTAAACTTCTGTCACATCTTCCTGATATAAATATTTGAAGTTTTCAGCCGATGTGCTAAAAGGGCCTCGATCCATCACAGCCTGTTTATTCCAGGGGACGCAGCGGGCCTGGTGCTGCCCGTGCGGGAGGGAGGCGCCGGCATCCCGCAGCTCCCCGCTCTCCTCCCCGCCGCCACCGGGCTCCCCTGGCCGGGGCTGCGGGTCCGGTCCGGCCCCGCGGGTTCCGGATTTAGCTGCTGCCTGCCGGGAGGCAGCGCCGCCCCCTCACCATCTGCGGGAGGGAAGCAGCCCCGGGGAGCGGCTCCAACGCCCCAGATGGGGAAAGCGACGTTCGGGAGTAGCACCATAGTTTCACTCCTGGCTTTTTTTGGAGAACAAGAAGGAACTCTCCCGCAGACGGAGCATCAGGAGAGAACTTTGCTGGTGAAGGAGCGGGGGATGCCGAGCTCATCTTCCCCGGCCAGGAGATGGAAGCTGCCCTTTGGGGCTGCCCAGAGAGGCAGAGCCGTCCCCCTGGCACCCGTGGGTTGGGGACCACGCCGACAGTGCTGCACTGCAGCAGCTCCTGTGGGGCAGGGACAGCGAGGCTGCATCTCGGCCATCACCCATCCCTTTGGGGTTTGACAGCACCAATAGCCCCCAGCACACGGCAGCTGCAGGCCCTGGAACCCTCCCCTGCCTCAGGCTCGCCATGGGAATCCTTTGGTTAAGGCTGTGATGTCTCTGCCCACGCTGCGCCCTCCAGCCCAGGGAGCAGCACCCTGCTCCTGGCCACAGAGCTGCTCCACCAGGGTCACAGTTGGGCAAGCTGCTTCCTGGTCCCTGAGCCACCCACACCATCACCTTGGCCACTACACAGCCTCACCTTCCCCAGCTTCCCAAACCTGCTTCCAAACACAAAAAGCTTCGCTGGAAACAATCTGAGCTTTTAAACAGCCCCAGGTCCGTCTGGCCCTGCCATTCCAAACACCAAACAACCCCAGTTCCCCATGGCTCTGTCCTTCCAGGAGCCAACGAGAGCTCTGAGGGGAGGAGGAGAAAGATGAGAAAGCCCCTGAGATGGGTGGCAGCAGAGAACTTCACCCCTCACCCAACGCCTTCCATCTTCCTCTTGCGCTAAATCCCAGAGAGAGCCCATCCTGCTGCTGCAGCCAGGGGCTGCCCTGCCATCAGTCCCACGGACAGCAGGAGCTCCCCTGGCACTCACCTGGGGCTGCCCCTGTGCCTTCACTCCCCTATTTTCAGCTCTGGGTCCAGCCCAGGGCACTGCCCTCAGCCCACAGCACACAGCCTTTGCTGGCTCTGCCCCAGGGGCAGCCCAGCAGCTCCGCCTGGTCAGCACTGAGGGCACCCACTGGCTCCCCAGGGGATGGCCCAGCAGTCTGNGGGCAGGGGCATGGAATGACAGGACAGTGGAGGATGGTTTCACACTGACACAGAGGAGGTTTAGAGTAGATAAGTGGAAGGAATCCTTCCCTGCGAGGGTGGGCAGGCCCTGGCACAGGGTGCCCAGAGCAGCTGTGGCTGCCCCTGGATGGATCCCTGGCAGTGCCCAAGGCCAGGTTGAACTCAGGGGCTTGGGGCAGCCTGGGACAGTGGGAGGTGTCCCTGCTCATGGCAGGTGGTAGAACTGAATATCTTGAAGGTCCCTTCCAACCCAGACCATTCCACAGCTCTGTGACTGTTATCCCCCAGCCGGGCAGGGCAGCACTGGAGAGATGCAGATCCCGAGCATCTGCTCCCCTCGGGCGCTCAGCTGGGGCCGCGCAGAGCCGGGATTTCACAGCGCTGGGCTCTGCGCGGGAGGTGACGCGGCTGTCACAGCCCGTCCTGCCCGCCGGGGGCTGAGCCCCCGCCCCAGGAACAGCTCCGGGGGGCGGATGGGACGTTCTGCTCCTCCCGCTTTATGGAAGACTTCCCTTCATCCCGAAGGGGAGATCTGGTCAAACTGACATCGCAAGACATTTCTGAAGAGCGACAGAGCCCGAGTGCCCTGCCCAGCCCCCGCCGAGGGCACAGAGCTGTCACTGTGGGGCAGTGACCCTGTGGGAGCGGCACGGGCGGTGTCACACAGCCCACGGCAGCGCTGGCTCCCACAGACCCGTGTCCCTGCCCCGGGCACAGGGACCGTTCCCACCGCAGCCCGGGCTCCCTGCCCCGGGCACAGGGACCGTTCCCACCGCAGCCCGGGGTCTCTGCCCCGGGCACAGGGACCGTTCCCACCGCAGTCCCGCAGCCCGGGGTCCCGCGGGGCCCCGCCGAGCGCGGTGCCGGCAGACGGGGCTCGGGGCCGGGGGCGGAGGCGCGTCTGTCTCGCACCTCAGCCGCGATCAGCCGGCACCGGCAGCGCAGACAGCCGGCCCCGGCTGCGGGGATGCACCGGAGCTCAGTCGGCGGCACCGGCCCTACGGGGCCGGGCTGAGCCCCCGGGAGCTGCTGCGGGCTGACGGGGGGCGGCAGCAGCGGGAATCGGGGCGGGCTGGGGCGATAGACAGAGCATATTTAACGGCATTATGTGCAATTATTCACAACCTGCACGGTGCCCTCGCAGGACCACGCTTCTGTTGACGGGAGAAGCGTCAAATATAAATGATATTTATATAATTTTAGCAGAAGCCCCGGCTGCTGCTCCTCCCCGGCTGAGAGGTCTCACACCCCTCTGCAGCTTTTCCTGCTTCCCATGCACGGCGCGATCGCTCTGATCCCTCTCCAGCCTCTCACGTTGGAGAGAAGGCCAAAGACTGATCGAGAGAACGCTTTCATCTTTGCCCGGAGTGCGCTGGGCGCCGACAAGGGACTCTCCGCGCACGGGGAGAAGGAGCCCCGGGGCTGCGAGAGGCTCCAGCCCCCGAAGCAGCCGGGGCGGGCAGGGGGCTCAGCCGGAGGGGCCCGGCCGGTGGCACAGCTGCTGAGCCGCGATAAGGCGGCGGGGCTGAGCCAGGCTGCTCAGGCAAATGGAGGATTTGGCACGGACGCCGAACATCCCGGCAGGAATGACTGTCTCCGCTGGCCGGGACACACGGCCGGGCTGGCGCGGGGACAGCTGCGGGGAGGTGACAGTCTGCCTCGCCCAGTGACGGGGACCTTTCCCAGCCCGGAGCAGCCCCGGGCGGCGGGGGCGGGAGGCAGCCGGGGCAGGCGCAGCCCCCTGAGCTGCTCCCGTGATGGCGCTGGGTGACGGCTCCGTGTGATGCCGCCGGGGGTGCGGAGGTGCCACACGCAGCTGCGACAAGTTGGTGTTTAACACCCGGCTGACATCACCGGCCTGGCCTGAAGGGTTCCTGTTCCGTGTTAGGAGGGAGCCCAGCCTCGCCAGGGTGATGGAGGTGCCGTCCCTGGGACCGGGGATGTTCAGGACACGAGCTGCTCGATGGCGGTGCCGGCAGCACCGGCCAAGGCTGATTTTGGTAAGTTAAATCAGGCACACCTCTAAGGGTCATTGCTTGCTGGTGTCTCCCTGGAGTGCTCTCCCCTCCCCTTGTGATTCCAGGCACAAACTGAGATTAAAGGTATAATTAGGGGACAATTACCAAAACACCAGTGAAATTGGAAATGTGGCCATTCGAGAGGCGTGAGCACCAATGTCACCCTCAAACACCACCTTTTGTCACTGCTCACGACTGCCCAAGTCCCACAGGATGTGTCACCCATACCAGCACCCCAAGAGTGCCCAGCATCCCCCACAAAGGCTGGGAGCTCTCCCCTTGTCCCCTGTCCCCACCCCGGGGTTCCTCTCCACCCCAATTCTTCTCCTGCAGTACAAACCTCCTGGCAAACAGCAAAGGCACAGAGCCCCAGGGAGGGACAGGATGGCATGAGGGGGTCCCAAAGCTGCCCCCTGCCCACCCTGGCATTTCCACAGGGCTGTACCATTAAACACCACCATCCCCAGGGAGCTGGCACGGGAACAGCCCAGCCTCCCTCTGCTGCCCAGCGGCACGAGGCTTGTCTTTGCATTGTGGTGTCAGGAGATAAGGAACAGGCAATATCTGAGAAACTCATCACACCCCATCAGCTGCTCAGCAGCCACGATCCCTCCTCCAGCATCTCCCTGCTGTGGAAAACCCTGATGTGTGGAGCCACCCACCAGGGAGTGAGGGATTCCTGCAACGTTCAAGGGATGAGAGGAGCCCAGGGGTCCTGACACATCTCAAAAGGGACCAAAGGCCTCCTGCAGAAAGACCATCCACCTCTCCTCCTCTGGGCAAGCAATCTCAGAATCTTAGAACCCCGAATTGTTTGGAAGGGACCAAAAGGCACAGGACAGTTCAAGGCAGGCAGCATCCCCCGGCCTGGGCTCTCCATTCTGAAGACACTCCAGTACCTGTTGCAGGTGCAGGGCTGGGAGCTCACAGCACGGTGGAATCAGAACACCCCGCGGCGCCCGGGGCTGACCCAGAGCCGGGGCAGGGCCGTGTGTTCCCGGGGTTGTGTAACGGGTCCCGCTGCGGGATGCAGCCCCTGCTCCTCCCCGCACGGCCCGCGGAGCCTCCTCCCCGCCGCGGGGCTGGCGGCACGCACACGCCCGGGAGAGACAGCGCTGTCACCCCGGCACTGTCATTCCTTGTCACCGCGGGTGTCTTCTTAGTCAGAGCCCTTAACTGGAGCTGCTTCACTCCCGGTGCCAGCCTGGGACTGTGCAGAGCGAGCGGCTCCCGGCTCCTCATCCCGAGGAAAGCTGCCCAAAACCTCCGGAGCGGAGCCCGTCGGCCAAAGCAAACCCACCCGGGAACCCTCAGCAGGGACGGGAACCCCCCCCAGCTCCCCGCACGGAGCACTAACCCAAAATACATCCCCCAGCTCCAGGGCATCTCCTTCCCTGGGCCACTCGAAACCCTGAATGGGCTGCGGGTGTTGGGGCCCGGCTGCAGCCCCTGTGCAAAGGGAGGGGGCAGGACCCCTCCCCACGCCCTCCCCGTCCCCCTTCGGGCACTTTATGGGACCCGGCGCCACCTTTCCCCTGGGAAGCCTCGAAGTGACCCAGGCCCAGCACCTGCCGGCGCTGCTGCGTTAACGCCCGTGGTCACCTGGCAGCCGCTCCTGCGGGCGCTGTCAGCAGGTGAGGCCCGGAACACCCCCCGCCGAGCGGGACCCCTCGGGCGCCAACCCCCGCACGCTTCCGGATTAGCGCCTTTATATAATTTTAAGAGCGTTTTCTGATTTTCCCGAAAAAGGAGGTTGACGTCTGTTTCTGAAGCCCGCGCTGCGCTCGTTAAAAACCCCACGGCGGAAGAAACCCGCGCGAACGGGAACCACGGGGACGCGGGAAGCACCGAGCGGGACGAGCGCTGGGCTGCCCCACCTCGGCTCATCCCAAAGAGCAGAGTGACAGGTGCGCACACCTGGCAGAGGTGTCCCCTGGGCTGTGCCGCTGGCACGGGGGGGCACACGAGGGGGGACATCCCCGCAGCCGGGTGAGGTGAGCACCGCCGAGCGCACCTGGCTCCGCCTCACACAAGGCAAAGCTCCTGCTGAGAGAAGGGATTTACCACAGGCCTGGCGGCTCTTGGCACTGGAGCCGGGCGTCGCTCCCTGGCTGCTCCAGCAAACGGCACCGCTGGCACCTCCGGGCCGGCCCCCACCCCGCCGGGAACAGGAGGACCCGGCCTCCATCCGTGGGGCATCGTCCCCAAACCACCGCAGCCACCAGCGCCGGGCTCAGCCCGCGCCAGCCGTCCCTAATTATTTACAGCCGGCATGGAGCCAGTGACCTTGCATGGGAAAAAAAACCACTCGAGCCTCATTCAAATTCAGCCTTCCACCTCTATTACACGGGAACAGCTCCGGAGATGACAGGCTCTGCACCACGCCTATGCAGCAGTAAAATGCCTCTTTCTGAGCTGTTCACAGCATACATTTTACTCATCACGTGCTGCTCCCAGGCAGTGAGGGAACCGGCTCTTTAGCCCACCCCACAAGTCAGGATTTTTGCCCATAAAACACCGCAGCATCCCGGGGGGTGAATTTTGCACCCTCTGCTCAAAGCAGAGCTGGTGGCTGAGGCACAGCTCCTCCCCGGACACTCTCCAAGCAGCCCTGGGGCTGGAGCCGTGCCTGCTCAGAGCCACGGTGCCAGCTGGCAGGGGCACGGGACCCTCTGTGTCCACAAGGATTCTTATGACTCGTGGCATTTGGCCATGTGCCACGAGAACATGGGGCTGGAGCAGCCTGAGGATCCAGCCAGCCTCCTTTCCATCTCCATTAGAGGACAGTAATTCACTTTTATCCGATGCATCCTCCACCAAGGCGAGGCTCAGGGATTCCCTAAGCCCAAGGTTGGGCCTGGGAGTTGTATGTGACCCCTCGCAGAGCCCCGTGCCCAGGGCACGTGTTTGGTGCTGAGTGACAGCAGTGCCAGGGGCTGGGCTAATGGAAAGGCTCGCTGGGTGTTCAACTGCAGCCTGCTGATCCCATCAGGGAGTGTCCAACAGGTCACTGTCCCTCTCCACCTGCATCTGTCACCTCACTGCGGGTGCCTCCCTCACATCGCACCACATCCTCTGTCCCCATCACACAGGAAAACTGCCCCCAGCCCTCAGGTGACAAAGAGCAAACACCCCCTGCCCACCGTGTCCCCAAACCTGCCTGGCTGCACAGACCAGCCCTGTCACCCTCCATCCCCTCCAGCCCACGCTGCCAGTCCCCATCTGTGCACCCACAGCTGCCATCCCTGGGCCCTCCTCACGGGCACCCTGGGGCAGAGCCATGGCTGGGGACACTGCGGGGAGCTGTGCCAGGGCTGCTGGGCCTGTGGTCAGCGTGGTCAGCGTGTGGTCAGCGTGGTCACTGTGTGGTCAGTGTGGTCGTGGAGGGCAGCCTGGCAGTCCCACCACCAGCACTGGGCAGCAGAGAGAAGTGGCACGTTGGGGTGGTGATGAGAATCTATCACAGACACTGACCAGACAGAGGAACAGGATGAGCAGCTCCTTAAATACCTGCCCATAATGAGTAGCGAGAAAAAGTGCTCCATCATGGGTGATTGCAATCTCAGGGACATTTGCTTGGCGCTTTTAAAAATTAAAGATAATAACTTTCTAACAGAAACAATCTTGCTGTCACCTTGGGGAAATTCTCTGCTTGGCCTCACTCGGAGGGCTGAGAGGAGCTGGAGGCGGGGGAAGAGCTGGTGCCTGGCCAGGGCAGCCGCGTCCAGCCCCATTTAATGCCTTCACTGCCACCCAGCTCAGCTCAGCACAGCCAAAACCAGCGGCGGACAAAACCAACAGGGGAAAAGGGAAACGCAGGAGCTTTCCTGCACCTCACACCCCTGCCCGGCCTACTGGAAAGGGGAATGGGAAAATGAACTAAAAAAAAAAAAATCAGGGACTTTGAAGTGGGAAGTAGCAGGCCACACACAAGTGGCTGATGGGAGAAGCTGATGGGATCAGTTAAAATAAATCTGCAACTGAAAGGTCAAGGCAAAACAAAGAGGAATTCTTTCACTGTGTTGGAAGGAGCTGTCCTGGCGGTGTGAAGCACTGCTGGATCATGAGGGTGTGACTGTCAGTCATGGAGCACAGGTGACACGTGCTCATTTATTCATCAGATACCTCTGTGGTGTACTGGGAGACAAACAGGCTCCTGTGTTCTGGCAGGAGCTGGGGAGGTGCTGAACGGCGGCTGCAAAGAGTAAACACGGGATCTGGAGGACCAGAGAACTTCCTCCCAGGAGCATTCAGGGAACAGGCTGGGAAGGCTTCTGAAGATCTGAAATGGATTTTAATAAAGCTTGGCGTTCTGCTGAATTTCTAGAAGACGGGAGAAGCTGGTTTAATGCCAGGAGTGATGCGATGGGCAATGGCAGGAGCTGTGTCCCCAGCACCGCCCATGGGTTAGCAGAGGTGGGAACGGGGGAGGAGGCAAATGTCAAACAGCCTCGTGGAAAACAGACTTATCAAACTTCACAAATTTTCCTCGATGTAGTTACAAATTGAGTTGATAAAGGCAGTCAGTAACATAATACATTTAAGAGTTCCACAGTGAATTGGATTTAGCTCTCCTGAAAAAGTTGAAGGTCTGTATTATGCAGAACCAGCAGTGCTTCATTAACGGGGCTGGGAGCTCACAGAGACAGTTCCCCCATCCAAGGGATGTTCCTGCACAGGATTCCTGTCACAAGGACAGTGCTGAGCTCCGACAACACCTTTATTGGCAGGTTTGAATCAAACATGAAATAATTGGGAGTAAAACAGGGAAAGGGCAGAGAGAAGACCGATGGGAATATTGATGAAGGAGGGAGGTGGGTCAGGCAGATTTGGGCAGCTCAGGCCCATTCAGCCATGGACTTCCCTATACAGCCAACTCCAAGGGTCAGGAGCCAGGAGAGCAAGTTCCAGCCTTGGGGGGAGGAGATGCTGCTCAGTCCCCCAGGATGGGCTGGGGGTCCCACCACTCTGGGGACTCCCTGCGAGGGGCTCAGTGGCCTCCGTGTGCAGCCAGGCTCGGCAGCAGAGCACGGACAGACAGCCCACATGGCTGCAGGAGACACGGCTACCAGAGATTATTTCTTGTGTCCAAGGGGAGTTTGAGGAGCTCAGGAGCTCTCCAGTGGAACCCCCAGCCTGATCACCCTTGGGTGCAGCCTGCAGGAGTGACCACCCATCCACCACTGACCCACGCAGGAGCTGCAGGGCAGGTGTAGGAAGGACTGGGCAGGGTCCTGAGCTGTGGGCCCAGCTGATGGTACCTGCAGTATTGTCTGTAAATCCAGACGGGATCATCCCAAAAGACCCGCCCTGAAAGCCCCCCAGGCCCAGCAGGGAGGAACTGCTGAGCAAAGGCTGTGCTGGGGCTGCTCTGGGGGACACTGAGGGGCCAGGGGGGGCCCAAGGGGGACAGCTCAGCTGAAGGACAGCTCTGGGACATAAGATGTCCGTGGCCCCTGCTGCACACCCCACATGCCACCCCAGAGGAGCGCAGGATGCCGAGCATCCTCTGTGAGGGAGGCAGGCAGAGCAACGCTTGGCCTCCTCCAGAAATGACAGAGCACTTTATTCTGATGAGGGAAATGAAGGAGGGAAGGAAAAGTACCACATCGCCTTAAAATATGGTATTTTGAGCAGCCTTGGCCAAATCCTCCTGCTCCTTCTGCCTGTTTCACATCCGCATGATGCCATGGAGCCAGTCCCAATCTACACCACGCAGCAGGGAGGACACGGAGCCTCCCTGCATTTAATGATGCTGCATTTAATGGTGCTGAATTTAATTAAGTTTGATGAAAACCAAAGTTCTGTTACTTTCTTGAAAACACCACCGGCCTAAGCAGCTATTTCTCAACTCCAGCTCTGTCCCCAAAGTGCTGCTTCCCTCCCTCCCCCGACACGGCGGGCACAGAACAAGTGACACTGACACGGGGGACACGCTCTGCCCAGCCCTGCTCACACCTGAGGGGACACAGAGGGGACACCTGAGGGGACACAGAGGGGACACCTGAGCTGGGCACAGAGGGGACACCTGCCGAGCGTTCACATCTTGTAAAAGCAACAGCCAGGATCCCAAGGGAGCGATTCCAAGCAGACTGCCGCGGCCCAGCAGCCCGGGAACACCTGCCTGGGCTCCAGCTACTGAGTCAACCGCTAATTTGTGTTTCCCAGTGTGGGTGGCTCTCCATGGGTCTGCGGCGGCTCCATTCAGGATTTATCCGCTCTCGCCGATGGGCTTGTGACGCTCACGTGGTGCGGGGCTCCCACGCAGGCGCTGCGCCGGGACCGGCGGGGACGCTCGGAGCGGGCGCGCACGTCGGGCCGAGCCCGCCCGGAGCCACGGGGGCTCCACGCGCGATTCCTCCCTCCTCACACGCCTCCAGCCCCCCGCGGGCGGCGGAAAGTTCGGGGCTGAGGGGCAGGGAGCTGTGCTCGGCGCCAAAGGCGCGGAGAACCGGCCCCTGCGGCAGACCGCGCTCGGAGCAGATGGAGCCTCCGTCCCCGCTCGGAGCCGACACAGCGAGCGCGCAGAGAGCAGCAGGCGGCCAGGCCCCGAGCAGGGATCGCACAGGACCTGCTGCGTGTCACAGGTCCCGGGCTCTGCCCCCAGCGCTCCCCGGGCTGGGGGGGCTCCTCAGCCCCCGCCCCAGCGCGGCCCTTCCCCCGCACCGCCCCGTGAGCCCCGCTCGGTTCGGCCGGGGGAAGTTTTCCCTCCCCGGCACCGCGCTGGTTAACAGCCTGCCAGGCGCCTTCTGCTGCAGAGTCAGGAAGGCGATGAGCAGCCCCAGCGCGTCCCCCCGGCACCATCACAGCCCCGTGTGCTCCCCCCGGGCACAGGCTGGCACCCTCCCTGCCCGTGCCGGGGCGCTGCGGCCCCCGCAGCCCCGCTGAGACCCCCGGGCCCCGCTGAGACCCCCGGGCCCCGCTGGTAGCCCCGGGCCCCACACAGGGGGCGGCAGAGCCCGTGCCCCGCACGAGGCCCCGGTGGTACCACAGGTACAGANCCCATTCCCACTCCCACTCCCACTCCCACTCCCGCAGCTCTCAGAGCCCCAGCGCGGGCTGGATG
Organism: Cyanoderma ruficeps; assembly: GCA_008694505.1. Classification (NCBI taxonomy): domain Eukaryota; kingdom Metazoa; phylum Chordata; class Aves; order Passeriformes; family Timaliidae; genus Cyanoderma; species Cyanoderma ruficeps. Next base: position 13,107,934 of record VZDJ01000076.1, on the reverse strand, counting down.
TGGAACAGGGAGTGCTGAGCCCACGCCCGGCTGCTCCCAGCCCCGTGCCCAGGCTCTGCCGTGGCACTGCCGAGCCCTTTCCCCAGCGAGCTGTGCCCAGGGCAGAGGGGCCTCTCTGCCTCCTTCCCAAGCAGAGATTGATCACAGTGAGGGAAACATAAAACATCGGCTGGGAAAAGAAAATACAGGTAGCAAACCAAAGAATTTTGGGAATTACTCATGCCTCCAGCAATCCCATCTTTCACATCCCTGGCTCCTGCCTCCTTGGCTCCCTCAGCCCAAGAGGGGAGACAGATTATCTCAAATTATTTATTATGGAATTAGAGCATGATCCAAACCCTCCCTGAATCGATAAGAAAGCCCTGACTGACTTCACCGGGTTTAGGAGCGAGCACCAGGAGCAGACAGGGTATTTCTGCATCTGTGACTCACCGAGAACTTTCCAACGTGCAGGAGCAGCTCAGCGCCGTGGCTCGCCTGCCCCCACGGCTGGCGGGGCCGCCGCTGGCCCGGGGCACTCTGACACCGCCAGGGCCCCACGGGGCGGCGGGGCGGCTTCTCCTGAGCCGGCAGGACACCTCTGCTGCCGCTCGGTGTCAAAGTTCGGGCCCAGGGTGATGCCATCGGCCATTTTTTGCTGCGCAGGTACCGGCACCCGGCTCTGTTAAAGCTCATCTTTAACCACAGCCCGTGGGTGCTCAGAAACCCCTCAGCCGGCAGCTCTGGGACAAAACTGCCCCAAACCGTGGCCTGCGCTGCAGGAGGGCGGCAGCTGCTGGGGCCTGGCCAGGCGGGCGCTGCTGCGGGAGGGAAGCGCCGGGGCGAGGCCGGCCAGGAGAGAGCTCGGCCCTGGGGCGGCCGCGCTGGGGCAGCCCCGCCGGGACACTGCCCGGCCCCGGGGACCGAGGGACGAGCTGCGGTGGGGCAGAGCAGCCCACCCTGCCCCGCCGTGCCGCTCAGAGGGAAAGGGCAGGTGCTGGAGCTGGGGCTGGGTGATGAGAGCGCCGGGTGCGGTGGGTTTCCCCCTGGTGACAGGGACGGCGGAGCCTCGGAGAGCGGCAGCAGCCGCGGGCCTCTCACTCACCCCTTCCCGGTCAGAAGAGGGACCTGTGGCCCCTCAGCCCGCAGCTCCCCGGGAGGACACAGCGCGTCTGCCGCCGGTGCCCAGCGCGGGGGGAGCCCGCAGAGCCGCTGCCCCCGGGCCCCGCGCCCCGCGTGGAGCGGCCCCCCATGAGGTTCCACCCCAGTGCCACCGCGGGCGCCCGGGGAGGGGTGCGGAAGGCGGCAGCGGGGAGCGGCGGGGCCGGCGGGCCGGGGGATGCTCGCACGGCCGGGGGACGCGCCGCTCGCCGGGGGACCCGGATCTGGGATGGGGGGTCCCGCGATGCAACCCCTCCCCCGAAGTTTTGGGGCCGCGGGGGTCGGTACCTTCCAGGCAGCACGTCCTCCAGAGCCCCGAGTGGGTCATCACCTCCTCGTTCTTGCGGCTCGTGTCGTTGTCGCTCATGGACTTAGTCCTGCACACGCCGCGCGAGTAGAGCCAGTAGTCGGTGCCCACGGCGATGGTCATCAGGCTGAAGGCTGCGAAGGCTCCCACCGTGGTGACGAGCATCTGGACGCCTCTGTCACACATCCTCATGCTGCTTCATCCTCCGGCGGCGGCTCGCAGGGGAAGGGCCGGCGCCGCCGCCCGCCGCCCGCCGCCTCATGCCCCCGCGGCCGGCGGAGAGCCGGGCCCCCGCGGCGGCGCGGAGCGGGGCGGCCCGGCCCCGGGGAGCCCGGCAGGCATGGCCCGAGCGCAGCCCGCGGAGCGCAGCAGCCCAGCCCGGCGGAGCGGCTCCGCCGTGCGCTCCCGCCGCCTCTCCCGGCGCCTCCCCCGCGCCGCCCGGCCAAGGCAGCGGCGGGGGGCGGCGGGGGCGGGGGGCAGCGAGGGGCGGGACCCGCGGGGGGCTGCGCCGCCGGGACACCGCCCCCCGCCCGCTCCCACCGGCCCGCGGCGGGGACCGGCACCGACACCGGCACCGGCACCGGGGGGACGGGAACCGGCGCGGGAAGCCCACCCCGGGGTGCCGGCGCTGGGCGGGGACCGCGGCCGTGACTGCCCCGGGAACGCCACCCCGGGGTGCTGGGATCGGGACTGCCCCGGGAGATCGGGAGAGGGACCCCACGAGAACGCCCGGACCGGGCGGGGGGACCCCACCGCTGGGTGCCCGGACTGAGCGGGGACCGGGGGACCGAGACCGTGACCGCCGGGGGCCACCCCCCGGGATTCTGGGACCGGACCGGGACTGTCCTGGGGCAGGGACCGGGTGGAAGTCCCCTGGAAGTGCCAGTACCGCCCCAGGAACCGTCACCCCCCCGCAGCAGCCCCCGGCGTGGGGCCGCTCGGTTCCCTGATTGCCCAGCTCGGTCTGCTCGGTGCCTGAGCACCGGCACCGGCACCGGGCGGCAGCGGGGGCAAGGGGCTGGGGGCCACACGCCCACACGGCAGACCCCAGGGAGGGCACAGCACCCGCCCACGCTGACACGGAGCTGTCCCTGCCCCGGCAGCGCCGCTGCTCATCCCCTGCCCAGGAGCTGGCTCAGCCCGAGCATCCCCGGTACCCACAAGCCACTCCTGCAGCATTCCCGGCAGTTAATCCCCCTGCCCTCTCCCTCTCCTCCGTGTCCTCATCTCCCTGAAACATCCCTCAGCCGCTTGGATGAGCCCATGACTCATGCGACCTTTCCAACAAGCCCTAGAATACACTTACCTCTGGAATTCACGGTCCTGTGAGGGCCACGGTGAGCCGGGAAAGCGAATGATTTACACGATGGCGTGCGCTTGCTTCCCCAGCCCTCATCTGTACGCACTCACATGGAAATACTAGTTATTTACTCCAAAAAGGCAAACAGAGAATTATGAAGGTGCTGAGAAATTAAGAATGCGAAAATTAAGTAGCTCCTCAACCTGGAATCACGGCTTGTGCTGCTCCCCAGGCAGGGCGCGCTGATTGCTGCCCCGCCGCGCTCCCTCCCCAGCCTCCCGCCGGCTGCTGGCTGTGGATCGCCCTGGATCATTCCCTGCTTCCCCACGGGCCCCGTGCCTGGTTCCCAGCTCAGGCTGGAGGCGGTGCAGCTCTGCCCAGGCTCTCTGGGCGCACAGCACCAGCTCCTGCTTCCCAGCCTTTCCATCTGGAGAGTGGCAGCGCTCGCTGAGCTGGGAGGGGACGCAGCCCTCCGAGGAGTGTGAGGATGGGGATGCAGGGCTTGGGGTCAGCAGCCCCCCCCCACCCGCCCTGCACCACAGGGGGTCTTCCTGTGCATTTTTTGAGGAGGGGTTGTTGCTCCTCAGTTTTGGGGACAGCTGCTGGCAGAGGCAGGTGATGGTCCACAGGTCACACCTTGGTGTCACAGCCTGGACACTGGGATGAACCCTGGGCATGGCAGCACTGGACACCGGTCACAGAGCCACAGAGTGGTTTGGGCTGGAAGGAGCCATAAAGCCCATCCAGTGCCACCCCTGCCATGGGCAGGGACACCTTCCACTGTCCCAGGCTGCCCCAAGGCCCAGTGTCCAGCCTGGCCTTGGGCACTGCCAGGGATCCAGGGGCAGCCACAGCTGCTCTGGGCACCCTGTGCCAGGGCCTGCCCGCCCTGCCAGGGAAGAACTTCTCCCCAATATCCAACATAAATCTCTCCTCTTTTAATTTAAGCCCACTCCCTCTCGTCCTGCTGCTCTCTCCCTGTGTACAAAGTCGCTCTCGGTGGTTTTCCCGACCCCCTGCTCCTGAGCCACCCCGTGGGCACCGTGAAGGCGGCTCAGAGCTCGGCGCAGGTGAGCCCGAGTTCCTGCGGGACATCTGCCTCGGCCCCCCGTGCTGCCACCCCCGCCACCCCTGCCTGTCCCCCGCTGTCACCCGCGCGTGGGGCAGCGCCTGACGCCAGCACCCTGCCCGGCCCCCGGCCTGCGCAGAGGCTGCAAAGATATCTCCCACCCACAGCTGAGGGGCTGCAAATTGCCTTGCGAGTGGGGGATTTTGCAGCCTTAATTGTGTTATTTTAACACAGCGTGTGTAGGTGTGAGCAGAGTGCACATGTACCGTTTCCTAGGCTTTGAACAAAGCGAGCTCAAACAGAAGCAAAGTCCGTGTCACGTCGTGTTGGCCCCGGTGGGGCTGGAGGTGGGGACATCCCGGCCGGGCCCTGCGCCCCTCTCCCTGCTCTGTGGATGGAGCGGCAGCTCCAGGAGCCAGCTCGGAGCTCTGGCCTCCCCAGGGCTTCGCTGGGATTTGGGACCAATGAGAATTTGGTGACCTTGGGATCCTGCTCTGCAGCTCAGACTGCAGGGTCACAGCCTGGCACTGACCAGGGCAGCCGGGGCTCCTCCAGCCCCAGCTCCGTCACCTCTTCCTCTTCCCTGCCTTGTCCATCCTCATCCTCCTGCTCCTGGACGTGGACCCTACTGTGCTGGGCAAAGTAGAAACAAAGAACAAAATGCAGCCCACGCTGCAAGGATTGTACAACTCTCGCAAGAAAAAAAGTGGTCCTTGCAGGCAAAAACGTCCTAACCCGAGATCTGTTAGGCTTTGTCCTCCCAAATCCAGTGATGAAAGCTCTGCTGCATTTAAATTGGCAAAGTGACAGGAAGTAAGTAGTCAGAAATAATCCCTAGCTGGATTAGGTTTTTCCTTGAAGGAAGAGAGGCTGATACAAGGCGAGTTTGGGTCATTAGTGATGCAGGAAGATGCTCCAGCCCTGCCCAGCCCTCACTTCATTTTCCTGCTCCCGGGGGCTGCGAGGGGATAAGGACTCCAGAGCCTTCGGCACATGTGTTCATCCTTCCCCACTCCTACGAGGGGATTATTTATATCTGCACACACTTTGGAGGTGCTGGCTGCTACCCACTGGCTCCAGCAGGCCTCCAGTGGTGAGGCTGGTGTGTCCCGGCGCCATGAGCCGTGCCGCCGGGGGGTGACAGCGATGTCACACGGGCCGCAGTGCCCGCGGCACGGCCCGCCTGCCTCGGCGCAAGCCGGCGCAGTTCCCCGCCAGCTCCGCTCTCCCTGCTGGATTTCCGACAGCTGAGTAGCAATAAAAATAGCAGGGGAGGAACAGCAATCCATTCCGATTAAGCCTCTCTTGTGAGAGGTGCTGGGGAGCGGGGTGGCCGTGTGTGGGCCGGTACCCCGCACCTTCCGGGGCCCTGGAGCCCGGGCTCCCGCAGCAGGGGCGTGCCCGGAGCTGGGACCCTGCCCGCCCTTGTGACATTCCCCCGGTGCTTTCCCCCTCTTTCCCTCCCTGACTGGAGAGTGCAGCCAGGTGGGGCTCAGCCTCCTCTCCCAGGGAACGAGGGGTGGGATGAGGGGAAACAGCCTCGGTTTGCACCGGGGGTGGGTTAAATTGGATATTAGGGAATGTTTCTTCACTGAAAGGGTTGCCAAGTAGTAGAGTCCCCACAGCTGGAGGGATTTAAAAGCTGTGTGGATGTGGCAGGTGGGGACATGGGTCAGTGGTGGCCTTGGCAGTGCTGGAGGAACAGTTGAACACGAGGGTCTCCGAGGGCCTTTCCAACCCGGATGATTCCACCATCCTTTGATTCCCCGGCACACAAACCAAGCAGGGGAGATGGAAGGGGATGGCACAGGACAGTTATGGCACTGCCCCAGGGCTCCCACAGCTGCTCCGGGGCCAGCAGCTCCCCAGCTCCCCGATCCTGCTGCTTGAGGGCAGCCAAGAGAATCCCTTCCCCAAGGTCAGACCCAGAGCAGCCTGTCCATGGACACGGGATGGGTGGGAGGATGGACAGGGAACAAAGGCACTGGTGGGCAGCGGCAGCCCAGGGGCAATAAAAGGACAAATAGCAGAAGATTAAACCCGTTCTGCAGTCAGGTCCAGCCGGACCACGCTGAGCCATGAGGAAAGGTTCAGCGCCGCTCCAGCCTGCCACAATTTAATTGATTTGATTTAAATCCTTTGAAGAAGAAGTGGATAAGGAATAATGAGGCAAACAGGATTGTAATGCAAATGAAAGAGATGAAAGATGGCTTCGGGGGGACGCTCTTGAAGGTCAGCGCCCAACGCGGAGCTGCTCCCGGTCACTCGGCCCGGCGTTAATGAGGCTGCGTTCCCCGGGACGCTTTGATGGATGGAGGGAGGGATCAGGAGGCAAGCACCGGGATGTCTGGCCTTCAATCCCCTCGCCCCGGGCGGATCGTCGCTCACAGCCGCGGGGCGGGTTTTACCTGCCTGTCACAGGGACTCTGCTCCTGCTGCCCGTGTCACGCTGGGTAAGCAGACTTCCTAATCGGGTTTCTCCAGATACTCCAATGGAGGCTCCAACTTCAGAATTAATTAACTTCACTATCAAAAGCTGAGTCATTTGTCACAATGGTTTTGTCATTAGCTCCCATAATTAAGGAAAGTGTCACAAAACCAAATGTTTCACTTACACAAGCCGGGAGAGGCAAAGCTCAGGAGTGTTTCCAACATGCTGGAACGGGAACACCGGTGAGCTGGGCAGGGGCTCAGCCAGGCACCCCAAATCCCTGTCCTGGGCTGGGGGGGCCCTCCTGGCGTGGCTGGGGGCTGAGCAGGGGCTGGGGCTCGGGGGGGGACACCCCCAGGGCTGCCCAGCCCGGAGGAGATGCCAGGGAGTGCCAGCAGTGCCAGGGCTGGCTGAGCCGGGCAGGGTTCCCAGCCCCAGGAGAGCTGAGCTGCTCCTGCTGACCTTCAGCTACACGGGGGGGAGACACGGGGGTGTTCTGCTGGAAGCTCATCTAACGTTCCCAAAGACAGGAGGAGAGCCCGAGCAGACACTGATGGTGCCGGGAGCCCCCACGGCCCCCGGGGCACCTGCAGGCGCTGGGGGACCCCACTGTCCCTGCCCCGCACTCACCGGGGCAGCCACCCCGTGCCCGCAGCCCTGCCCGGCCCCAGAGATGGCGGCTGGTGCCCCGGGGGGTGGGCAGAGCCCCCCGGCTGCTCTGGGTAACTCGTTAGCGAGCGATTAACCGAGGATGCCCCTCGGTTGGAACGTGCCCCCTCCCCACCCTCCCTGCGCACCCTCCAGCCCCGCTGCGCCCTCCTCCCCCCGGGGACCGGCGCCGGAGCAGCTCCATCCGCTGCTCATCTCCTGCTGCAGAGCTGTGCAGGCTTTTCACCAGCCCCTGAACCTTCCCGGCATTTCCTGCTGTGCCAGGGCTCGGGGGACCCCTCCAGGGGACCCCAGGACCCCCCACAGCCAGCCCATGGCTCGTCCCCAGAGTCCCGTGGGCAAAGGAAGCCGAGCTCTCAGGGTTTCTTTAAAATTAAATGTTTTATTTTTTTTCATACATGCAGCAAATTGAATCGAGAGTATATGCCCATCTAAAAGGAGGTCTTCATGAGAACCGTTTGACAACACAGAGCAGGTAGTCTAGGATGTAGAAAAGTCATCAAATACTTGCAGGTGAAATCAAATTCACAAACACAAACTGTTCAACAATAAACATTTTCTCTTTTTTTTTTCTTTTTTTTTAAATTTTTTTTTTCCCTCCTTGTTTTAATTGCCACTTTGAATGTGATCAGAAATAAACAGCTCGGGTGACACTTCCATGCATGGAGCCAGAGGCGTGTGGCCAGCAGCCCCCCCTGCCCCTGCCACAGCGGAGCAGCCACAGCACCGGGCGGCGTGGGCGGGTCGCGCCCTGCAGGTGCAATCCCAGCCCTCGGGAAGAGCAGGATCCTGGTGCCCCGTGCTCAGATCCCCTCGGCTCCTCCCCGGGGTCACAGCTCTGGGCTCACGACCATCAGAGCCCAGCGACTGCCCTGCAGCCACCCGTGTCCCATCTGTGGGCACGGGCTGCCCCCTGCACAGACTCCTGTTGGTTTATTCAGGGGATCGAATGGGGCCGCAGCTCCTTTGGGCACGGGTGTCCCCACGGGCAGGCTGCCCAGAGCCCCGGCCAGGGGACACAGGCACAGCAGCAGCCCCAGCCAGGAATGGGGGGAGTCACCCTGGCAGCAGGGCAGGTTCTGGATCTTTCCAGCCAGCAGCCGAGGGGTCGGCACAGCCCCTGGGGAACTGCCTGAGCCCTGCGGTCCCTGAGAGCCTCAACACACTTACCTGCAGCAATGGGGTGTAATCCAGCCTGGGACAGCCAGGATGTGCCATCCTGTGCCTGTCCTGCCTCCTCAGCCCCTCCTCTGCCCTCCCCAGGGCTCTGGGTCCCCCTGTGCCACAGGGACCCCACTGCCAGTCCCACTGAATCCAGGTGGGACACCAGACCTGAGGACCCCTCCCCCTGCACCCCCAGCAGCTCCAGGTGTGCTCCAGGTGTGGATTCCTTGGGCTTTCTGCACTCATCTGTGGAGCACCTGGGGACTGGGGACCGGGGCTCTCCTGAGGCTCTCGGCTCTGAGCATCCTCCCAAAGCTCTGCTTTCCCATCCAACAGCGAAGATTAAATCATCAGATGACAGCAAACGGTGACTCAACCCTGTCACTCTGCCCTTCCTTGGAGGAGTCCACACAGACCTGAGCGTCTGTGCAGGGCCAGGCACGTCCCACTGCACGTTCCTCCACAGAGGAAACAGGTCATCTGGAAATAAGTCTTGGAACAGGAGCTTGGCAGCAGCAGAATGGACAGTGTCAGGGATGCTCAGGGTACGAGTCCTGGGAAGAGGACCTGGCACTTGCCAAGCTCACCCCGGAGCGTGGGTCTCAATCCCAAACCTGTCCCCAAAGCTGCCCGGTGCCACATCCCAGCTCCCCTGCAGGTCCCCGCCCGGGCCACCCGGCCTGCTCAGCGTCCAGCAGCGCCTGCTCCATGCACGAGTGTCACCCCAACACGGACACACGAGTTCCAAACAGAAAAGGTGTGACTGCCCCACAGCAGCTCCTGCAGTGTGCCCACGGCCCCGGGGTGCCCCTCAGCCCCCGAGACCCTCCAGCAGCATCCTGCACAGACCTGGGAGCGCCCCCAGAGCCACGGACACGGAAATTAAAAACATTCACCACTGAAGTAATGCTAATTCTGCAGCGACAGGTTTGAAGGTCACGGTAACATGCTCTGAGGTCAGCCGTGGTCTGCAGAGGATGGAGCGATGTCTGCGGGACGTGCCGGGCTCAGGGGAGCCCCAGCAGCCCCCCGAGCCCTGGGCCTCTCCTGCTGCAGAGCCCCTCCAACACCCCTCCTGGATCTGGCACAATTTGCAGTTTTTCTGGGTTTGGTTTGGGTTCCTCCAGCCCAGGACAGGACCCGAGGGCTCAGCGGTCACCCCGGCGGGCACAGGACAGTGCCCGTGGCTGGGTGACAGGGAGGGGACACTCATCCGGCCCCCAGCACTGGGACAGTGCCTTAGCTGCTGGCAGCCTTTAGTTCTCAAGGAATCATTGAAAGAAGAAAATAATTTCCAAAGGTAGAGTTTCGTGTTTATAAAAGATCTACAAACTAGAATTTCCTCTGCAGAATTCCTCATGATTGATAAAACCCCACCCGTTTCCCTGGGGCCTGGAGGAATGGCTGCATCCAGCAGAACCAGTGCTGGCTCAGGAAACACACCCGGGCTTCTGCAAACCAGCCAGAGCGGGCGGTGACGGGAGCGGGGCGACAGGGGCTGGGGGACGCTCACCTGGGGCTCAGCCTCTGCCAACCCAACAGCCAGCCAGGGTCACTGGCCGGGCACCGGGGGCAGTGCCTGCCTGCTCCTGCCCTTCTCTGCCTGCTCCTGCCCCCTCCTGACTGCTCCTGCCCTTCTCTGACTGCTCCTGTCCCCTCCTGACTGCTCCTGCCCTTCTCTGCCCGCTCCTGCCCCCTCCCGACTGCTCCTGCCCTTCTCTGTCTGTTCCTGCCCTTCTCTGTCTGTTCCTGCCCTTCTCTGACTGCTCCTGCCCTTCTCTGACTGCTCCTGCCC
>VZDJ01000076.1:13076147-13098003 GCA_008694505.1 Cyanoderma ruficeps | reverse complement strand
CTCTCCCTGTTCCTGCCCTCCTCTCCCTGTTCCTGCCCTCCTCTCCCTGTTCCTGCCCTCCCCTGTCCATCCCCCCCCTTCTCCTTCCTGTCCTTGTTCCCTCCTTCCTGCTCCTGCCTGCCCCTGCCCTCCCGCACGCCGCGGCTCTGCCTCACAAACGGCTGCTGGAATTGTCTCTTCTCATTCGGAAGTTGTTTTTTTAAATGATGCAGAAGGTCCTGGATTACCGACTAAAACCCCCAGGAATTTGGTGGAAGTCAGGGAAATCAAGATGCCTGTGAAATCCATGGGTTTGGAGCCTGGAAGAGAATAGCAGAGGGTGGAAAGTAGAAAAGTTTCCATTATAAATAGCCCTCAGTGCAGCCCTTTGGTCTTGGGCGTGTTTTCAGTTGGTAAATTGTAAACCAAGAATATAAATGTGTTTCGTTTTGGTAGAATATTAATATCCTTTACAGAGCTGTTACATCTCGACAGTGTCTGCGAAAGATTTATGCGAGTGCTGACAGAGCGTATCAAAACTGCAAACTGTTCCAGATGTTACAAAAAACCCCCCACCTCTCACTTAGAAAAAAGGTTTGCTCTGATTTACAAGGACTGGCACGGGAGTGGTTTGGATCGCAGGGGGAAGGCGGGTGGCGGAGAGCCGGGCTGACCCTACGGACAATGCATTGGAAAATAGAGGTCTAGAAGCAGATTTTTTCCACACTGATCAAATATATCCATGTCTTGAACAAAAGGCTCCTCTAAGACAAGCTCACACTCATCGCAAGCTTCAGCACAACGCTTTAAGCGATCAACCATGCTTAGCATTCCACAGCAACGCTTTGGGAGTAGCTGGGTCACTGGGATCTCAGCGTCCCGCTGCAAAAGTTACAGAGACCGTAGCAGTTTGGTATATTTCTGTTTAAAAACTCTATTAGTCACCACCAACTACAGTTCCTAGAAGTATCACTGACCGGTAACTGGCACCCCGGACACCTCCGGCTAGGGAAACCAAGCTAGCGAGTGGCACGGACACGGAGAGGCTCCGAGGAGAAGCGGCCGGCGCGTTTGGCGGGAGGGGATGTGTGTCTGCACTGCTAATCCCGGAAGACTAGTGTCGTATGTACAGGGCGACCTGGCGTGGGACGGCGAGGGCAGGGCTGCGCCGCGACTACACGTTAATGACAAACTCGGGGTTGGTGTAGGAGAATCCAGCAAACTCGTTCTGGTCCAAGTTCATGATGAAGAGTTTGTCCGTGGGCGTGAGCTCCACCGGCTGCCGGGTGAACTCTTTGTCGAAGTTGGAAGTGTCGCGTTTGTCCTTCTGTTAAACCGAAAGCACAGAGTTAAAGCGGGGAAGGAGCGACAGGTGACAGCGCCCGGGGGTGGTGGCGGCACCCGAGGGCGCGGCGGGAGAGCCGAGCTGTCCCCAGGGCAGCCGAGCTGTCCCCGAGGGAGCCGAGCTGTCCCCGAGGGAGCCGAGCTGTCCCCAGGGCAGCGGAGCTGTCCCCGAGGGAGCCGAGCTGTCCCCGAGGGAGCCGAGCTGTCCCCAGGGCAGCCGAGCTGTCCCCAGGGGGGCCGAGCTGTCCCCCGAGGGAGCCGAGCTGTCCCCAGGGCAGCTGAGCTGTCCCCAGGGGGGCCGAGCTGTCCCCAGGGCAGCCGAGCTGTCCCATCGCTCCACACCGGGCAGGAACTCACAGCCCTGTAGAACAGAAACAGCCAGCCAGAGGAGGAGAACAGCAGATTAACACGCCTGAAACACACGAGCAGGACACAGAGGGACAGGTGAGAGCCGGGGGTGCTGGGGACGGAGCGTCCCTCCCCTCCTGGTCCTGCGGGAGAGAGCACGGAGCCGTTCCCGGCAGGCAGGACCCTCCCCGCAACCCGAGCCCAGCGCAGGAGGAAGGAGCCTGGAGGAAGCGACATGCCTCGAAATGGCAGCAGCAGCCGCTGCCATGTCAAAATTTGCACCAAATAATCAGCTGTAAGAGCTCTTTCTGCTTTAAGCTCGATTTTTGAATGATGCCCTGATAAGGTGTTGGCCAACACTGGTCCATCGATGGAGGATGTGATTTGCTCCAGGGTCGCACAGAGAGAACACACACAGCACTTCAAAACCTCTGAGGAGGAAAATTCCACATATGCAACATTTCCCCCTCGCAATTTCTTAAGAACAACTTTGCAGCTACACCCAAGCCAAAAAAGGGAAAGAAAAGGACGTTAGTGTCAGGATTAGAGCTGGGAACCTGCTATCAGCACTGCAGAGCCAGGCTGGGAGTGCGTGGGCTGCTCCTCTAAACCCTGCACATCAGACAGCCTGGCTCAGGGCTGTCCTGCGGTGGGAGGTGACAGAGCCACGGCTGGAGGGGTGACAGAGCACCGAGGGGACAGCACAAGCACCCCAGGTCCTTCATCCACGGCGATGGCACTGGAGGGACATTGGCAGCGGGGAACTGGCCCTGCTCTGCCCCGTTACTGAAGCCACCAGGGACAAAAGGCTTCTCCACCCCTCCTTCCGTGGCCCTACACAGGACAGACCCCAACTCCCTGCTGCAGGCGACCTTCCCCTGCCGTGACACAGGTAGGACTCTATCCCAAATTTAATGCCTTGCAGAAACCTGTATTTGTTTTCCACTTTTCCCAGATTTTGCCTTTGGAGTGTGGCCCCACCACGCCAGGTCCTCGCTGTGCTCTGCTGCACCAGGATATCCAGCCCTACATTAATCTGCCAGCTTGAACAGAGGAAAGTAACTGTGGGGTCCTGCAGGTCCTGCACCCCACCCACCCCCACGGCTGCCCTCCCACGGCTGTCCTGCTGAAGGACCTGGCAGGAGGGATGCTGTGTCCTCCCTGCAGCCCCTCTTGGCCCCGGGGGGCACTGGGGCACCTTCATGCCTCAGGCAGGAGTGTGGCCAGGACACAGAGCCCGGTGCTCCTGCCAGCCTGGACAGGCCAGGAGCGCCACACCACAGCCGGACTGAGCCCTGGGAGACGAGCCAGCAGTGCCTCAGGACCTCCAGGGATGCTTGGAGATTCCGCTGGCCACAGCAGACATCCCATCAGGGTGGCTTTAGCCTTGGGGAGGAAGATCAGGAAAAGCCAAGGATGATGGAGAAGAGGCAAGGCGGGAAGAAAACCAGGTCTGGATGGAACTCGAGGATCCAGGAGAGAGCAGGCAGGAGAAGAGCCAGGCCGAGGCTGTGCTGTCAGGCCTTGAGCACGGTGATGCCCTGGGGGGCTGCCAGCCTGTCCCTGAGCACCAGGGTCCCTTGGGGCTCCTCTCCAGCACAGGCAAGGAAGAAGACGTGGATTTGGGGGCACAGAGCAGGAGCAGGGAAGGGCAGGCAAGGTGAAGGGGGCAGCTTCAGGTGCAGAGTTCTGCAGGCAAGGGGTGAAGCAGTCGGAATGTGAGGACAAGCCCACCTCGATGGCAGCAGGGTCCCCCAGGGACCAGGGCCGGGTGTCCCTGGCAGAGCGGCTGTGCTGGGCTCGGGTCTCTCTGTGAGAAGTGGCCCCAGGCTCCTGGAGGGGTCTGAGCTGACCACAAGGTTCCTGAAGGCCACATCCATCCAAACCAACGTGTCCTACCGGGCCAGGAGCTTCTCCCGAGCAGGAACGCTGTGGGACGCTGCAAAGGGGAATGACACATCCACATGTGATGGGTGCAAGTCGCCACCGTGGTCCCCAGCCCTCGGGAGTGCTCAGCCTGGGACCTCTGGAGAGGAAAAACCTCCTGGTGCTGCTTTTTGGCAGCAGAAAGCTCTGGGAGAGGCTGCGACGGGCCCGGGAGGGGGCTCAGGGCAGCCACTCCCCTGCACTGCCCTCTCCTGCAGCCCCCACTCCTCGGGGCCTTGGCTGGAAGCTGAGCAGGGCAGAGTGTGGGCAGGGGTGTCTTACCTTGAATTCTGCCTGGATTGGCGGCAGTTTGGGCTCTGCCAGGATGATGGACAACCAGGGAGCGGCTGTGGGGGTCTCACGGAGAGAGGGGAGCCCAGGGGACACGCAGGGCTGAAAGCGCCTTCAGCAATGGGACAGTTGGCTCTGGGAGGTGACGAGGAGCACAGCGAGGAGCATGGCGGGGTGGTGTGGTGGTGACACGGTGTGGTGGTGGCACGGCTGGTGGTGGCACAGCAGGGCGGTGACATGGCATGGCGGTGGTACAGTGTGGTGGTGGCACAGCATAGTGGTGACACAGTGTGGCGGTGACATGGCATGGTGGTGGCACAGCATGGTGGTGGCATGGTGTGGCGGTCACACAGCATGGTGGTAGCACGGTGTGGTGGTGGCACAGCATGGTGGTCACACAGAATGGCGGTGGCACGGTGTGGTGGTGACTCAGCACGGCGGTGGCACAGCACGGCGGTCACTCAGCATGGCGGTGGCACGGCGTGGTGGTCACACAGCATGGTGGTCACAGCATGGCGGTGACACGGCGTGGTGGTGACATGGCATGGCAGACAGCCCGTGGCGCGGTGCTCCCGGTCCGGCTGCCCCCCGCAGCGCTCCTGCCCGGCCCCGGGGACGGGGATCCCCGCTGGGCGCTGCCGAGGAGCCGCTCCCGGGGCCGAGCTCCGGCCCTGCCGGGGCGGGGGGGACCGGGATCAGCCCCCGCCGACGCTCCGGACCCTCGGGACAACCTTGCGGCGTCCGGACGCGCAGAATTTGGCCGAGCGGATTCCCAAAGGCAGGCGGGGGGTTAAGAGGAGCCCGTAATCCCTCTGTAGCTGAAAGTGCCGATCGCTTCTCACGGGCGCTCCGGGGAGGGCGGGCAGGGAGGGAAGGCGGGATGGAGGGATGAGTCACCGGCGCTCGCTGCCTGGCCGGGCTCTGCAGTCTCGGCGAGGCGATGCCGCAGTTCTGCTCCAGGCGCTGCCAGAGATCCCCCAGCGAGCGGCAGTGCTCCGCCAGCCCGCGCCGAGTCCTCGCCTCGGACCGTCCTTCCCGCCGGGGTCATCCGCACCAACTCCTTCCCCGGCCGGGCCCGGGCGGGCGGGGCAGCCTGGGCCGCTGCAGGAGGCTGCGGGGCAATCGCTCCCTCCCGGATGATGCTTCCAGTACATCCCACCTCGGATTTTTGGGACAAACGCAGAGGAAGAAGGAGCCAGCATCCCCCGGCAGCCGAGGCGGCTCCCAGCCCCGGCTATCGGGAGGAATCACCTCGCCGAGCTGCAGAAACTCGTTATTGCCAAACACATGCGGGTTTCTGGGGCGTGTTTTCTCACCTTTTATTTTTTAATCGGTATCAGAAAATAAAAACCAAATTGGCACATTACAAATCAAGCAGATTGATACAGTGACAGCCCACGAACATCTGCAAGGGTAAAAAAGGAAGCAGCGTGATTGGTGTCCTTTCAAGAGAAATTCACCCTTCCTGAAATGTTTCCTTTGACGCCAGAAACACAACTCGGGCCATTTCAATACCAAGAGGCAATTTTTAAGGATAGAAGTTTCTTTACACGCTTCCTATCAGAATTCACAATACTGGTCAGAGTTAAACCCCTCCCCTGTTTGGGTCAATACCGTTTTTGACACATTCAAAGCACAGGTAACAAACTCCATCAATGGCTTTGGCATTTGAAAAGAAGGAAAAGCTTTGCTACAGAAGGGACGTTGGTGGTGTTTATCCGGGTGACCGAGGATTCAAAAGCAGCTCTTCCAAATCCCCCATTTACCAGGGGACGTTTGCTTTGATTTAAGAAAACGCTACTTAGGAACTGCACAGTCAGGAGAAATCTCTGCAAAGGGCAGCTCGGCCTCCCCAATAACCCGTCCCACTGCTGGGACCCAGCGCTGGGAACAACCCAGCCCAAAGCATCTGCGCAGGGAAGGGGAGCTGTGCTGGGGCTGGACGCAGCAGGACACAGCCAAAAAGGGAGCCAGAACCAGCACCTCGGCTCTCCAGAGCTGTTGGGAGGAGAGAGAGACTCCGGGGAAGGGTTTCATTAAAAACACTTACTTGCCACTAAGGCTAAGAAGGCTAAATATTAAAATTTCATGATTATATTAAAACACTAGAAAAAGGAAAGAGCAGGAATTAAAGCACATGATGAAGGGATTTCGCCCAGTTGTCACCGTGTCTCTGTTTTCATCCTGTCACCCACTGAGCTGTTCCCATTTTCTACAAACAAAATGTTACAAAAGCACGTTTGCAGCGTTTCCTGCACATCACTCCCCTCCAGTGACACCCCAAATAACAAGGAAGACACTCGAAATGTGGTCACTCCAGCAAGGAGCTAAACAAAACCCATGGATGCAAGTTTTGCAATGGAACGTGTCGCCACAGCAGCGGCCGGGACCGGATGACAGATGCAGGGATGAGATCTGCACAGCAACTTAGCTCTTGGCTTGAGCCTTAAAAAACTCAGAGTTAACAAAGGAAAATCCTTCGAATTCTGACTGGTCAATGTTCCCGACGACTTCCTGGTCGGGAGGAGTTAGCACGGGCGGGTGGCGAGTGAAAAACCGGTCGAAGTTTTCCGCGTTGCGTCCGCACTATGAGAGGGGAGAAAAGAACCGTGGTGGGTGGGGCAGGAAGCGTGGGATGAGGCTGCACCACCCCGGGAGAAGGTGCCAAACACACTTGGTTAGTCGGGAGGGCATGGCATGGCATAGAGGGCCTGGCACAGCCCGGCTGTGCCACGGCAAGCGGCTGCAGCAGGAATGGGATGGGCGGTGATGACTCGGGGCGGCTCCTGCCCACACACACACCTGGTACCTGCCCCCGGACAGTGCCCACCCGGGCATCCTTCCTCCCCCAGAGCGTGTTTCCATCACGTCTGCACTGCTCAGGGCTTTCCTCCTGCTGGAGGAGAGGGCCCAGCCCCGGCAATGTCCAAGGGCGGGTTGGACACCGGGGTTTGGAGCACCCTGGGACGGAGGAAGAGGCAGACTTGGCAGAGGTGGCTCTGGATGGGATTTAAGGTCCCTTCCAGCCCAAACCCCTCCTGTGATCCCATGGTTCTGATTCCCAGGGCTGTCCCTTCCCTACGGCCCATCAGACCACGATGGTCCACGGCCTCACGGTCCCCAGCGGTGCCAAACACCCGATTTCATTTCCTTAGCAATCCAAACAAGGGCCCTGCAGCTCCCCAGGCTGCCAACCCCGATTCAATGGAACAACAGCAGCAGCAGCTGGGATCAGCTGGGATCAGCTGGGATCAGCTGGGATCAGCTGGGTGCCATGTCACTGCACAGCCACAGACCAGGCTCCATCCCTGCCTGTCACCCACGTGTCACACTGCTCCAAGGGCTGGCTGCTGTCCCTCCTGTCACACACGGGCAGTGCTCTCCAGGCTCAGTTTCCCCAGAGGAGCTGCCCAGGCAGCCTCCCCCAGTCCCTCGGGCCTCCCTCCCACCGCCCCAGGGGGGACACACGCTCCAAGCCTGCCACAGTTTTTCCCGGGCATTTAACTTTCATTTGTTAAGTAAACAGATTTGCATTTTTAATAAACCTCAGGCTAAATATAATAAAATATTAATGACAAATACATGCAGAAGTCGATGTTTCCCAGCTCCTTCCTCTGCTCAGAGGTTTCAGGGAAGACAACACGAATATCCATCAGCCTCTGATGGCCTGTTCCTTCGGCAGCTCTTGTATTCCTCACAGCACCAAGTGAGACTTGCTCTCCTCAAACCTCTGAGCAGAGCTCAAGGGGCAACGTTTGAGCCGACTGAACTCCAGCAGCTGCCCCTCCAGCGTGGGCACTGTGCTACCCTGGCCTTGGTAAGGCCACGTCTTTACATTTCTAGTCTGGCTTGGTTAAACTCCTGCTCTGGAATCTCCTGCCCATGCCCTGAGCTCAGCGGGGCTGGATCCATTTCTAGTCTGGCTTGGCTCAGTGCGGGGCTGGATCCAGCCCTGCTCCCCTGCTCCTCTCCCGAGCACAGCAGCCCCGGCTCCGGGCAGGCTCCGGGGAATCTGCGGGGAATCTCCGGGGAATCTCCGGGGAATCTCCGGACAATCTCCGGACGATCTCCGGGCAATCTCCGGGCAATCTCCGGGCAGGCTCCGGACAATCCCCGGGAAGGCTCCGGGCAGCTCCGGCGGCCGCTGGCCCCGCAGGAGCCGGGGCTGCTCTCCCCGCACTGCAGCTGCTGCTCAGCGCTCCTCACGGCATCAGCCCGCGGGCCGGGCGGGAGGATGTTTGAGGTGTCTGACAAGCCCCTTCCCCAGGCCATGGCACTAACAGCAAAGCAGCAATTAACCCCCGCCGATGGGAGCTGCCGGTCGCCCAGAGCCCCAAAGGCAGGGCAGGGGCCGGGCCGGGCTCTCAGGGCCAGCGGGAGGGCACAGCCCGGGGGCAGGAGCCCGGCAGGGCTCACCTGCCCAGGCTCACCTGCCCCACCAGCCGCTCCCAGGACACCCCCAGAGGCTCCCAGGGCCCCCAGTCCCGCTGTCACCCCCCGTTTGCCCCGGAGGCCTGGGGGCAGACGGGCAGGGCAGCCCACGGGCGGTGTCTGACAGCGCTGCCTGCCTCCTGGCTACAGGGGAATGTGCTGCCTTAGAAAAAAACATTAAAATAAAAATAAAAAAATTAAAAAAATCAAACCAGCAACCCCCTCAGAAAGATGGGAAAATTAATCCTGATGAGAGGCTGCCAGTTATTGCAACAGGAAGCACAAATATATTCTAATGTGAATACTGGCAAGCAAGGATTTCTCACTATCATGCAATGAGGTAGGAATATGTGGATGGCAAATTTGAACAGTCGCATCTATCCATGGCGTTGCCTGCCCTGCTGTGTGGAATTTACGGACATTCTGTTTGGATGCAGATAAAACGGATGAGTAAAATCAATGCTTTAAAGTTGAAAACTGCCTTTGAGTTTATAGAGGGCACATCCCAGCCCAACCCCGAGGCTGGGGGAGGTGAGTTCCCGGCTCCAGGATCCTCCCGGCCCTGGATGAGGGAGAGCAGGGAGGATCCTGCTGCTCCAGGCAGCAAAGGGTCACTGTCTGCACGAGCACCTTCCTTACAGCTTCCCAAACTCAAGTTCCTGGTTAATGGACACAGATGCCATATGAATTTTCACATTTATCTAAAGCCATCTAGTGAAAAATTGTCCTCGTTTCAGTCTGATATTAATGTGCAGGCATCACTCTGCCCTGACTGGAGGAAGGGGGAGGGTGGGAATTTATCTTACATAAATCCCGGTGTGTCCTGTCTAATATTTATAGCCAGCACAGAATGGCTTTTCTCCCTGAGCTGCAGAAATAAACCTGTCAGCTCCAAAGGTGGCCTCGTGTTTAATCACCTCCCGGCTTGGTTTCGAATAGAGACAAAAGGCACAATAAAATATTTCCCATTGATCCCCGGGATGCAATCAAGGGCCATAGGAACCCGAGGCTGCTGCTGCCACCCACCCTGGTCCCCAGTGCCAAGGGGAGGTGCTGGACAGCCCCGATTTCCCAGGGTTTTGTCCCAAACCAGTGCCACAGTCACAATCCCACCGGCCTCGCAGGCATCTCCTGGGCGAGTCTGACCTTCCTGGTGCTGCCCTGGGCCAGGAAATCGGCTCCTTGCACCCTGGGGGGACCAGGGCTCTCCTGGCAATGGCTTTTAGGGGAATTTGGGAACTCGGGGCCACACTGAGGGTCCCTGTGCTGGTCAGGGGGGACAGTGGTGCCTTTCACTCGTGTCTGGCTTTCAGTTTGGGATGCTCCAGCGCATCCCTTTATCCTGCTGCTGTCAAAGGGGCTCCTGGTGTAGGACCATCCCTCCCCAGGGAAAAAGGCACATTTCTGTTTCCTGGTGCACCGAAAACTGAGGCTGAACAGTCTGGGGAACCCCAGGGAAAGCCTCTACAGGGCCCTGGGTCTCCCAGAGCAAATCCTGGCTGGATTAGCAGGGATGTTCAACCTCAGCACATCCACCCGCCCAATGTCAGCCCCTCAATCCTTAAATCCCATCTAATTAGGAAATTACTTTTGCAAACATTAGAACCCACCTTGTACAGGCTGAGCTAAGGCTACAACCCCCCTGCGCAGGGAACTGGTGTTCTTACACATCCAGGTCTGTAAGTGGCATTTCAATATTAATTAACTCCGAGCAGTTAGGGGGAAATTAATTTATGCAATTAAAAATTATTAGATTAAAAGCCTTTTTTTTGTAACCCCCCCATGCTGTTGTGAATAATCCTGGGCTCTGCCGTGTGATTTCAGCGCTTCCAAAATGAGACTTTTCAAATCACTGGGCTTTATGTAAAGTAAAGGAGTAATTAGATACCAAAAACAATAATTATCTCGACGAGAGACAGGGAGAGCAGGGAAGTGTAAATACACTCCCAGGGTGACTGCAGACCCGGGGAAGGAATTGTTATGCACCAGCCAGAGCAGGGAGCAGCCAAGCAGAGCCCCACGTCAGAAGCACCAAAGACAACCCAGGCCCTGATCTGTCTTGTTCCTGGCTCTGTGATAAAGGTTAATCAAGCACAAAGCAACACGGGAGCTCCTGGGAATTCACTCCCAGCTCCGGGCACGGAGCAGCCCGGCCAGGCACAGGCTGCAGCCTCCCCTCGCTGCCGGTGGGAAATGACGGAGGCTTTGGGAGGGGTGGGAGGACACAGCGCTGGGAACCCTCCCCAGCACCCCCTGAACCGCCCTGCGCCCCACCCCACGCTGCAGAGGGGCTGCAGGGTCCCAGAAATGGGTTTGTGGGATCTGGGGGAGCTGCAGGAGCGAAGGTGGCTCGGTGGGGACTGGGAGGGCGAGGAGCTGAGCCAGGAGTCAAATCAAACTCGGGCTGCTGACGCCTCTGATGAGCTCAAGGAGGCTGAAGACAGCCGGGACGGGGCTCTGCTCCCCTTGTTCCCCTGGACTGGAGAGGGGGAAGGCTGGGGAAGGTGGGGCTGACTCCCAGCCCTCGTTTGCATCCTTTTCCTTAGTTTGGAGCTCTGGATACAGACAGTTCCTGCAGCCTGACCTTTAGAGAGGCTAACTATAAAAAAAAAATTAAAAGGGAAAGAAAATAGACTCAAGCCAAGGTGAAGAGCCAGGCCAGCACCAACCCCCTGTGCAGCAGCACTTGGCCCCGGTGTGGCCACCTGAAGGTCACAAGTGTTTGGCCACGTGTCCCCTTGTCACCCCCCAAACGCTCCGTGCAGTGTCCGAGCCCCAGTCCCATCCCTGCTGCTCTGGCTGGCACCAAAGAAACTGCTTTTTCCAGCACAGAGGCACTGCTGGAGAAATATCAGCTATCAGCAGGTACCTGAGTTGTCTTAATCCTCCCTAAATCCCAAATCAGCTGCTGTTAATCTCCCTGTCCTATCAAACAGGGAATTTTCCTCCCCAGGGCTGGTGTCACAGGGATTTTTAGCGAAAGGAGGCATTTAAAACAGGACAGAATTTGCACATTTTAAAGCAGCAGAGCAGTAAGAAAGCGCTGCTGATGGAATTCAGTTGTTTTTCACTGCAAAGCAGCAAACACCAACGCTCTGCCCCTGCCCAGGGCACGCAGTGACACTGGGGACCTGCCCAGGGAGAGAGAGAGGGGTGGAGGGGACACAGCAGCAGCAGCTTCATTGGAAAATGGACACAGAGGTGGGAAATGGCAGAAGCTGTGGATTTGGGAGACAGGGACTCCTGCAGAATAACCCCAGGGTGCCCCCTCGGTGAACCTGGGCATGGACCAGGACCCCTCCACAGCTGCAGCTCATGGATCCCCCCTCGTACCTCAGCACCCCTGGCACAAAGGGATCCCACCCCAGACAGCAAACCACGGGGTGCACAAACAGCCCCAAACATTTCCACACCTCTGTACTCTGATATCAAAGTCACAGCTTTCCCAGCAACGCTGTCCCTGCATGGCCCAGTGCCCTTCCCTGCCAGGGAAAGGCAGGCAGGCAGCAATCCAGACTCCTGTGCCCATCCCAGCTCCTGTGCCTCCCCAGCCCACGGCAGGGGGGAGAGCAGGACGTGTCCCCTCTGTGGTGTGGCCACAGCCTGGACAGCAGCCATGGAGCTCCCTGCAAAGGCAGCGCTGCCAGGAGTGAAAAACACCCGAGAAACGCCTGAAAAAACACTTGAAACCCAAAGAGCTCCAAACACAGGCAGGGCAGGGCCAGCAGCCCCGGGGCAGGGACGGCTCTCCAGGCCAGCAGCCCTGCCCCATCCCTGCCCAAGGGGCTCCTGCCCAGCCACCAAGGGGTTTATTCCAGTCTGATCAGCCGGGAAAGAAGCTGTGGGAGGGAAAAACCCGCTGGAGCAGAGAGGCACAGAGACAGAGAGCAGAGCTAAAGGAGCACCCTCCACCAAAGGAACGGCCACTCCACGTTTCCCCTGCAAGCAGAGTTTTCCCAAGCCCCTCAAACCAAGGGGTGTCTGTAAAGCAGAGGAAAAGCAGATGTGCAGGAGGTTGTCATGGGAGGGGGGACAGGGAGGCTGCAGCTGGAGCATTCCTGGACTCTGAGCTGTGATCCAGGAGGGGGAACTAAGGAAAATCCCCACCCTGATCACAAACATCGGCCATGAGATCACCCTCAGTGCGGGCTCAGCCCTCTGTGGAACACCAGGCCCAGCAAGGGCACCGCAGCCAGCAGGCACCGAGGGAACACGGGGACAATCCCAGCCCCAGGAGAGCCCGGACACCGCTGTGACCCTGCCAGCCCCACCGGGGACAAAGAGAGACACAAATCCCAGGAGGGACATCCCTGTTCCCAAGGGCAGGGAGAGCACAGGGACAGCAGGGGGACATGCAGAGTTTGGGGACACAGAGCAGCCCCAGCACCATGGGCAGGGTTCAGGCTTCACCCCTGCCCTGGTGTCACCCCTGCCCTGGTGTCACCCCTGCCCTGGTGTCACCCGGACAGATGTCACTGCAAACACAGCTGGACAAGCAGCACTCAAGCACTCCTGTCTTTTTTGACAAACAGCTTCCAATTGCTGCTGCCTCCACCTCGGTTTGCTCATCCCCCCGGGCTGCCCTCCCAGCACATCCCTGCAGCACAGCCAGGCGGGGCTGAGCAGGAGCAGCCAGGATCCCCCAACACGGAGCCAGGGACCCCCAACACAGAGCCAGGGTCCCCCTACAGAGCCAGGATCCCCCCACAGATCCAGGGTCCCCCCAACACAGAGCCAGGGACCCCCACCACAGAGCCAGGGACCCCCACCACAGAGCCAGGGACCCCTCTCTGCAGAGCCAGGGATCCCCCACCACAGAGCCAGGATCCCCCCACAGAGCTAGGGACCCCCACAGAGCCAGGGACCCCCACCAAGGAGCCAGGCTCCAGCCTCCTTCCACCCCACAGAGAAGCTGCCCTGAAATCCTGCTCCCCTGCCCACGCAGGCACACTGAGCCGAGCTGGGTGTTGGAATAAAGTTGGGATTAAAGAAAAGAAAGACTTGGTCAGCCTGAGAAAAAGTGAGGAGAAACCCAACAGACCGACAGACGTGGGGTGACAGCACAGACAGGGGACACAAAGGGGTCCAGGGGCCGAATGTGTGGAGCTGCCACCCCTGCAAGGCACAGCTGGGCCAGGGATCAGGGCTTCTCCTGCCCCAGCAGAGCTGTGGCACGGCCACAGCCCAGGGAACACCAGCCCCCAGGGGACAGAGGAGTGGCACCTCCAGGATGAGCAGCACCCACCAGGGCTGGGAGAGGCCCCAAAGATTCCCTGGCAGTGGGACGGTGGGGGACACAGCAGTGGGACAGTGGGGGGACACAGCAGTGCCACAATGAGGGGACTCAGCAGTGGGACAGTGCAGGGACACAGCAGTGGGACAGTGGGGGACACAGCAGTGGGACAGTGGGGGACACAGCAGTGGGACAGTGGGGGACACAGCAGTGGGACAATGAGGAGACTCAGCAGTGGGACAGTGGGAAGACCCAGCAGTGCCACAACGAGGGGACTCAGCAGTGGGACAGTGGGGGGACCTGGCGGTGCCACAAAGGGGGGACCCAGCAGTGGGACAGTGGTGCCCCCACACTTACAGCCTTTGGCTTGAAGGGGGGCTGGATCTCCTTGCGCTCCAGCTTGTCCCAGTCGATGTAGCGGAAGAAGGCGTGCTCCTTGATGTCCCGCTCCCCCTCGGGGCCGCAGCCCAGGCGCTTGGCGGGGTGCTTGGTCATCAGCTGGGGACAGCGGGGAGGAAACTGTCACAGCCTGCCCCACTGCCCCCCACGATGGCCCCCCTGAGAAGGCCCCCGGGAGCTGTTTCCCAGCCCTTTCCCATCTCCTCCAGATGCCCTTGGGGCGCCAAGGAGAGGACGCTGAGGAAGAAGCTGGAGTGACTCAGGGACAGGGAAGGTTGACAGTGGCTTATGAGAGCAGATGGCAGGTACAGGAGCACTGCTGGGATGAGCACATCCCCTTTCCCTCTGGGAATGAAACTGGCCGGCCAAGGAACAGCCCCGGGGTGCTGGCAGGGCTCCCTCAGCACCTGGCTGCAGCAGGGGAGCTGCCCAGCCGTCTCTTTGCTTCCCCCAAACCTCTCAGCACCTGCAGGGTTAACTCTAAAACCCACTGCCCCTTTCAGATGGAATCTGCCCCCCAAAGCTTTCCTCAGCCCTGGAAGCAGAACCCCCACACCTCTGGAGCTGTGGCAGCACAGACACGAGGTGGATTTCTCATGAGAGAGTCAGTTTGGAGGAAAAATAGCACAAAGAGTCCATCAATGTTGTTTATCATCTAAACCTCTCCTCTTGGCTGGCTCAGTAAGGGAAAGGGGCCCCAGGAGCTCTGGGCAGCTGTACAACATTAATATCCTGGGGCAGGTTTGAGCCGTGCTCAGAGATGAGACGGAGATCCCAGAGACATTGATAAGGATGGAGAAAATGAGCTTTGAACCTGCAACAAAAGCACTGCTTTATTAAAAGCAGGCAGTCCACCCTGATCCCTGACTCCATGCCCCAGGGCTGGGGGGCTGTGAGGGCCCCCGGGAGGGACAGGAGGTGCCAGTGCTCCAGCTGGGGAGCTGGGACACCTCCCACCCACGGCCTGGACACAGGTCGGCCCTGCCACCCCCACGGCACACAGCAAACCTGCCCAGGAAAGGCAACCTTTAACAGCCACAACAGGGCTCTGATGGCAAGGAAAACCCCGGGATAAAAACCCCAAAACTAAAACCCTGAAAAGAGAAAAAAACCTCCAACAAATACAAGGTGAGAGCAGAGCCACCAACTGCTCCGTGAGCAAACAGCTCAACACCCCAGGCCTCCAGCTGTGGTGGCATCTGCAGCTGCAGGAGTGATGGAGAGTGGCTTCCGTGAGGCAGCATCTCCCTGGAAAGCCCATCCGCAAACAGCGAGGGCCTGGCAGGCCCTGCAGGCTGGGCCAGGGATTTTCCAGCCTCTGCTCGGGGCCAGGATGTGACTGGCATCAGCATCAGCCTCGTACAGCCCGTCCCCAAGCGGGGAGCCAGGCTGGAGCCAAGCCGGAGGGCCAGGGAGGGAGGGGCCAGCAAAAACAAGTTCCTAAATCCCACACGGGATTTTAATTAAACTTTCTGGTGTAGCAGTTTGGTGGCGGCAAAAAAATGCCACGAGGTTTTGACACAACAGTAACGCAGAGGGAACCACCGCTCTGCTACACAAAACCCACGGGAATTTATGGAAAACCAGCCCTCGGAGCCTGCCCAAACATCCTCCCCTGCAGCCTCCCCTGTCCGGAGTGGGGAGAGCCGAGGCAGCCGCACCCGGCAGCCGCTGCAGCCGCAGTCCCCGCTCGCTGATTTACAGCGCCCACGCCGCGCCTGATGCAGCAGCAAACAAAGCCAGCCCTGAGCCCGGCCCTGCCCCGGCCCTGCTGCCCCGGGCCCGGGGGATGCTCAGCAGCACCGAGCGCCCCCCATCCCCTCCTGCCTGACCGGGATTTTCCCTTTCCATCCCAAACCACGGCAGGAGGACGGGAGCTGGTGACAGCCTCGGTGGGGATCCCCCCGCAAACAGCCGCCTGCTGTCTGAATTAAGGACTCGATTCTCCCGTGTCCCGCTGGCTGTGGCAGGGCAGCAGCCCCTCCCCGTGCCCCGCTCCAGGTGGGAACACCTGCAGCAGCCTTTCCCCACGGGACAAGTGACTATTCCTCTTCAACACCGGCTGAGAATCCTGGCAACGCCAGGAAGAGGCTCTGAAATGCCGCAGTGGGAGCGGCGAGCGCAGGATGTGTCATTTGTAGATAGAAACACTATTTTGAGAGAGAGAACATTCAGATATTTTCAATATTAACTATTATAAGCAAACATTTCTTAAATTCCTACACAAACACTTATTTATAGCAGCGTGTGGCACTGGGGGGTGAGTGAGGCTCAGCCCCAAGCACACGGAACGACACCAGGACCTCGGCAGCCTTTATCCATCACATCCCAAATTAACTCGGGCTGCAATTAAGTCAGGCCTAGGCCCAGTCCGTGGAGAGCCCAGCTTGGGATGCTGGGCAAGGCTGAGAGCTTCACTGCAAATTAAGAGACAGGATAATGAAAATGCTGCCCTGACCTCCTGGAGACACCTCCAGAGCTTCAGGGTGCCCCGAAGGGCAACTTCTCACAGCTAAGTAGAAGGATGAAGGTTTTGTATCTGACCTTGGGAAAGCTATCTGGGAATCACATCCATTTTCCCTGAGCATCATTTTTCATTTCGGGCCAAGGTTCCCAGAGCTGCCCTGTCCTCACCTGGTGGGGCACAGGGTGTCTGGGCAGGAGCCCTCCCTTCCCAGCTCCCAGCCAACACCCCAGTGCCCTCCTGACCCCCCCCTGCCCGGGCCAGCCCCAGGTCCCGGCGGGATCTCTGCTCAGGGCAAGGGGAGGATGCAGGGGCTGTTTTCACCGGGGTTTAGGACAGACACACTCAGCAGCACAAGGTGTGGTTTTAGGGCTGGAGGGCACAGCCCTAACCTAAACCCCAAGAGTGTCAGAGCCTGCTCGTGCTGGGGGGCAGTGGGGTGGGCAGTGGGGTGGGCAGTGGGGTGGGCAGTGGGGTGGGCTGGGAACCCAGGGGTGCAGACTCTCCCTCCCCACACGCCCCCAGCCCAGCAGAGGGCCCAGCCCAGCCCTTACCCCTTTGCAGATGGCCACTGCCTCCTTGGACATGGACTTGGGGTAGGCCACGTTGTGCTCCATGATGGACTGGAAGAGCTCATCCTCATCTTCTCCCTCAAAGGGGGCCTAGAGCAAAGCAGACACAGCTCCAGGGCTGCTCCTGGACCTCAAAGCTCCCGTGTGCTGCTGTGGTCCTCGGCCACGGAGCCAGCCCTGGGTGTGGCACACGGTGACACGAGTCTCGTCGCTGCAGTCCCCCGGGCTGTGCCCCCAGTGCCACCCCCAGCTCAAGGAGATGCCCCATCCAACAAGCCGAGCACGGCAAATCCAGGGGAATCAATTAAAACTCGATTACCTGGCCAGCCAACATCTCATAGAGCAGGACTCCGAAGGCCCACCAATCCACTGACTTCCCGTAGGGCTGGTAGGCGATGATCTGCAAACAACAACAGCAGCAGCACTGCACCCCCAGCCCTCCCCCGGGCACGGCCACGCCGGGCTGCGGCGGGCCCCAGGGTGGGGCAATTCCCCGGGACACATTTCAGCACTGAACACCCTCCCTGGGACACATTTCAGCACTGAACCCCCCCAGGACACATTTTAGCACCGAAAACCCTCCCCTGAGCACACCCCGAGTCCCTCCCCTTGCTCTTCACCAGCGCCCTGGGAAATTCGGGTGTGCACAGTTCACACCATCACGGCTTTTTAAAGGAAAGAGCAGTTAAAAGGGATCCCCTGTCCTGTGCAGTCCCCACTGCCGGCTTGGGAAGGTCACGGCCCAGCAGGTGACACGGCCCAGCAGGTGACACAGCCCAGCAGGTGACCCAGCCCAGCAGGTGACACGGCCCAGCAGGTGACAGCAGCCTTGCTCAGAGGGAATCACACACGGGGCCGTTGGCTCACCGGCTGTCCCTGTCACCTGGGCACTCATGGCTCTGCTTGGAATAGAAAAAGGCCTGGAAATGGGTCAAGCAGATGGCAGGACAGTTCACCCTGCAGCCACACCGGCCTGAGCACACTGCAGCTCCCTAAGGAGGGGCAGCACACAGGCCCAGGGTGGAGCGTGGCCACGGCACCACAACCCCATTGCTGCTCCCAACTGCAGTGGGATTGTCCTCTGGGGCCGGGGCAGGCCAGCAGGCTTTAATGCCTTTCCTGGGAGCCAAAGTGACTTGCATTCTAATTTCCCATTTGCTGTTTTTCCTTTTGGAAAAAGGCAAATTACAGCAAGGAGAAGGAAATAAGAGTTAAAGCGAAAACACTTGGGCAAACACGTGGAGAGCTGGTCATTTGTCCTGCCTTGGAGGAGCATTAATCACCCACAGTGACAAGCTCTGCACCAACACCACCAGCGTTAATCCTGCCGGGATGAGGGATGGAACACACGTTGGATCAATAATGGGAAACCTCCCCGGGCGCAGCAAACACGATGTGCTGTAGCACACTGATGTCCTAGCAAAGAGAATCTGTTTCTCTGAAACATTTAAATGAATAAATATTAACTTCATCTTCGCAAATTCAGCAGAGTGACAAGAGTTTAGGGGGATATTTTTAAGTGAAGGGAACAGACATTTGAGAATAATTACTCCTCTGAATTTCACAAGTCTGGCATTAAACTGTGCCCATACAGCACTTCAGGGAAGTGTCATGTGTGACTCCACCACATCAGTAACAACCACATGCAAAGTCATTTTGTGGGGATCTCGAGCCATGGATGGGGAGCCCCTCCCCATCAGACACACAGCCCCTCCCTGCAAACAGGGAGCTGCAGAGATCTGAGGATTTCCACTCCACATGAAAACATTATCCGCTGGTAATCCCTGTTTGTCACTGGGCCTGTCGTGCTGGAAGCTTCCATCACACGCAGCGAGGGGCACAGCTGAGCTCCCGGGTTTGTCATTTCCAGGAGCAAGGGAACAAGTGAGGAGCAACCTGCAGTGTGTCTGAGCATGCCAAGGACAGGACAGGCACAGAGCTGCCAGCAGGATGGACATGGCAAAAAACCCCAGAGAGAGAAAACACTCTGCGGGGAGAGCGGCGTGAGGATGTGCTGATCCGTGAGGTGGAAGCAGGACACAGCACAGCAGGGAGGCAGATCCAGCAGCCCCGTTCCCTCAGGGGGATGTGGGGCCGGGCATGGATTTGCGGGCTGCTGGTGAATTCCTGAAGGGCCCTGTTGCAGCTGCCCGAAGCAAGGTCACCCCGGGGAGGGAGCAGCAGGGAGCTGACCCCTCCCGTCCGTACCTCGGGCGCGATGTAGTCCGGAGTGCCACAGAAGGTCTTGGTGGTCACCCCGTCCCAGATGTTCTCCTTGCACATGCCAAAGTCGGCAATCTTTATGTGCCCCTCGCTGTCCAGCATCACATTGTCCAGCTTCAGGTCTCTGCAGGGGAGAGCAAACCCGTGACACGGCGCCCAGGGCCCGGAGCTCTGCTGCGTCTCACACCCAGACCCTTTGGGGGATAACGTTTGGGGAAACCAGTGAAAATGTCAGAGATCTGTCAGGATGGAGTGTTGATTTTACTTTTAAGCCACAGCAATGCCATGCTGGGCACGGCGCTTTGAAGTGTGTGATGGGAAACACTCATCTGGCAGGAGAGGGATTTAATCGATTTTTTTTTCTTCTGCTCCCGTGGAAATCAAAGTGCACTCAGAGCTCCGGCGGTGGAGAAGCACCTACTCAGCACAAGTCCCTGCCCCACCTGTGCTCTGCTCCCCTGAAATACAGACCAGCCGTGTTCCCCTGTGATCCTCACCCCCCGAATTCCTGTCTGTGGTATCCAGCCCCCAGGAGCTCTGCTCCTTTGCACAAGCTGCAGAGCTGGATCCGAGCACTGATCCCCGGATCCGAATCCCAGCCTTGAGCCGCCGCTCCAGAGGCGGATGCTCCAGCCCCAAGGACACTCCTGCAGCAAACACTGGGTGTTTTGGTGCAGTTCATACACTCCTGCCGTGTTTAAGGCTGTATTTTCTAATTAACATGTCAGTGCTCAGAGCCCTGACAGTCCAAAGGCAGACGGACAGGAGCTGGGATTCGGATTCGGAGAAGGGAAGGAAGCAGAGCCACTGGGGACCAACAGACCTAGAATCTCTCCGTAGCGGCTGATGGCAAAAAACAACCCTCACGTCAAGTCTGTTCCACTTCTTTCATGTTTAGCATCTCCTGACTCCAGCAGCACTGTCGGCATCTCCCTTTACGGAGCGCTAATGGTCTCTGACACTCATTAGGATGCTCTGCTCCACCCTGGGCTCTGGGAATTCTCCCAAGCAGGGAAGAGCAGTGAAAGCTGGTTCCAGAGCTAAACCAGCAGCCTGCGAGCCTGGCCCCACGCATGGCAGCGACCCAGCTCCCCCTGGGTGCTGGGATCATATTGGGAATGGCAAAGAAGCCTCAGCGGCTGAAGCAGAAGTGACAGAGTGGCACTGCAGAGCCCGGAACGCGCCGCTGGCAGGAGCCGACTCCGGTGGCAATGGTGAGAGAGCAGCGCCCTGCAGCCAAATTCGGGCCTTGGAGCTGGTGCAGGCTGCCAGGGAGCATTTGTGTCGTGTGGAGGGGAGCACACGGAACAGGGGCAGGAGAGAACCAGAGCTGCCTTCCCGTGAACGGGGGTAAAGCAGGAGCCTCCCCCAGAGCAGTGGCACCCCGAGGCTCCGGCTCCCCGAGGCTCCGGCTCCCCGAGGCTCCGGCACCCCGAGGCGCTGGCTCTGCCTGGAGCCCAGGGAGGGATGGAGGGAGGGAGGAGGAACCCGCTCACCTACCGATAAATGATGCCTTTGCTCTGCAGGAAGAAGAGCCCGATGGCTATTTCTGCTGCGTAGAATCTGAAAGAGGAGGTTTAAAAGGGAGAGTGATAATTAGAGGAGATAAATGAAAGCCTTCCCAAATCGGATGGCAGGGAAGGAAACGGATCAGGCAGGTGTGGCCAAAGGACAAGGCAGCAAAATTCCAGAGGAGGATGACACCAGGAGGACCCGGGGCAGCCTGAGCTGGCACCGGGCAGTGATGCCACCGGGCTGCTGGGGCTGTCACTGCTGGTGACACAAATGAAGCCAGAGCTGGACCCGGGGCTGCCCCTGGCACACGCTGGCAGGGCGGCTCGGAAAGCCATCCCTGCTCCCGG
This sequence comes from Cyanoderma ruficeps, assembly GCA_008694505.1. Lineage (NCBI taxonomy): Eukaryota > Metazoa > Chordata > Aves > Passeriformes > Timaliidae > Cyanoderma > Cyanoderma ruficeps. The sequence goes on along the minus strand of VZDJ01000076.1, from coordinate 13,076,931 downwards.
AGCCTGCAGTGCCGCCACCGCCGGCTTTTGGGAGTATCCCGGGGCTCAGAGGACTCTGCCAGAGGGGTTCAGCCCCCCAGGCTCTGCTCAGGGTTTGTGGGCTTTGTGTGAGCACCTGAGGGCGTTCAGGACACATCCTGCTCCGTCCGGCTCTCAGGGAACGGGAGCCAAAAGCCTCCAGTTAACGTTTGGGTTGGCCGTGAGAGCCAAAACCCAACATCCCTCTCATCCCCTGGGAAAGGACCAGGCAGAGCAGAGGCCTGGTGTCTCCCAGGAAGCCCCCAAATCTCCCTCCCCTGTGCCTTTATTTACCTAAATTGATCTACTCAGCCCAATTACTTACAGGTCCAGTACACCCCAAGGGTGAGGCGGAGGCACCAGCACCGGGCACAGGGTTTTGCATCTTCCCATTCCCGATCTCTGCCCAGGAGCTGCCCTGCCGTGTCTGTGCCGGGGACTCTGTTCCCAGCCCCTGACACAGGTAGGGCCATACCCACCCCAGAGGGGCCAAAGCACTGCACTTACACAGCGTGGGGCTCCTTGAACCTCCCGACCTGCTGGATCTGGTACATCAAGTCCCCACCGTTCACATACTCCATCACAAAGTACAGGCGATCCTGAAGGGAAAGGGGCAGGCAGTTAGGAGCGGGATTATCCCAGCAGGGAACCTGCAGGGGTCAGGAACAGGACCCAGGGCGCCTGGCAGCTCCAGCCTGTAATTCCAGGGAAACACTGTCATCGTCCCTGTCCTCCCCGTGGGCTGCAGGGCTCCTGTCCACACACA
>VZDJ01000076.1:13026300-13055388 GCA_008694505.1 Cyanoderma ruficeps | reverse complement strand
CCCTTCCCCTTCCCCTTTCCCTTCCCCTTCCCTTTCCCTCAGTCTGGCAGAACCCACCCGGTTCCTGCTCCCCAGTCCACCAGCAGGTTTTTGGTCTGAAATGAGCCAGCGCAACAATTTCCCATCCCTGACTAATTGCATTTGAAATTTCTCCTGCTTCCTTGTCTAAATAAGAAAAAAAATTCCTCCGTGTGAGGGTGGGCAGGGCCTGGCACAGGGTGCCCAGAGCAGCTGTGGCTGCCCCTGGATGCTGCGAGTGGATCCAGCTGGGACAGGGCTTGGGGTAGTGGAAGGTGACCCTGCCACGGGTCTCCCGGAGCACTGGAACTCCAAATCTCCCGCAGCAGAGGCTCAGGAAGGGGCAGCTGGACCCACACCGACAGCCAGGGGTGTTTGAAACCTCTGCACCCACATTTTGCTGCATTTGACAGAACACGGAGCTTTGCCTTCAAGATTAGAGGCTGCTGCTTTCCCCGTCTCATTGCAAAGAAAGCTTTAAATTATCTCTGCTGAAGAAGAATTAGCACGGTTCATGTGAAGAGACCATTTTAAAGCGAATTTCATAGTGATTTAAACGGCATAATGGCAAACACAGCGCAGCCACAGCTTACTGCCTGCACTCAGCAAACCCTGGCAGGGACACAAACCCAAAACCTCCCACTGGATCCCCACGTTTCCCGTGTGGAAAATCCCCGCGGGATGCAGGGAAGGACTCAGAGCGGACAGAAGTGGTCTGTCATCCCTTCCAGGGAAAGCAGGAGGCTGGGTCAGGGGGGACACTGTCACGGCTCCGGGTGGCATCCTGCCACCGGGGGAGTTGTTTTATGGGCAGGGACAGGGACAGGGACAGGGACAGGNGGGGCAGGGGGCAGCCCTGCCTAGGAGCTCCTGCCCTGGCCTGGCCCCCACCTGCCCGCACAGGGCTGGGGGAACAGCTCTGAACCCCGGCAGAGACCACGCCAGGCAGCTCAGGAACAAGGGAGTGGGGGTGAGGGTCTGTGTGTCCATGAGAAGAGCCCAAAAAATCGCCCAGCCAGCCCAGAGGAGGCGGCACACAGCAGGGAAACGGGTCCTGCCTGGGGCTCCAGCAGCGTGCCGGGACTCGGTGCCCTGTGAGGCCCCTGCCAACCCAAACCAGTCTGACTCCACCACCCTGGAGCATCCTCTGTGCCACCCTCGCTGCCCCTGGGCAGCCTGCCCGAGCCTGTCACGCCGGGAAGGCACTCTGACACTGCCGCGCCGGCCAGGAGTGACACCAGACGTGTTTCTGTGCAGTTTGCAGCGTTCCAGCCCCAGCCGGGCTCCCGGAGCGGGGCCCGAGGGCACAGGGGCGGCGGGAGGAGGCGGTGGGAGGAGGGAAACGGCAGGACGAGGGAAGCAGCTCCCGGGGAAGGAGCAGCAGACACGGCCCCGGGCACCGGCACCGCGCTGGGGCCGCTCCAGTGTCAAACACAGCCCGCCCCCGGCAGCTCCCCGCGAGTAAATCCATTTTTACTGACAAACGATCTCGTCCTCTCGTCAGACAACTGCAGAGGGACGCGGCCGAGAGCCGTTCTCCTCTGGCCGCTGCTGCCAACGCCAAATCAAACACCCTCCCTTCCCGAGCGGCAGAAAGAGGCCGAGCTCAGCCGCTCTCCCGGAGCAGCCTTTGCGTCTCCGCATCCTTCAGACGCGTTCGGCAACCCACTCGTGCCTTGGGAGGGGTTTTATCGCACCTCCAGCAGAGCGGGGCTCGCAGGGCACCTCCCCTGCAGCCTCCAGGGGCTGGCACAGCACAGAGACCCCTGAACCCCTGAACCGCCCTCCGCTGGTGCCGCCCGGGTGGGCACAGGCTGCAGCACACACCTCACCCCCTTCCCAGAGAGGGACAGCCCCAGCTCGGCCCGGCCCGGCCCTGCGGAGCCGCGGGGAGGGCGCGGACACAGCCACTCCCTCCATCCCCTCCGTCCCTCCATCCCCTCCATCCTCTCCATCCCCTCCCTCCTCTCCATCCCTCCATCCCTCCATCTCCTCCATCCCTCCATCCCCTCCATCCCCTCCTCCCGCCAGCGGCTGCTCTGGGCTCACGGACCCTGCCCGCCCCCGGGGTAAGCGGGGAAGGGCTGCTCAGGCCGGGGCTGGGGCCGAGGCAGCCCGGCAGGAGAGGAGCCGGGCTCTGCCGGGGCCGGGAGGGAGCGAGGCAGAGACATCTTCATCCCGCGGGAATTGTCGCAGCACAGAGCAGGTGCCCTCGCTCCAGGGGCAGATGGCACAGCGCGGGGATGGAGAAGTTAATTAGCGGGACAACAGAAAGCAGCAAGTTGCGGGAAGGCTGTGAGGGTTTGCCAAAGCCCGGCCAGGGCGGCCCAGAGGAGCAGGAGGTGAGGGGAGGGATCGGGGGCCTGTGCTGAGGGGCAGCCCCGGGGGGAGAGGGGGCCTGGGGGCACAGCATGGAGCCCTTTCCGTGGGGGAATTCCTCCTGAAATCCTTCCTGAAATCCTTCCTGAAATCCCCAAGGCACAAATGGGGACAACTTACGCACAAAATTGAATTGTAGCTCCACTGGCCCCTCACCTTCCCACAGCAACTCTGATATTTATTAACACGGCCTGATTAGATGACCTTTAACAGGATCATGCAAAGAAGGTCATTTTAATGGTTAGTTTGTCGACAATTTAAATAATTATGCATTCTACTAATAGCTCCAGCTATAAATATGTTTGTCAACATATACACGGGCTGACTCTGGGTCCTGGAGACCAGACACTGACTGCTGTGGGTCAGTCACACCCTGCTGTGGGTCAGTCACTATGCTGTGGGTCAGTCACACCCTGCTGTGGGTCAGTCACACCCTGGCTGTGGGTCAGTCACTCTGCTGTGGGTCAGTCACACTATGCTGTGGGTCAGTCATACCCGGCTGTGGGTCAGTCCCACTCTGCTGTGGGTCCGTCACTCTCTGCTGTGGGTCAGTCACACTATGCTGTGGGTCAGTCACTCTGCTGTGGGTCTGTCACTCTCTGCTGTGGGTCAGTCACTCTGCTGTGGGTCAGTCACACTCTGCTGTGGGTCAGTCACACCCTGCTGTGAGTCACACACTAATCCTAACTCCTAACCGCTAACCCTAACCCTAATCCTAACCCCTAACTCTAACCCTGACCCTGACCCTAATCCTAACCCCTAACCCTGACCCTAACCCCTAACCCTGACCCTAACCCNTTTTCTAACCCTAACCCTAATCCTAACCCTAACCCTAACCCTAGCTAAGCCCTGCTCAGTGACTCCCGCGGTGCTCACCGGCCCCACAGGAGAGCCGGGAGCCCGGAGCTGGGGCTGAGGAGCAGCAGGGCTGAGCAGGGCGGGGCCCTGGGGCCACCAGCCCCTCTGCAGCCTCTCCCTGTTTGTCCCTCCAGGTGACACCCCAGCCGGCAGGGGAGCGGCGTGCAACACAAATCCCGCCGTGCCTGCAGCACCAGCGGCTCCAGCTACAGCTCCATTCCCTGCCGCAAGGAGCAATTAATCTTTCATTTTTTTCCTGCCTGGAGACGCTATCATGTGTAATTAGCCCTCTCTCCCAGATGGAAGCTCCTGCTCGGCAGCCCTGGCAAGGTTAAACACACAGCCACGCTCTCGCTCTCCTCAAGGAGCTTCAAACGCGCCCAGATCAAACAGAGACGCCCCGGAGTGGGAGCACTCGGCGGTGACAGAGGCTCTGACATTTCCCTGGTCTCCAGGGATGCTGCTCTGCTCCCCAGGCGTGCAGCTCCCCCCGGGCTCCCTCTGCAGCACCAGCCTCCTTCCCTGCGGCGCCCCGGCAGCCCTGCACCTCCAGCTGCAGATTCCCCCTCAGTAAATAGAATTTCCCAGCGGTTAGAATGCAAACACTCAGGTAGGCCCTGAGCCCTGTGCAGGTACAAAACGGCTTTCCCCTCAACTCTCCAGCACTGTGAAGGCACGGAGATCAAGGAGCGAAGTCGGAAGATATTTTTTCTTTTAACATGTTTTTATTTTTCCCCCTGGGCTCCAGGTGTAGGCCACAGGGAAGAGCAGCTCTGGGATCCCAGGTGGCAGCAAAGCCCCAGCCCGGGCTGCAGCACCCCTGCCCTGCTGAGCTCCTTCCCTCTCCAGCCCAGCAGAGCCGCTGGCCCACTGCAGGGATGAGCCCTGCGAGCTTTGGCAGCTGCAGTGGATGAAACTCCTCCTTTCTGTGGGATCCACTGGAGAGTCGCACTCGTGGAAGAGTTACCAGCCTGCTGCAGCAGCTGCAGCAACACATCCCTGCATCCAGCTGCAGGAACACATCCCTGTATCCGGCTGCAGAATCACATCCCTGTGTCCAGCTGCGGGAACACATCCCTGTATCCAGCTGCACAAACACATCCCTGTGTCCAGCTGCACAAACACATCCCTGTATCCAGCTGCAGAAACACATCCCTGTATCCAGCTGCACAAACACATCCCTGTATCCAGCTGCAGAATCACATCCCTGTATCCAGCTGCAGAATCACATCCCTGTATCCAGCTGCAGAATCACATCCCTGTGTCCAGCTGCAGAATCACATCCCTGTATCCAGCTGCACAAACACATCCCTGTATCCAGCTGCAGAATCACATCCCTGTATCCAGCTGCGGGAACACATCCCTGTATCCAGCTGCAGGAACACATCCCTGTACCCAGCTGCGGGAACACATCCCTGTACCCAGCTGCGGGAACACATCCCTGTATCCAGCTGCAGAATCACATCCCTGTATCCAGCTGCACAAACACATCCCTGTATCCAGCTGTGGGAACACATCCCTGTATCCAGCTGCAGGAACACATCCCTGTATCCAGCTGCAGGAACACATCCCTGTATCCAGCTGTGGGAACACATCCCTGTATCCAGCTGCACAAACACATCCCGTATCCAGCTGCAGGAACACATCCCTGTGTCCAGCCCAGCCTGATGGCACCCGGCCTGCCAGCAGCACAGGTGGCCCTGCATTCACACCGGGGGGGAAACTGCAGCTTTCCATCGTTCAAAGCACGTCCCTGTCCCTGCCTCATTCCTGAAGCCAACATTGCTGTGTGCTGGAGTCGTTCTTCCTCTCCTGATTCAAAGCTCCTTAAGGATGATCTGATTATATAATTATAAATATGATATATTATAGATATAATTATGCTGCTGTAGGAGCAAGACTGGCAGGGCAGGAGGAAGGAAGCTTGCCCTGCCTGCATCCCCCGGTGTCAGAGGGGCAGGGGACAGACCCCAGGGGCTCTGGTGGCCTTTGCTGAAGAGAAGAAAAAAAAAATAAAAATAAAAGAGGACCAAAAAAAGCTATTAAAGAGCCATTTTCTCCCTTCCTTAGTCCCAAGGACTGCATTCCATCTTCATTTTCAGAAATTACGTGTTAAAAGATCAATTAACAGTGCTGGGCAGCTGTTACTGTCTCTGCCTGTGCCGTGGTGCTGCTGCTCCCCCGGGGACGGCAGCGAGTGACAGGGACGGTGACCAAGGGCCTTCTCACCCGCCCTGCCGTGGAGCGGGCTGTGTTCAACTCGTGACAACTTTATTTCGACCCTTCCCGGGCAGAGGCTGCCCAGAGCCACCCGGAGCTGCTGCGGAGACCAGCTGGGCCCTGCCTGCCCCTCGCTGTCCCCACCCTGGTGGCGGGGAGGGCAGCACGTCCTGCCCGGAGCCCCGCGGGGACAGGGGAGGTGTCCCCAGGTGCTGCAGCCCCCGTTGCCCCCCCCCCCGTGCCCGGCACAGCTCTGCCGGCTGTCCCCGCGGCCACGCCTGTCCTCAGCCAGCAAGGGGAGCGATTTCGGCCTTTCTGCCTCCCCGGGCGGGTTTCGGCATTTCTGCCTCCCCGGGCGCTGCCGGGGCCGCTCCCAGCCGTGGGCTGGTGGCCCCCCAGCATCCCCCCCCGGCCGGGTGGGCGTGGGGCTCTGCCCAGCCCCCGGCTCCGGCCCCCTGCGCTGCAGCCCGGCCGGCCGATCCCATCCGGGCAGCGCAAGGACCGCGACACCCACCGAAACAGAGAGGCCTGGGGGGTGACACCCGCCCCCGCGGCGGGTCACAGGATTGAGACGCCCCGGGGACACCGGCGCCGCTGTCCGTGTGTGTGTGAGGTGACAGAGAGCAGAGAGACACTGACAGTGTCAGAGCTCTGCCACGGCCCGCGGGAACCCGGCGGTGTCGCATCGTGTCACAGCAACGGGCTCAGGGGCTGGGAGACCTCCGGCACCGCCAGCTCTGCCCGGAGCGCGGGGACAGGGCTGTGCCACATCCCCCGCGGCCCGCAGGGGACACGGACACCGGCCCCGCCTGTGTGGCCGGCACAGCCCCCAGCGGAGGGACCACCCCTCACCACCCTGCCCTGGTTTCTCCGCGCCTTCTCAGCTCTCCGTGCCCCGATTCAGCAGCGGGGAGTGAAAGGGCCCGGAGAAAACGCTGGGACGGGAAGGCGAGCGGGTCACAGCCAGCGCTTCCCTCTCCTGCTGCTCCAGCCCCTAAGGGACTGCCCCTCAGGGCACTGGGACAGATGCTGTGCACACACACACTGACACTCTGCTCCTCGGGGGACCTAACCCTAACCCTAACCCTAACCCCTAACCCCTAACCCTAACCCCTAACCTAACCTTAACCCCTAACACCAATCCCGGCAGTGCCACGGAGATGGAAGAGGGATGTTCCCAGTGTCCCAGCCAAGCCTCAGCCCCTCTCCCTCACTCCAGGCAGGCAGCAGCTCCTGCCCACACCTCCATCAGCAGTCCCGGCTTGTCCCCGGCACAGGAAGCCCTCAGGGGCTTCTGTCCCGTGGGTGACAGCAGTGCCACCCTGCCACCTCCTCCTGGGTTCTTCTGTCCCGTGGGTGACAGCAGTGCCACCCTGTCCCCTCCCCCTGGGTCCCTGCAGCGGTGGAGGAAGGGCCGTCTGCGCAGCCACCGCGGCTCAGGAGGGGGAGCAGCCCCCCCCGGGCCCAGAACAAACCTCACCCACCGCCGAGAGCCTGACCCCCCCGAGCCCCTCTCCCCCCGGCACAGGGCACAGCCCCGTTTTTGGGAGGGCGGCCGACAATGCGTGTTGAGCCTCCACCTTCCGCAGCCTGTTACGCCGCCTGCTCCCACCACTTCTATTTTTAAGGGTGAGAGCTGTGGTGCTCTGCCGTTTCCCCAGTTCGAGCTCCTCTCTCCCAGCAGTTCCCCAAATTAGGCAGTTTCCACGGAAAAGCACAGAACCCGCCAGACAGGCCTGAGTGGTGCTGGCAGAGCCGGGCTGGGGAGCCCAGCCCCGCTGCCCCCCAGCCGGGGCACCCACCGGGAAATCAAATCCCCGGGGAAACAAGGATGGGGACTGGGCTGGCCGGGGTTTGGGGGGGTTTCTGACACGAGGGATGGAAGGACATTGGGGCAAGGCTGCGGGCTCAGCCCCAGAGGGAAATCTCTGCCCCCCATGTCTTCCCCCTGCTCTGCTGAGCAGAAGTCACTGGGTGGTTTCAGCTTTTTAAGTGTCCCAGAAACCTACTGGAATCCCCACAACTGCAGAATCTCAGTGCCTGAGGGGATTTAAAAGCCATGTGGACGTGGCACGTGGGGATGTGGGATAGTGGTGGCCTTGGAAGTGCTGGGGAATGATTCTTGATGATTCTTGGAGGCTTTTCCAACCTAAACCGTCCCATAAATTAGAGATTTCCGTGAAACAACAACCCGGGAGTGCCCTGAGCCAAGGAGGAGCACCTTGTGCAGGTGCAGTGGAGCCCGGGCAGCCCCACAGGACCCGTACTTACATCCGAGGCAGGGCCCTTGTCGGCGCCGGGGCAGGAGAAGGTGACGAATTCATGGCACCTCTTGTGCACCACGAAGCAGCAAACTGCAAAGAGAACACAGGGACAGGGTCAGGGGCACTGCAGGCACCACGAGAGCCGAGAGGTGACACAGCAGACCGCGGCTGTGTGGGGCTCCCGGGCAGCCTCGGGAGGGGTTTCAGGCAAACCCGGGCGGCAGATTTTTAAACCTTCCGGAACATCCCCACCCAGGGCGGGCGTTTTGGTGGAACTCAGCAGAACAAAGTGCTGAGTGAACGTCAGAGCAGGGCTGGGAACACTTCTGCTGCTCTGAGCTCACTGTCACTCGTGGCACACGCTCTGAGGTCACCGCGGGAACGGAGAGAGGGAGAATCTGGCGCTCGCGGGGATCTGAGCTGAAAAGTGCATGTGGCCAAAAATGGAAGATTGTACCCAAGGGAACAGGTGGGCAATTTTCCTCCCACAGCTCTGCTTTTCTTCAGCATCTCCCCAGCCTCCGTTTGCCAGACCAGAAGACACGCACATCTTCCTCCCCTCGCTCACGTCAATGCCAGCCTTGCCCTGCTGGGAGCGGCGCAGGGAGATCGATCCCGACGTGCCCAGACTTCCCTGCAGGAGTGTCCAGAGCTGACCCCCGTCCCCGAAACCACCAAACCCCTCCAGCACGTGCCAGCCTGGAGCTGCCAGCGCCAGTTTCCGCAGTTTGTGCAGCCAAAGCTCTGCATTTCGAGGCTGATTTTTTTTTTCCCCAAATGCCAAATGAGCACCTCACTTCCGGTGACAGACTTTAAAGAATCATTTGTCACTGCAGGAAACTTCAACTGATGGCCCAGATCCTCCTCCAGGGCTCTCGGCCCCTCTGGCCCTGCAGCTGGGGGTGGCAGCACTGCTGGGGCTCCCCAGCTCTGGGGAACAGAGATGTCACCTCAGCCCTCAGAGTGTCACCTCTGTCACCTCCTGCGGGCCAGCTCTGGCCTGGGCCGGCCGCACTCTGCACCCAGGAGTGCTCAGCCCCATCCCACACCGTGAGACCTCAGCTCCAAGGGGCCCAAAGGGAGCCCAGGCAGGAGCAGAGCAAAGGGAGGGAGCCCTGGTCCTGAGGGCAGCCTGGGCACCGCACTCTGCTCTGCCTCAGGGCCCTCCCACCCAGCACACCCTGTTCCCAGGAGCTGGAGTCACCCTGAATGAACGCCTCGGGGAGATGAGGAGCAGGGGCTGAGGTTTGGAGACAGAGCACAGGAACCAAACTGAGCTGTGCAAGAACGGAGCAGGTTCCAGGTGCAGCAATATGGGGCTTCCCCTAAGGAACGAGGAAAAGGCAAGTGACATTGGCCACGAACTTCACGGTCCCCTCTTTGTGCCCTGCTATGTGCAGCTGTAAATTCATTTTCCTTTTCACATTTTCCATTGTGAACAAAAACAAACCCAGAAGGTTTTAGAGGCAGAAGAGCTGCCAAGAGCTCTCTCCTTGCAGGACCTCTCACTTGCTTTTCTGAGTCAAACAAACAAACATTTTCTTGAAAGCATTGCTCACCATTTCTGTCATTTGTACATGGAGACAGAAGCATCTGGGAAGCGGGAAGGAGGAAATTAGAGCTCTATTAGGAGGGATTTCTGCTGAAGTGTGCCTACAAACCCGGCAGCCCTGTGACACAGGTGCAGGGTGGGCACTGCTGCCACAGCCTGGGCTGGGCTGGGACCTCCCCAGAGGAGCTGGGACCGTTCCAGCTCAGCAGAGGAAACCAGAGTCTCACCAGGCTGAACCCGCCATGGAATGCCTCGGGTGGGGAGGGACCTTAAAGGCCATCCCTGGAAGTGCCCAAGCCCAGGCTGGAACAGCCTGGGACAGTGGGAGGTGTCCCTGCCCAGGGCAGGGGTGGCACCGGAGGGGATTTAAGGTCCCTTCCCACCCAGAGCATTCCAGGATTCTGTGGTTCTGATCCATGGCGAGGATAACCCACTGCCAGGTGGGCAAGGAGAAGACTTCCCTGCACACCCAAGGCACAGCAGAGCCCTCTGCCCCTTCCCAGGGACCTCCACAGGCCTCGGACGGATCCACTGGAACACTTGGAGCACTTCCCCCGTGCTCAGGTGAGCGCTGCAGCCATGCCAAAGGGAAATAGGGCCGGCAGGATGGCTGAGGAGCGGGGTGTGATGTCAGTGATCCCCCCTCAGCCCCCGCACCCGGCCTGCCCAAGGGATGTCAGGGGGTTGCAGAGATCCTCGAGATCCTCACACTGCCGTGCCCTCCTGCTGTCATCACACTTCAGCAGCCTAAGCCATGTCTTTGTCAGTTTACAAACCCCAGCACGAGCAGCAGCCTTCCCAGGTTGCTAATTAGACCGTTAATTTGTAAACCTTATTATTTGGGTAATAAAGTTATCAAATCCCACCGGTTGGCTACAAACATCCCAAGTCATTTGTAGGCAGCAAGGATGAAAGATTAACCTTTCCCCTTCCTCGCTGCACAATGCAGGAGGATTTCCTGGCCCTCCCCTCCAGGGCCAGCTCCATCCCGGGGCACACATCCCTGTCCTGGGAGGAGGGAAGGATACAAACCCCATGGAAGGCAAAGAGCCCCAGGCCCAGCGACGCTCCACAGCCCCAGGAGATTTGCTGGAAGGCACATTTCTCAGTGTCTCAGATCTGAAAAGATTTGCCCCAAAATATCAGGGCAAGATCCCACACCTCTGTTCCCTGGGATCCCGACACAGTCCTGGGAAGAGAGATCTGCTGGGAGGTTGGGTTTGAGAGCCAGGAAACCACAACAGCAGCAGGGCATTCTCAAACCCTAGGGAACATTGTGGAGGATGAAAAGACAGAAAATGCTAGAAAATGCTAACACAGTATTGCTTAAATATATATATATATATATACACACACACAGAGAGAGAAAGGCGTCTTGGCTTAAACCACTGCTCAAAAACCCTCCAGAAAAACCACAGAGCAGCTTCCCTGCTGATTCCCGACTGATTCCAGGAGCTGCCAATCCGTCAAACCACAGCAGAAGGTGTTCCAGGCGCCTGCAGGCTGCAGAACACGCGTCTGCCCGCAGCCCCAGCCCGGGAAGGGCTGTCCCCGGGCAGGGACCCGCGGGGCAGCTCAGCACAGCGTCCCCAGCCCCAGCTGCCCGAGGTTCGCAGAGGGACAATTCCCGCTCGGAGCAGCGCCGTGGGGCTGGGGGCGCTTGGCTGCCGGCACACGCTGCAATTCCTGCAGCAGCAGCAGCAGCAGGAGCTGCGGGCCCTGGGAGCAGCATTGCCGGCCCTGCACACGGGAGCAGCATTGCCGGCCCCGGGAGCAGCATTGCCGGCCCCGGGAGCGGCATTGCCGGCCCTGCACACGCCCCTTGCTCCCGCAGGACATTCCCCGTCTCCTGCTCAGGAGCCCGTCCCCGCCATCCCTCACCGCACTGTTCCCTCTCCCCCCGGGCACTTTGCCCGAAGATTTGCTCCCAGAGCACAAAATCCCCCCCAGGCCAGGGGTTGTGCCCGGGAAAAGCCCTTCCCCGAAGCTTTAAGCCCCTCAGCAGGCACCGGGCTGCCCCAGAGCCAGCCCGGGCACTCCCAGGGATGTGAAAGCCCAGGGGAGGCACAAGCCAGAGTTCCACCGGCACAGCCCCGAGGCTGCTGAGCCCATCCTGAAGAGCCCAGAGCTGTGGCACCCCTGGAGGGGCAGGGCTGGCTGGGGGTGACAAATCTCCCGTGCCCCTGCAGGCCCCCAGGCTGGCACAGGGGGTGGCATTGATGGGCCCCATGTCCCCCACGGAATGTCCTCAGCTGCAGGACGGCATCCAGCCCTCCCCAGAGCGGTGACAAATGGCTTCCTGCGGGAATGAGCCCTGCCTGGCAGCCCACGGAGCAGCCCTGCCTTCCACTTGAGCTCCATTTGTTGCTCTAATTTCATTGCATGAACTCCTTGTCCCGATGTTCTGAGGAAGGGAATAATCAATTTTCCCCGAGCCCTTCGCGAAATGAATAATTCAGGGACGTCACCTCTGCTGCCTCCTGAGTCCAGCCCTTCCCAGAACACACACTCCCACCGCAGGGAAGCCTTTGTTCCCCTCCATCGGGCCCGGAGAGGTCTGGAAGCACCAGGAACAGTCGTGGATACAGCATGTCAAGTGAGGGAGACAGATGGAGAGTTAACAGAGACAGAAGAAGGTTCAAGCAAGATTCATCCAACAATCAAAGCCAGGGAGAAGTTCACCCATCCCCAGGGAGCTGCCAGAGCTGAGCTTTGGCAGATGGCTCCAGTATCAGGGAAGCTCAAAGATTATTTCAAGCGTGTCTCAGTGCGGAGCTGCTCCCTTCCAACCTGTGGATATTCTCGTTTGGAGAACGTCCCCACTTCCCAACCAACAACAGCTTTAGGAAACAGCTTGGAATTCAGATTAGCAAAGCTGAAGGAAACAAAATAACACCAAAAAAAAAAAAAAAAAGGGGAGAAAAAGACTTTTTAAGGGAATTTGTGTTGCTCCACCCACACCGGGCAAACCCCCGGGGTCAGAGGCACCGCCCGGCCCCGGGGGGGGACTGAAACTACCCCAGCCAGAGCTGCCCACGACTTTCCATTCCGTGCTAAAAATCACACTCACGACATCAAACAGAGGCACTGAAGCATGGTAATCATAAAATAAGGGGAAAGAAGGGCTCCAGGAGGGGAAGTCCTGAATTTCTGACAGCGCTTTACAGCTTTTAATCACTTAGAGCACGCAGAGAGAGAGAGAGAAGCTGAGCTAAAATTTGTGCTCTCTGGATTTAATCCCCAGCTTTGGTTAAAAGCTTTCTGGGGTTCTTACAGCACAACCATCTTCAGCTCCTTCAGCGGTTTTCCCATGTCAGAGGGACAGAGGGTGAGGACAGCTGTGATCCCCAGGGATTTCGGGATGTCACGGGGCTGCTGCAGCTCCGGGCGCTGCCCTGGGTGCCCCTTGGCTGGAGGACAAAGGCAGGGACAGNAGAGGGGACAGATGGGACAGAGGAGAGGAGGTCCCCTCCCCAGGCCTTCCTGCCTGGGTTGGGTTTTTTACAGAAAAGAAGAGAAGAGACATCATCCCTAAGGAAAAGGGGGAAATGGGGAGCACAGGAGGCTCCTGTTCTGTGAGGTGTCCCCAGCTCGTGTCCCTGCCAGGCTCTGGCTGCTTCCAACCCCTGCAGGGATTTTTCCTCAGCCCAGTTAATCCTGCCCCAGTGGGACACTCCATCCCAGCCCCGAGGGGCCCAGCCTGGCACAGCAGCTGACAGAGGTGTCATTGAGTTCCAGGAAGATCAAACTGCATTTCCTGGGGTTTCTGCAGCCAAAGCAGCAGGATGCATCTTTTTTAAGTCGCAGGATCATCCAGCCATCCCAAAAGCAATTGGCACTGTCCCTTCTGCTCCCTGGGAGGCTCCAGCAGCAGGGCCTGGGGCAGGGACCCCACAGAGGCTGAGAGCAGCCCCAGCTCTCCTCCTCCCTGGGGACTGATGGGGCAGGGACACAAACACAGCGGGCCCAGGGCCCCCAGGTCCCGTGGCCAATCCCGTTTGGAAGGGAGGGAAGGATGTCCCGGCCCCTCCTGGCCTCCCAAGGCCTTCCCAGCTGAGGAGCTCAGGATGGGAATTACCTGCCTGGAGAGCAGGAGCCCTGATTTGTGCAGATCCCTGTGGGGAAAAGGGCAGACTGAAACATCCTCATTAACTCGGGCTCCTCACCTCCCAAACACCCAGAGCCAGGCTTTCCCCTCACATCTCCCTCTGAGTGCACAGGGAAACCCCCCGTTCTCCAGGAAAACTGACCCCTCACTCTCCTGGCTCTCTGGGAGGGGGAGAGGGCCACTTCAACCCTGAGCCAGAGCCCCAGGGGCTGCAGAAGGGCCCCAGTCCCCTGGCTGCCCCCACACCGAGCTGGAGCTATTTCCAGAGGCACAAAGACATCAATTCGACATCAGAGAGCCTGTCCCGGCTCCCAGAAAATCGGCTCAGAATTTAAATACTCCATCAGCATTGCTGCCATCCCCAGCTCTAACAGAGATTGGCTTCCAGGATGAATAATTGAATAATTCAGCCCCGTGTGGCCCTGGCTGGGGAGGGGACAGAGCCACCACAGCCCTGCTGGGGGACCCAGCCCAGGGGCCAGCAGGGCTGAGCCCTGACCCTCCCTGGGGCCATCCCGAGGTCCCCAGGAGGGGCAGGATGTGGTGGCAAAGTGGCAGCTCGAAGCACACTCACTGTCCCCAAATCCCCCGCAGGCTCCGAGCCCTGACCCTCCCTGTGGCCATCCCCAGGTCCCCAGGAGGGGCAGGATGTGGGGCAGAGTGGCAGCTCGAAGCACACTCACTGTCCCCAAATCCCCCGCAGGCTCTGAGCCCAGCACAGCCCCCGGCCGGTGCCAGCAGACACCTTCTCACCCCACTGCCCAAATCCCGCTGCCCCCGGACACAGCCTGGGCTGCCAGGGGAGCGCCAAGCCAGCAGAAGGAACTGGGCACACCCAGGCAGGGGAGGGCAGCCCCAGCCCAGTGCTCCACCCCCAGAGCAGCCCCGCAGGACCGGGAGGGAAGGAGCTGCCCCCAGGCCTCGGTGACAGCCAGGTCACACTCGGCAGCGACAGAGTCCCGTGTTAACAACCCTTCTAACCTGTTTGTTAAAGCCGGGACTGGGAGCCCCGTGGTGCAGTGCGGAGAGGAGCTGGGCAGGGTGACAAGGACAGGCTGGGCTGGGGGGGACAGCCCTGGGACAGCCCTGGGGACAGCCCTGGGGCATCCCTGGGACAGCCCTGGGGACATCCCTGGGACATCCCTGGGGACAGCCCTGGGACAGCCCTGGGACATCCGTGGGACAGCCCTGGGGACATTCCTGGGACATCCCTGGGGACAGCCCTGGGACAGCCCTGGGGACAGCCCTCAGACATCCCTGGGACATCCCTGGGACATCCGTGGGACAGCCCTGGGGACATTCCTGGGACAGCCCTGGGACATCCGTGGGACATCCCTGGGGACAGTCCTGGGACAGCCCTGGGACATCCCTGGGACAGCCCTGGGGACATCCCTGGGGCCTGCAGCCACCTGCAGCCACCTCCACCCCCAGCCCAGCCCGGGGAGCGGCCCCAGCCCCACAGTGACATCCTCAGCGCCTCCACCAGCGAGGGAGGGAGAATCAGGGCTCCGTGATTAATCAAAGCCCCGGGGGAGCAGATTAAACGGTCCCGGCAATTAGTTCTGGATTTCTCAGGAAGGCGCTGGAAGACGTGGAAAGCTGCTGCAGTCCCTGAGGATGAGCACCAGAGTCCTCCTAAAACCCTGCGCCGGTTACACAACTCGCCCAGCGCCGTGGCCATGTGTGAAATTACAGATGGTCTCAATTAGAAGCGCAGAGATGGAAAGGAGGCTCTTGGAAAAAAAAAGAAAACCAACCAAAACCAAACTCCACACGAGAAGAAAGAGAAGATCATTAAAAACTCGGTAGCCTACTTTGACTCCGCTGACCTGGTAATTTAATATCGTAATTGAAACTTGGGGTCAGGCTCCTGAGAGGAGGGAGGAAGGTGGGGAGATGTCCCGGCAGGATCAGCGCAGCCCAGAGGAGAGGCCAGGCCTGAGGAGAGGGCAGCCCCGGCCCAGATAACCCAGCCCGGCCCCGGCAGATGCCAGCCCGCCTGCTCTGAGCCCATTCCTTTTTGTCACAGCGAGTTAATCCTGCTCAAGGCAGATAAAAACCCGGTCCCCAAAGTGCCAATAATGTAACTCAGTTAGAGCTGGATTCCGCGGCTTATCTCCAAGACAGAGAGGGGAACTCCACTCCCATTTTCTCCCTTGCATCCCCTCCCTCCCCCCTTCCTTTGGAATACTCTGAGCGCTGTGTTATTTCCCAGGGCAGAGCCCGGGTGGCCCTGCCCGGGGGCACTGCCTGCACCCCAAACAGGCCAGCAGGGACATCGGGCCAGGAGGGACATCGGGCCAGGAGGGACATCGGGCCAGGAGGGACATCAGGCCAGGAGGGCCATCGGGCCAGGAGGGCCATCGGGCCAGGAGGGACATCGGGCCAGGAGGGACATCGGGCCAGGAGGGACATCGGGCTGTGAGGAGCCTCTCAGCACTCAGAGGGTCCAGCCCCAGCTCTGCCTGCAGCCCGTGCCCCCCCAGCTGCCCCAGCACCGGGGCCACACACGCCCTGGGGGTGGCCAGAGCCAGGGGGAACGAGCACGGAGGTGGCTCCAGCCCGGGGACAGGGACACCCTGCCAGGTGAGGGACTGGGGAGGGCTCCTCTTCCAGAGCCCTCAGCTTGCCTCCAGGAGTGTGAGCCGAGAGCTGGAGCCCCAGCCCCACCAGTGTCAGCAATGGAAGGGGTTTGAAGGGGGCAGCACCAAGGGCAGACCAGGAGCTCAGAGTCACTGCACAGCCAGGGCTGGGGGCACTTACACACTGCTAGAGAGCACGGGCTGTAATCCTTCTAAAAAACCACAACACTGCACGGTCCCTCTGCTTTCCAGGAAGTGCAGAAAACAAAAATAATCATGAATACAACAGAAACATATTTTTTTGTGTGTCCGATACGAAGAGTAATGACTTCCCTGCTGCTGCCTCAGGCCTATTTTGAGCTGGCAGCATCTTGGGAGGGTTTGTTCTCCACACACTGAGCGATGTTTGGAGGGTTTCCTGGACACCCAGGAACGTGAACAGCTCAGTTTGAACACGAGTGAAAGCATCAATCAGCCAGGGCCACGGTGAGGTGGGGCTGCCTGCAGAGGGTTGGTGTTGCAGGCCGGGGGCAGCCCAGCAGCCCCGGCACGGTTTGCAGGGAAAAATTTGCTGTTTTGGAAACGCTTTGGCTGTGCCCAGGTGCTCTGCTAACCCCATCAGCCAGGGCTGAGCCTGTTGGTGCTGAAGTGTCAGGGAACGGGAGTGAGGGGAGGGACCCGGGAATGGCCTTTAAGGACCCCCTCCCCTTCCCAGGCAGCCTCCGACCTGCTCTGCATCCCTTCATCCCTCGGGTGAAATCCTCCCAGAGGCACCACACCGGAAAATACTTCCCACCCTCGCCTCATCCCTCCACAAAAATGGGAAACCATCCCGAGCCCTGCTGCAGGCGCAGCCTCTCCCCACCGCCCCTTCCTCTCCCTCCTCCCGCAGAGCCTCAGCCCCAGTTTGTGTTGTGAGGAAACTCCCACGGGATTTGTCCTGGGACAGCCGATCCCTCGGAGCGCTGCCTCCCACCACGAGACGAGGAGAAGGCTGCCGAGGAGAGCGGGCAAAAAACACATCACAAAAAAAATCTCAATGATTTGGAAAGCTTCCAGTCGGGGAAAAAAAAACCCCATTTATCAAGCACGGGCCTTTTTGCACGGGAACAAACGGCGGCGCCGAGGATCAAGGGCAGCCTGGGCACAGCCAGAGCCCGAGGAAAAGACGGAAGGATGGCTGCAGGACAGGCAGGCTGAGCGCGGGGCAGCAGGGGGACACACTCAGCAGCCTCCCCAGACCCTGCCCTGGCATAAATCGGGCACGGGCAGGGCTGGGCACAGAGCTGCAGCCCCCCCAGTTCTGTTCCAGCCACAACCCGGCCCCTCCCTGCCGCCAGACCCCCCCAAAAACACCGCCCTGCACGGGCACCGGGCCATGGGACAATCCAGGCGTGGCTGGAGCATCCGGAACCGGCCTTCCACCTGCCCTCAAGCCGAAACTCTTGGGAGGGAGGGAGGCAGGGAGGGGGCGGCCAAGATAAGAAACGCTGCCACTTCCTGCGCAGGAAGCAGCGGCCCCAGCGGAGGCAGGGCCCAGCAGGGCAGCCCCAGCAGCAGCACACGCTGCCACAGAGCCTTGGGCCGCACACAGGACGCCCATTCCCGACTCCTGATGAGGGCTGGGCTGTCCTGGGCTTGGCTGATGCTCATCCTAGTGGGGAGGCAGAGCCTGGCCAAGCCAGGGGTCTGCACAGGATCCGACCCCTGAGCAGCATCCCAGGATCCAAACCCTGAGCACCATCCCCTGTGCACCCCGGGATCCAAACCCTGAGCACCATCCCCTGAGCATCCCTGCACCCCGGGATCCCTGAGCAGCCCTGGCTGCCAGCCCAGCCTGGCTGGACCTCGTGGGGCTTTGGCTTTTGGCTGGGCATGGAGGAGCAGGGAAGGAGGGAAGGAGGGAGGGAGGGAAGGAGGGAGAGGACGCTCGCTGGGCCCCGGCCAGGAGAGCAATGCTCATTTCCCGGGAGAGATTTGCCAGCAGCACCGCGAGCAGCAGAACCCCTGAGCTCCGAGCCCGCGGGACGGACGGGCGCTGCTCCAGCCCCGCGGGCCGGGCCGGGGATCACCGGGGCCGCTGGCTTTTCCCGCCGGGAACACGGGCCGTTATCTCCTGCCAGGCTGCAGCGCCGGCTGCTACTGCACAGCAACATCATCTCTGCCTTGGAGACATGCAAAGGGCTGCAGCTGGCACGGCGCTCGTGTACTTGGCACGGCGTGCGAGGCTCCGCGGATGGGAAATTAAAATAACATTTCCAACACGCACATTCACCGTGTCTGCTCCCTCCTCGTCCAGCCCCAGCTGCTCAGGGCCGGGTTTTATTGACGCCGCCAGACGGGCAGAGCAGGGCTGGAGGAGTCACCTTGCTACGGGAGGAGGGGGCAGTGCTGTCCCTGTCCCTGTTTGTCCCTGTCCCCGCTCTGTCCCTGTCCCTGTCCCTGCCTGTCCCTGTCCCCTGGCTGTCCCTGTCCCTGTCCCCTGCCTGTCCCTGTCCCTACTCTGTCCCTGTCCCTGCCTGTCCCTGTCCCCAGGTGCCCCAGGGAGCTCAGGAGGCTGCTGCAGGTGCTGGCCGTGGGGAGCTGGGACAGAGGAGCACGGCCCTGGGCCAGGGTCAGCACGGAAGGTGAAATCAGACCCTACCTGCAGGATCACCTTAAGGGAAGGGTTTAAAACACCTTGCTGGGGAGGAGGAGATCAAACCTGCTTCGTGTTTTACCTTATTTTAAACGAAATTATCATTTAGGTGGATTTTGTTTTAACACAGCGGCCGAAGCCTTTGCCTTCTGCTGTCCCTAAAACCTCCATCAACCCGGGGCCCGAGTCTGCTGTTGGTGGGGAACAGTCCTGAGCAATTACACACCGCGGGGCTCAGGGAGAACCTTGTCTGGGCTGGCAGCTGCAGGAGGAGGAGGGCAGGAGGAAAGAGAGGAGCCCTTTTATTTCCACGGAGCCCTGCAAAGAGCCCTCCTGGCTCCCTGTGCCCCTGCAGGTCCCTCCTGGCCGGCACCACGTTATTACCGCTCAGGACGTGCCCTACTTTCCAAGGCAGCTCCGTCCCGCTGAAAGAACCCATTTGCATTTTTAATGAACTTTGGATAAGCAATTGAGCGGCTCCAGAAGCCTCACCCAAAGCCCAGGGAAGGCCACCCCCGGGGGGTCCTGCCAGCCCTGGTGTCCCCCAGAGCCAGGAGGGGACATTCCATCCCAATCCTGCCCCCGCCATCGTGTCCCTGGGCAGCTTCACCTCCAGCCCGTTTTAACCAAGCAATAAAGGGGAAAGCTGCAGCAGGAGAGACGAAGTGGGACAATGACAATGTGTGAGCTCGCCCCAAATGCCTCCCAGCTGTTCTGCAGCACTCTGGAGGAACAAAACGGGGCGGATTTCAGGAATACCGAGCTGTGCCGAGCTGTGTGTCCCCAGCCCTGTCCGCACCTCTCACCGGCCCCTTCCCTTTGCTGGGCAGGTGAGGAGAGGAACTCTGCTGGGCTCTGAGGAGCTGCCAGCACAGCCAGGATGGAAGGAACAGCAGCTCCTGGAAACTCCCTGGAAGCTGCAGCTCCAGCTCCCAGCCCCCAGCTGCGGGCCCAGCTTCTCCACGCCGCCAGTTTGATTTTTGGAACCTGATCTTGAGCAGAGGAGATGCTCACCCTCTACCTGTGACACACCACAGGGCCAGGCCACCTCACCAGGGCAGGAAAATCAGCCGCAGCAACTGGATCAAAAACTTCCACCCCAGTTCCCAGCAATGTCCCCACCCGGGGTCTCCCGTCCCTTTTGGACAGGATCAGGGTGCAGCAGCCCCACAGCCGGGGTGAGCAGCCCACTGAGGCGCCCCCCGGTGCCCTGCAGGCTGCAGGAAATGCTGCAGAGGTGCCCAGCCCTGCCCTGCCCAGCGGCCTCCTGCACATCACTGCAGGGGGAACAACGTCCCTTAACGGGGGGTTAAAGGGCTTTGGCTGCCGGGAACTGCCGGGGCTGGACACGGAGGCACGACCCAACAGAGGGATGGTCCCCCCCAAAGCTCCTCCAAAGCTCCTGCCAACACAAACCTGTGTCCGTTGGAAGAGTCTGGGGCCAGAAAACCCCTCAAAGGGGCGTCCGTTCAACCAGATCTCATTTCAGCCCTGCTCGGGGTGCCTGTCCCTCACACCTGGACCCACCGTCCATCCCTGGTCCCCCCGGTGCTGCCTCCCGCCCCTCCCCGGCAGCCCCATCCCCTCCCAGCCCGGATTGGCAGCTGCTCGGGGGCGGCTTCCCATCGCTGAGCGCACGGCACCCGCTCCTCAGCACATGATCGAGTAATAAATATTTGGAAAGATCTGTTATTTTTACATAAACAGTCACAACACATCGCCGAGGCTGGGGAAAGAGCCGGCTCCTCGCTGCCGAGCGCTGCTGCCGCCCCGCCAGCCCCGGGTCCCCGCTGTCCCTGTGTCCCCTGTGTCCCCTGTGTCCCCTGTGTCCCCTCCCTCCCAGCCGGGGAGCTCCGAGGGACGCGGGATGTGGGACTCAGCCCTCTCCCAGCTCCATAAAATCACGGCGCGGCCGAGGCTGGAAGGGATTTCTGGAGGCCGTTGTGTCCAGCCCTCTGCTCCCCCACCTGCCCAGGCCATGCCCGGCTGGATTTCCAACCTCTCCCCGAAGGGAAACTCCATCCGCACCCTGTCCGGCCCTGCCCGTGCCATGGGGCTGCTGGCACACAGGAATCCTCAGGCTCATCTTCCCTTCCCCCTGATCTCCCGGCTGCTCCATCCCCAGCACCACCAGCCCGGCGAATCTGCCAAAGGCTCCAAATCCGCCGGAGCCCCCACGCAGCTCTGCTGGAACCGGTTTGGTCCTTCTGGAAACCCCTGCCTGCACCGCGGGCGGCTCATCCCGAGAATGACGGAGGCTGCAGCTAGAGGAGAGGGAGCAGGGTCAGCCCAGGACTCAATGTCACTCCCAGCCACCCTGAGGGAAGCTCCTTCTCTGCCCTTCAGGCTCTGGAACATTCGACACCCACCAAAAGGTGTCCCCAAAAATTGGTGTTTTGCACCCTGCCAGGACGTTAATTCACAGCAAACGGGTTCTCAACTAAACCACAATTTACACGGCTGAACCTGCACTGCACGTTCTCCCGCCTCCCATCGCCCTCCCTCCTTCAGCAGCTCCAGGACCTCCCTCCCCTCCCGTCCCACCCTGCCCAGGCAGCGCAGCCCCGGCCCGGGGTGACACCCCCCGCAGCTCCCGGCCAGCCCGGGGCCATCCGTAACAATTACCCCGGCACTCTCTTTCATTACCGGGTTATTTCGGACGGCAAAGGCTGACCCCAGCATATTCAGCTCGTTAATGGAATTACAGCTCCTTCCGCAGCCCCGGGCACCGAGTGAGAGCTGAGAGCTGCAGCCGCGGATGCTGGAGCTGCCCTGTCCCCTCTCCGTGACGCTGGGGCTGCCCTGTCCCTTCTCTGTGACACTGGCGCTGCCCTGTCCCCTCTGTGACACGGGAGCTGCCCTGTCCCCTCTCCGTGAGCTGCAGGGACACGGACAGGGCTCCAGGCTCAGCCTGTGCTCAGGGAGGGGCTCCTGGCACCCCCAGCAGCTCTCTGGGCCCTCGCAGCCCCCTGCAGACCCCGCCGTGCCCTGCTCCCTCCCGGAGCATCCCGGGCTGCCGCAGCGGGAGCTGCCGTGCCCGCAGCGGGCAGGAGGTGACGGGGCAGGGCCGGGCTGCTGCCCCGGGCTGTTCCTCGGCCGGGTGAGTGTTTGCAGCCCCGCAGACTGCACTCCC
Source organism: Cyanoderma ruficeps (assembly GCA_008694505.1). Taxonomy (NCBI): domain Eukaryota; kingdom Metazoa; phylum Chordata; class Aves; order Passeriformes; family Timaliidae; genus Cyanoderma; species Cyanoderma ruficeps. The sequence goes on along the minus strand of VZDJ01000076.1, from coordinate 13,033,636 downwards.
TGCCAGCCCAGCCCTGCCTGCTGCCCCCGTGCCCCTCCTGGGAAACACCCACCCCTCACTGCAGCTCCTTGCGGAGAAGTTCTAACTCGACACAAAGGCTTTCTGCTGCTCCTCTCAGCGCTGCAGGTGCCCAGGGGAGCAGGAGTGACTGGGGGGGCCCTGGGGGAGGACACAAAGAACCACGCTCGCACTGGCCACTTGTGCGAGCAGAAAGAAGGAAGTTTATTTTTGGGATCGGGGTTTAAACGGTGTTTGGAACTTGATGGGCAGCTGGGCCGTGAGGCTGACACCTCTCCCGCCCCACTGGCCAGGTTAGAAGCCCATCAATTTGTCCTTCCCCCAGGAAAAAAAACGCACAGCTTTTCAAAACACGGACTTTGTTTATGTTACAGTGCGTGAGAACCCAAATACAGAAATGCCAAACATCAGAAGGCTGAGAAAGGCCGAGTGGCCCTGGGGAGGGCAGGAAGGGCTGGAGCTGGGCCCCAACACACTCCTGGTCCCCACCCGAACAAACCACAGCCCGGGGGGCCAGAGAGCAGGAGGGGGTTTCAGGAGGCAGAGAGGGTGAGCGAGCTCCCAGCAGCACACACAGCACCTCGTGGGGCTGTTCTGACCCTGCAGTGCCCGCTGCAGAGGGCCAGGCCCACCAGGACGAATTCCAGCAGAGCAATTCCTCTGGAGCTGCTGGCCCCCAGTCCAGGATTTGGCCTACATAAGATCCCATCGCTCCTCCAGAGGGGCTGCTGACGTCCCTCCGGCCAGGAAGGAACATTCTGGAGGGCATTTGCTAGAAAAACCAAACCCACAGAAATACCGAGAGCGCTGAGCCTCTCCTCCACGCTGCAAATTACGGGCTGGGTGAGGCCTCCCCTCCCGGACCTGCCACTGGTGCACCTGACAAAGAGAGCAGCCCCTGCACCAGCAATTTCACAGGAAAATATCCCAGATACGAATTGATGCAATATTAGAAGGCAAAATACTCTCTATGGCAACCTGGAAGGTCTTAATTATCCCCGCAGGTGGCAGAAGGAGCAGCCCCACACACACGGAGCTGCCAAAGTGGGCTTTTGAGTGGGTATGGAGGGGGAAATCTCATTCAACCCCTTGAGAGTTCAGGCAGCTCCTTCATTAGGGAAAGATCCTTGAACTCCCGGCACCACCCCAAAAACTATTGTATTTGTGACTCGGAATCCATCTGAGCGTGTTAAGCAGCAGGGAGAAGGAATCAAAGGAGGTTTCCAACTCCAGCGCCCCGTTCCCGTGGCAACAGCAGCCCCGCGCTGGCGTGCGGGGAGGGGAACGCCGTGGGATGGGGATGCTGAGCACGGCCCGGGCCCGGGGACACGGGGGGAACCCCGGGGTGGCACCAGCACGGCCAGCCTGGGGCTGGGGCACGGGGGGTGGCAGCACAGATCACCAAATCCCAGAATGGTTTGGGCTGGGATGGAGCGTGGATCCCATCCAGGGCCACCCCTGCCATGGCAGGGACAGCTCCCACTGTCCCAGGGACACCTCCCACTGTCCCAGGCTGCCCCAAACCCTGCCCAGCCTGGCCTGGGACACTGCCAGGGATCCAGGGGCAGCCACAGCTGCTCTGGGCACCCTGTGCCAGCCCTGCCCACCCTCCCAGGGAATATTCCTTCCCAATATCTAACCCAAGCCTCCCCTCCCAGGCTGAAGCTGCTCCCCCTTGTTCCCTCACTCTGTCCAGGCAGAAGTCTCCAAGATCCAGCAGAGCCTGGCCTTGCAGGAATCCCAGAGCAGCGGGTGTGGGCAGGTGTGCTCTGATGGCTCAGAGCAGAAGGGCCAGGGGCATCTGCAGGGAGGAGAAGGCGTTTAACCAGCTCTGGAACAGAAACTGCCTCCAGGGAAGGAGCATCCAGGTGGGCACACACGAACTGGGAGTTACTGCTCCAGGAATATGTTTCCTTTGGAGATTATCAACTCCACAGTGAATTCCTGACCAGCTGGTAAAACAGTGCTCAGACATCATCATTTCTACAAATACAACAACTAGAAAAAACAAAAAAACCACCCCAACAATCAATCTCCAGCAGAATCAGCCTGAAGTCAACTTCCAGGAGAAATCTGCTGAGTAATTCTGGAGCAGAAAAAGCTCCTTTTCAGTTCTTCCCTGTGAGGGTGGGGAGGCCCTGGTACAAGGTGCCCCTGGATCCCTGGCAGTGCTCAAGGCCAGCCTGGACAGGGCTGGAGCAGCCTTGGATGGTGGAAGGTGTCCCTGCCCGAGGCAGGAGGGGGAACTGGATGTTCTTTAAGGTCCCTTCCAACCCAACCCATTCCATGAGTTTGAAGCTTTCCTCCCCCCGGCTCTCCTGCTCCTTGCAAACACTTTCCACACAGCCATGGATGGAGCTGAAGATGGAAGAGCCAAAGTTCTTGTCACTGGGCCCATGTGACAGCAAAGGGACGGGAACAGAGTTCTGCTGAGCTCTGCAGAGAACAACACCTCAGCTTCCACCTTCAGCTGCCAGCAGGGCCACCGAGAGCTGCCTGTGAGGAGCAGCAGCAGCAGCCCCTGGACTCCAGGCTCCTAAAGGAGAAGGGACGTGCCAGCCCAGCACACGGGGCAGGGGAGAGGCAGCAGAGGCCCTGAGCTCCAGGCTCCTAAAGGAGCAGGGACGTGCCAGCCCAGCACACGGGGCAGGGGAGAGGCAGCAGAGGCCCTGAGCTCCAGGCTCCTAAAGGAGCAGGGACGTGCCAGCCCAGCACACGGGGCAGGGGAGAGGCAGCAGAGGCCCTGAGCTCCAGGCTCCTAAAGGAGCAGGGACGTGCCAGCCCAGCACACGGGGCAGGGGAGAGGCAGCAGAGGCCCTGAGCTCCAGGCTCCTAAAGGAGCAGGGACGTGCCAGCCCAGCACACGGGGCAGGGGAGAGGCAGCAGAGGCCCTGAGCTCCAGGCTCCTAAAGGAGCAGGGACGTGCCAGCCCAGCACACGGGGCAGGGGAGAGGCAGCAGAGGCCCTGAGCTCCAGGCTCCTAAAGGAGCAGGGACGTGCCAGCCCAGCACACGGGGCAGGGGAGAGGCAGCAGAGGCCCTGAGCTCCAGGCTCCTAAAGGAGAAGGGACGTGCCAGCCCAGCACACGGGGCAGGGGAGAGGCAGCAGAGGCCCTGAGCTCCAGGCTCCTAAAGGAGCAGGGACGTGCCAGCCCAGCACACGGGGCAGGGGAGAGGCAGCAGAGGCCCTGAGCTCCAGGCAGGCTGGTGCTGCTGGTTTAGAAAGCAGTGACCCAGGCTGCAGGAACATCACAGTGGGGCTGGCACAGCCTGCAGAGAGCAGCTCTGGGTGCCCGCCCCGTGCTGGGGCAGCCCCAGCTCACCCTGCCCTGTCTGGCACCTGGGCAGCCTCAGCGGGGCCCGCTGAGCTCACACAGCTCCAGCCCCTGTGCCTCCACCTCCAGGAGATCCAGGCGCCCACCTCAGAGCCTGGCCTCGGGCTGGAGCTTCACACAATCCCAGACCACGCTGAGCACATCAGGGGAGCTCCTCCTGCACTCCCCCACGCTTTCCATCAGAAAGAAAAAAAACCCTCCTACAAATTTTATTATCAGCTTCTAGTAACAAGTCTGGAGCAAGGAATTCTTCAGGCGAAGGCTGGGGATGGAGCCCTGCTCCCACACCTCCCATGGCTCTGCAGCACCCATGGGAACCATCCCAGGAGCCCTCGCCCCCGCTCGGGAGCTCTCACCACAGCCCCTGCAGCCTCCACCACACCGAGAGGCAGATGGATCATTGTCACGTCAAGGGGAAGACGGACCGAGTCAAAACAGAGAAGGATTCCTTTGAAAGGGCCCCGGTGCGGGGAGGGTGCAGCTGCCGGGGATGACAGAAGCAGGCAGCGTCCCCAGGGACACAGCTCCAGGCAGCTCCTCGCTCACTCGGGTACAGAAGTGGGAGAGCAATTAGGAGGAACAGCGAGGAGCTGCTCCCCCTTGCAGCCTGCCCACTCACAGCCTCCCTCCACGGCGTGGGGACAGTCCCCCACAAAGCCAGCACGGCCAGGCCCTCCGGCCAGCCCCACCCGGGAGGGCTCAGCCCCTTGGGCATCAGCCGGTGACAGCCAAGGGCCTGCGGAGGGTGCGGGAGGCGTGTGACCCCCGGCACAGCCGCTGCTCCTGCCCCAGAGGCTCCCTGGAGCACGGAGGAGCGGGCCCAGCACTGTCACTGCACACAATCGCTGCTCCAGCCCCACCAGACACCAAACGAGACAAGCTCAGGCTGAGCAGAGAGAACCTCCCGGTGTCAGAAATAGCCTTGGGGAAGTGATACCACCGGCAAGGCTGCGGGGCACACACGGGGACTTCTGGGGGCACAGAGCCTGGCATTGCTCCGCCGCTGCCCCTTCCTGCTCTCCCACGGCCCCACGGCCCCACAGCCCCACCCGAGCAGCGCTGCTGCAGCCAAACCTGGGGAAAGATGCATCTCCTGCACCTCCCAGGCAGCCCCCCTGCTCTGAGCGCAGCCTGACCCCAGAGTTCCTTTGGCTGCCCCCCAGAGCGAGCCCCCAGCACAGCCTGCCCCACGCCCAGGCACTGCCACCTTCCCTCCTTTGGATTCCTGCTCCTCTGCCTTGACATGAAGTCATGTGTTGGAGTTATCAGAGAGCTGGAAGTGAGTCAGCGCAGCAGAGACAGCCTAAGAATGAAACTAATTAAAACTCCTCATTCAAGCCAGCCTGTTCCACCCAACAGCAGAGCCCAGGCAGAGGCAGTGCAGCAGTGGGTGCAGGACACGAGCCCAGGGCTTTGGCCCCGTCTCCTGCAGCACGTGGCACAAGGAACGAGTCCCTTCACCTCACAGGGCTCAGGGCTGTGCTCCTCACCACACACCGGTGGGCTTTGAGGAGATTTCTCCAGCCCGACGCCTGCAGAGGTCACGCTGCAGCTGGGAACACCTGGAGGCATCCCCAGCCCACCGAGGGGAGGAGGGACACGCCGGGGGCTGGTGGCAGTAGGTGACACCAGCTGAGACACCAGCTGGCACTCAGCTCCAGGCCATGCAGGAGGAGCAGGTCAGGCAAACCCTGCCCTGCCCTTCTCCTGGACTGACCCTCCCCTTCTCTTTTTCAGGGGGAAGGGTGGAATTCCCTGACCGAGACTGAAAAACCCCAAGGCTAAACAGGGATCTGAGCCCTCGGCGCTCCACAGATCCAAAAGCAACTCCTTAATCAGGTCTGAGCAACTCCCAGGGACTGGGCAGGACCTGAACTCTTCCCTGGCACTGGCTGCTGCTGCTGGTGCTCTGGAAATGCTGTGCCAAGACACTCTGGGCCAGAGGTGACACCCAGAGGTGTCTGGAAAGCTGCAGGAGGAGGAGAGGGGTTGGTGCCGGGGTTTGTGGCCATCCCACGGGCACAGCTGGAACACAGCTGGCCCTCCTCCACCAGGCAAATCCAACAGGGAGAGCCCTCACCACGAACACAGAACCCCTGGGGCTGGAAAAGCCCTCAGAGCCCACCTTGGACCCCAAACCCGCCTGCTCTGGAGCTCGGGAGCATGGCAGAGCAAAAACATTTTAACCACGGGCTTACATCACTAAAAAGCATTTAGTTAAACCCTCTGTGGTGCTGAGAGCGTGTCCTGCCTGCAGCCGAGATGGAAAATGAGCCTGAAACCAAATCCAGCGTGTGTGCAGCGGGCAGGGGGGGCAGCAGAGCCCGGCTGTGGGCAGGGCCCGGGGGGGCACGATGCCCCCAGCCCAGTGACAGACCCACTGCAGCGGGGGACAAAGATTCACTACAATTCTGGAGCAGTTTGTGGCACTAAAGCACAAAGAGGGGCTGAGCCCTTTACCCCCTGCCCCCTCCCAGCCGAGTCAGACACAGCCGAGCCCCTCTCGTGGGTTTATTGTTTAATTTCGGGTGTAAGCAGAGCTGCCTCACGCTGACAGACTCTGACAGGAGAGAAGGAACCATCCAGCCACCAACCCTGCGAGAATCACACCAGACAATTAAACAGCCCTGCCAAAAATAGCCCACCTGACCTGCTGCCGCTCCTGACTATCAATCCCGCTCACCGGGATGTCTGCGAGGGAATTGGGAGTGTGGGGCCCTCAGAGGTGCCTGGCTGGTGTTTTCCAGGTGTTTTCCAGGTGTTTTCCAGGTGTTTTCCAGGTGTCTTCCAGGTGTTTTGCGGTGTGCAGGGCGTGGGAACGCCGTGTGGCACGGACGGAGCCCCCCACGCCCCCCGGGCCCTGCTGCCCCCCAGCCCCCTCGCAGGGCCCACCCGAGGGGCTGCACCCCCAGCTGCTGAGGATGAGGAGGGGTCTGAGCCTGGGCTCTCCGTCCTCAGGTAACCCCGCAGTGGCTGGGTTCACCCCAAAGCCTGCAGGCAGCCCCCCCACAGCCTTCAGCCCCCCGAAACAGCAGCAGGCTGAGCCCCGGGAATGACAGCACCACAGCAGGGTGGGGAAGGACCTGTGAGACATCCCACACCGCCCCTGCCATGGCAGGGACACCTTCCACCACCCAGGCTGCCCAGAGCTCCATCCAGCCCGGCCTGGGACCCCTCAGGAGGGAGCCTGCAGTGTTGTGAAGGCAGCACAGGCTCGCAGCCAGCCTGCCGTGAGCAGCATCCCGGGGGGAGGCAGGGCGCTCCAACAGCGAGCTAAACCGGGCAGGAGAGGCTCCTACCCGGGGATGGTGACACCGGGGAGGCTGGATGTCACCTCCCCCAGGCCCTGGCACAGCAGGCTTCCCCACCAGGCACAGAGATGAAAATAAACTTTAAAAAAACCCGACCCTTTCTCAGGCATTGCACAAAGACCTGAAATGCACCCTTTGATTCTCCATGTGAGCCTTTTCAGGGGCTGCAGAATTTTCATTCCTCTGCCAAAGTCACAGGAAGTCACTGCACAGTTTCCGTGCTACAGCCCTGCTTACAAAAGCCGGGTCCCGCACACAAAGCTCCACCGTGAGCCCCAGGGAGGCACCGGGGCCACCAGAACTGTCCTGGCAGGACCTGCCCCCTCCTGTCCGGGGCTCTGCAGGCGATGAGCAGCATCCTCACCAGCAGCTCCACAGGGAACAGGGCAGTCACCCTGTCCATCCTTCCCCTCCGAGCAGCTGCGGGGCTGTAACCCGAGAGCACGGCCGAGCTCCGCTCCTCGGGAGGGGACACAGCAGGGGACAGCCCCCGGTGTCACCGAGGAGCTCCAGCTGGGCCCTGCAGAGCCGAAGGCTCCTGCCACAACTCGCCAGCACTGGCTACGAACGTGGATTTTCCTGCCTGGCTCCATCAGATCCAGCTGTCCCCAGGGGCTGCCCCGGTCACTGCTCATCTCCTCCGGGAAGGGGCCCTGCACACCCCAAAGCTCCG
>VZDJ01000076.1:12997842-13026146 GCA_008694505.1 Cyanoderma ruficeps | reverse complement strand
CACAGACACCTCAGTGTCCACAGACACCTCAGTGTCCCCACAGACACCTCAGTGTCCACAGACACCTCAGTGTCCCCACAGACACCTCAGTGTCCACAGACACCTCAGTGTCCCCACAGACACCTCAGTGTCCACAGACACCTCAGTGTCCCCACACACACCTCAGTGTCCACAGACACCTCAGTGTCCACACACACACCTCAGTGTCCACAGACACCTCAGTGTCCACACACACACCTCAGTGTCCACAGACACCTCAGTGTCCACAGACACCTCAGTGTCCCCACAGACACCTCAGTGTCCACAGACACCTCAGTGTCCCCACAGACACCTCAGTGTCCACAGACACCTCAGTGTCCCCACAGACACCTCAGTGTCCACAGACACCTCAGTGTCCACACACACACCTCAGTGTCCACAGACACCTCAGTGTCCACACAGACACCTCAGTGTCCACAGACACCTCAGTGTCCCCACAGACACCTCAGTGTCCCCACACAGACACCTCAGTGTCCACAGACACCTCAGTGTCCCCACAGACCCCTCAGCGTCCACAGACACCTCAGTGTCCCCACAGACACCTCAGTGTCCCCACACACACCTCAGTGTCCCCACAGACACCTCAGTGTCCCCACAGACCCCCCGGCTACCGGAGCACCAGGAGCTCCCACGGCTCTGGCATTCCCAGCACTCCCACGTGCCACAGCCACACACCTGCCCCGGGAATTCTGTCTAACACACAGCGCTGTACCCCGGCTCTCCTGTAAATCCAGTTTTGGCCTTGTGTCAAACGGAAGGGTGGCAGCAGCTCCCCAAAACCTGTGGGACGTTCCAACAGCAGCAGATGATGGTCCTGAGCGGGCCCATCCCCACACAGGTGGGGCCACACCACTGACACCTCCGGTCTGGCTCCAGCCCACCAGCATTCCTGTTCCCTAAATCGTCATTCCCAAAGCCAGGAGCGTTAGCACCCCGTGCAAGTCACCAGGGAGCTGACAGCTATTATTTTGGGAGTCTCCATATGGACCCATTGCAGCATCCTGCTCTAATTTAGGGCACAGCCTGCCGGGGAGGGGATGCTGCTTCCACCCCCGGGGGATGTTGGACTTGGAGCACCTTCTCCAGTCCCTCAGGGGGTTCCAGGAGAGATGGGGCCACCCCTGGATCCCTGGGAGTGTCCAAGGCCAGGCTGGCCGGGGCTTGGAGCAGCCTGGGGCAGTGGGAGCTGTCCCTGCCCATGGATGGGGTCCCTCCCAGCCCGGCCAGCGCCACCATCCAAGTGGCCCCAGAGTTTCCCCGAGTGCCCCAGGGCAGGGCAAGGAGGGCAGAGCCGGCTGGGAGCCCTTTGCTTCCCCTTTCAGAAGGCACCAGATGGGCCACGTTGCTGTGAACCCGCTGTAAGTGCTGACACAACACTGCTCCTCACATGACTCTCCTCCTGCTTTTTAAAGAAGTTTTCTTGTTTCGCTCTGACAGGGTGGAAGTGAATTTACAGCCACGGCAGGAGTGGGGAGGGAAGAACTGACTGCAGAGCCCCGGGCACCTGATCCAGGAATAAGATAAGTGACCAGGCCCTGCAGCGAGGAAGGGGCCCCCGTGCCGGGGGAGGCAGGCCAGCCCCCGCACCCACAGCAGGAAAGGTTTGGTGCCTCCAAACCCCCCCGGGCAGGAGGGGCTCCAGAGAATGACTCCAGGTTATGGAGAATGATGGAGAAGGCTGCGACCCCCAGCCTGGGGTGGGACAGATGATGGGGACACCGTAAAGTCCTGCCTGGAGGGAGGACTGGCTGCCGTGCCTCCCCCAGGGCCATCACACAACGGGGCTGCCTCCAGCCCCAACGAGCCACAGCAGCAACAGGGAGAGGCCACCAGAGCAGGGACCCTCACTGCTGCAGGTGCCACCACCCCTGGGTGGGGAGTGCCCTCCCAGGGGGCTGTTCCTTTGGGTGGCCCTGCAGCGAGGCACCCACAGCAGCCAGCATTCCTTCACAAGAGCCCCAGCCTTGTAATTTCTGCAATTAAAAAGGGAGTTCTTCTGCTGCGAGTTAAAACAGAAGTTTTTTTGTCACAAATTACCGGCTTTCACTCCCCTCATACCTGAGCTTAAACTGAAACTTAAATGGAAATTTACAGGAGAATGAGAAAGTGAGTCAGCCTGCCCTTCCCAACAGGCATTTATTTTCATCCCCTCGGACTCAGTTAATAGTAACAGCAGAGAAATGAAGTTTATTCCGAATTTACAAAGCCCAGAAGAGGGGAGGTGGTTTTGGAGGGAACTCCCCGGCCCTGGGGGCCACTGGCAGCACTGGGATTTGCTGCTGGGGATGCCGTGGCTCCTGTCCCCAGCCCACCACGGGATCCAGGGATCCTTCCTGCTCTGTGGGGCTGTCCCGGTGCGTTATGTCACCCACCTCATCCCACATTTCCCACCCACAGCACCCTGGGGAAACAATAAACGATGAAAGATAAACCAGCTCTTCCCTCGTAACCTGCCGGGCCAAGCTGCAGCCAGGTGAAAGCAGAGGGACTTTGCCTTTGGCACAGGGGCCACAAGAGCTGGGGAATTCCAGCTCTCATTTGGGAAGGGAACAGCGGCCGCTGGCAGCAGAGCCAAAGATGACAGCAAAGCAATCCTGCCACGGTGAGGAGCAGCAGCCAGGCAGGGCCAGGAGCTGCCCCTGAGCACAGCCAGCCCCGGTTCTCTGCAGCCAGGGCAGCCTGTGAGGGCACAGCACCAGCCCTGGGGACAGAGACACCCAAACACCCAGCCCGGGACAGCTCTGGGCACAGCTGGGGCAGGAGCCAGCCCAAGGGTCTGGGATTGTTCTCGTTCTGTGCTTGTGCAAGCTGACAACACGGGAGAAACAGAAAGAGCGTCCAAAACGCATCTCCAGGTGTTCAGAGCACATCTCAAAGCACCTCATCCTCCAGCAGCGGCAGAGCTGAGGTTCAGGAGGTGCTTCCCACCCCAGCACACGTCTCCTGGGTATTCAGGTCAGCAGAGGGGCTGCTGGTACAGCAGAAAAAAAATCCTTTTACGTGTATAATAAGGGAGAATTGAATTCTGCTCCAAGGTGGAGAGACAAAAGCCATTTGTCATGCGGCATTCGCTGACAGGACATGTCCACAGCCCAGCCCTGCCTCCCTCCCGCAGGGCTGAGCGCTGCAAACAAAGGGATTCACACCCAGAGCCTTGGGGACCACCACACACACCCGCCCAGCTGCACAGAGGGAAGCAGTCTGAGCTACGGTTTGAAGTTATTTTAGAAAAATTCTCTCCGAGGGTTCAGCACCTGACCGAAATGCAAATCACCATCATGGCTTCCTGAGCAAATGAGCTATTGCTGCATTTTTTCCAGTCCGGCAGCATCTCGCTCTGAAGATCTAATAGCAGCCCCACTGAGCAGCAGCTAATTAAAGCCTTTCCTCCTGCCAGAAGCCCAGACTCAGGCTCTGAATGACCCAGTAAGTGAGACTTTTTCCACCTCAGACGCCCTGGGAGACACCGGGCCGGCAGCTGTGCCCTTGTCACCGCCCTGGCCGTGCCCTCCCTGCCCAAGGCCGGTCCCTGCCCCTGTCCCTGCTGCCCCTCACCGGGGGACGGCTTCAGAGTGAACCCACAGAGCCACAGAGCCACAGCCCTGCCTTGCAGAAGCCTCCGGCCCTGAGGCTCCTCTCCACCAACAACCAGCGAGCAGGACAAGTTTGGAAATTAATGGACTGAGCTATTGGGGACGGCCCTCAGAGGCATGACCACACAGATGTGAATTAGTCCAGTTTAGAGCCGTTCCTGGGGCAGAAATCTCCCCTGACAGGCTGGGGAGGGGACACGGGGGCTGCTCAGCCTTTCTGCCCCCTGCGGACAGGGATGGCCCTCCTGGGAACTCCATCCTGATAAACCCTCCTGGGAATTCCATCCTGAGAAACCCCTGCACACAGGGATGGCCCTCCTGGGAACTCCATCCTGAGAAACCCTCCTGGGAATTCCATCCTGAGAAACCCTCCTGGGAATTCCATCCTGAGAAACCCCTGCACACAGGGATGGCCCCTCCTGGGAACTCCATCCTGAGAAACCCCCTGCACACAGGGATGGCCCTGCTGGGAATTCCATCCTCACAAACCCTGCACACAGGGATGGCCCTCCTGGGAATTCCATCCTCACAAACCCTGCACACAGGGATGGCCCCTCCTGGCAGCTCCATCCTCACAAACCCCCGGCAGTTACAGATGTTCCATGAAAGGGCACTTGGCTCCCATCAGACCCCCAAAATCCCAAGTTATTCCATCGAACTCTTGGGAAAGCGAGTGAACATGGAGATGTTGGTCCCTGCCCCATGGAGGCTGGTTGCCCAAGCAGCCCAGACAGAACCTGGGGCAGACAAAAACAAACACACACCGTCCCACACCTCCCTCACCAGCGCCCAGCCAAGGCACCTGCACAGCAGAAACGCCCCGAGGCTCGGAGAGTTACAAACAAACGTTTGGGGGATTATTTCCAGCTGTGCAGAAATCTGCGGGGTGACAGTGACTTATCCTGAGCGACAGCTGAGCACAGAGGGGCTCCAGCACTGTCCCTGGCACGGCCTGGCACACCTTGGCACGGCCTGGCACGGCCTGGCACACCTCGGCACGGCTCCTGAGCGGCGGGGACAGTGCGGCTGTCCCCGGCAGAGGGACACACCCTCCTGTCCCCAGGGCAGCCTCCCCGTCCTGGCCACTCGCGGTTAAAGCCGAGCTCTGGAGCGGCGCCAGGGATTTCTCCTGAGCCAAGCCCGAGGGAATATTTCAGAATCAGAGGAGGGCCGAGGGCACAGGGCTCTGGGGCTCGGGGCAGGCCTTCTCCCCGCCGGGCTCCATCCCCGCGCCCTCCCGGCGGCGCCGGGGCCGCTCCCGGCTCTCGCAATCCGCCCCTCGCCGTGCGGGCAGCGCTCCGGAGCCGGAGACGCGGTAAATAATGACTTTGCACTGCGTCAGGAGCTAATCCACTCAGTGATGCAAATGAAATTCATGGGCCACTTCCCCCTCACTCCGGCTCCCGGGTGATATTATAAAACAATCCTGACTCCATCGCGATGTGATGTCACCGCGGCTGCAGGAAGAGCTCAGGGGAGCCAGGACGACTTTCACTCCTCTTCACCACCTCACTCTCTCATTCTTCTGCTATAATTGGAAATCATGAAAATGCATCTGTTGGTGTGCTCCGGGTGTCAGCCATTCAGCGGGCCCGTGCTCCCCGCTCAGACCGTCACGGCGAAGGTGTTTAACCGCTCCCCCCGAAGGTGAAGCTATTCCTGTTCCATCCTTTCACATGGCAACAAAAGATTGGGAGGGATCCGCCGGCAGGATCAGCTGGAGCTCGCTGGCAGCACAGCGTGAGGAAGAGGAAGAACAGCTGAAGGCTGAGATTTAGACATCTGAATCTTTTTTAGCTTCCCTGCTGCTGACTAAATATCAAATGTAGGAAGACGAGAGCAGAACCACAAGGGACTGAAGATTTTAAACACAGAACCAGAGAATCCTGCAATGGTTTGGGTTGGGAGGGACCTTAAAGTCCATCTTGTTCCAACCCCTGCCCTGGGCAGGGACACCTCCCACTGTCCCAGGCTGCCCCAAGCCCTGTCCAGCCTGGCCTTGGGCACTGCCAGGGATCCAGGGGCTGCTCTGGGCACCCTGTGCCAGGGCCTGCCCACCCTGCCAGGGAACAATTCCCGCCCCAGATCCCACCCAGCCCTGCCCTCTGGCAGTGGGAAGCCATTCCCTGTGTCCTGTCCCCCCAGCCCTTGTCCCCAGTCCCTCTCCAGCTCTCCTGGAGCCCCTTCAGGCCCTGGCAGGGGCTCTGAGCTCTCCCTGGAGCTTCTCCCCTCCAGGTGAGCCCCCCCAGCTCTCCCAGCCCGGCTCCAGCCCTGGGAGCAGCCCTGGACTCCCCTGGGCTCTCTCCAGCAGCTCCACATCCTCACACAGGCCCTGAGGGAGCCCAGGGCTGCTGCTCCAGGCCGGCTGCTCCCAGGGTCTCCCTGCACGGACACCAGTGATCCCCCCTTGCCCAGCCACACCCCGAGAAATGAGCGATTCATCTCCTGCTTGGAGCTGGAACGCTTCCCTTGCTCCGGAGACTGAGCTGGGGAGGGAGCTCCCACCCAAAGAGGGAAGCTCACAGACTGGCTCTTCGGAAAAACCCAGATTTAAGTAGATGCAAAAAAGCCAATTTTCAGGGAGCTGTGCCATAACAAGCCTCGAGTTTGCAAATCCAGTAACTTCCATGTACCGGAGCTTATTAATATTGGATTTTTTGGCAGGCGCTGCCTTGTCCAGCTCGGATTAGCAGCAAGTATATTCTGCCTGTCAGATTTAAACAAGATGTATAAATCTGGCACAAAAGCAAGACCAAATATGGAAGCAAATTATTTAAATTGACAAGACGTAGCTCATAAGCACTGAGCTCTCAGTGCCCATCAGCCGGGGCAGGGAGGCTCCTGCTCCGGCCACAGGAGTGAAATCCCCACGGCAGGAGGATGAGGGGGTGACCCACCCCAAACACCCAAACACCCACCCATGCCAGGGCAGCCTGGGCTGCATTGCTTTTCTCCACGTGATGGGAAGAGCAGGAGGGCCCTGAACAGCTCCGGGAGTCAGCCCAAAATCCCGGGAAGGGAAGGGAAGGGAAGGGAAGGGCTCACAGGTGACACTGTTTGGGACACGCAGGGGCCGTCCCGTGCTGCAGAGCAGGATGTGGCCAGTGGCCAGTGGCCAGCAGAGCCTGGCAGCTGGCAGGGAGGAGCAGCAGGAGCAGAGCTCCATCTGCCCCACGGTGCTGCAGGAGCAGAGCTGTCACATCTCATGAAGGACATGTCCCTTCACAGGGAGCCTCAGCTGGGGGAAGGATGGCCAGGGCTCCAAGAGGGGCCCGGGGAGGGCTCGGCCAGCTCCCCACCCATCAACAGGAGTCACCCTCAACAGGAGAAAGGCGACTGTTCCTGCCAAGTTATTAATTACACGGAGTTCAGGTGTCTCCTCACGGGGAGAACATTTTCATTTGTTCCATTTTTTCCAGCGGAGGCCGGTCGAAAACCAGGATGGATCAACCCCTCGGAGCATCAGCGTGGCCCCCCCAGCCCAGGACTGAGCCCTGCAGAGCCAAACAAGCCACCTGCACTCAGGGGAAGCCGCTTGGCCACAGCCATCCCTGTGCCTGGCCCGGAGCAGAGACACCTTTGGGGTGCTGAGAGAAGCTCCCAGGACACGGCTCCATCCCCCAGAGCTGCAGTCCCTCCCCACAGTCAAAGCCACCTCCTCCCACAGCCCTCGGCTCCTCGGGGTGAGGCACAGGGAGGGAGCAGAGCCTTCCCTGGGAGAGACCCCAGAGCTTCTCCAGGGGATCCCGATGACCTGGGCGAGCCCAGCCTGCCCTGCACGGCCCCGGGAGCTCCAGCAGGAGCAGCCTGTGGTTTGGAACGCTGCCCTCCCTTCCCAGGAAGAGCTACAGCAGCACAGCCACTTCTGGGAATTGCTTCTGCTTAACACAGAACTGGGCTGCCACCAACCACCACTGAGCTGCCTTCCTGTGCCCCCATCCCTTCTGTGGCTCTTGTGGAAAAACTGACTTCCTGGTGCTGCTCCCGCAGGACGGGGCCAGCCAGGCCCACATCTGCCCCTCTCTGCTGCCCCAGCACCAGCCCTGGTGGGCCTGAAGGGCTCTGGAGAGATTTTCACCTTTGTCCATCGTGTCACTGCAAAACTGAGGCAGGTGCCGTGTCCTTGGACAGCCCTGGTGGTGGTGTCACCTCTCTGCCTCCAGGGAGCCCTGGCCCCGGCACAGAGCCACCAACCCCAGCCTGGGTCAGTGGGATGGAGGGAGGGATGGAGGGGCTCAGAGCTGGGGAACAGCAGCCCACAGCTGTCCTTTCCCTGGAGAAAGGGAACCCCAAGGGACAGCCCTTGTCTCCCCCACCCCCAGGTCCGGATGCCCCGGCCCCACATCCCTGTTCAGGTACCGGGTGTGAGGGCACTGTGGCACCCCAGGGAGCCCTGCAGGGCCCCACTCCAAGGAGAACAGGACCTGTGGTTCCTGCTGAACCTCCAAGTGTGGGACGCAGCCATTCCAGGGGGCCAGTCCTTGGGCAGCTTTACTTCCTACAGCATCACCTGAAAGGCCTGGAGGGGCCTGGGGCTCTCTGTGCCCCCTGGGGCTCTGACCCAGCTGTGGGGCACAGGGCAGCCCCAGAACGGCGCTGGCAGCCCAAGGCTGCATCCAGGACCCCACAGGTAAAAACCTTCATTAGATTGACTGATATGGGGCAGAAACTGTGTTAGGAAGAAACTCTTCCCCATGAGGGTGGGCAGGGCCTGGCACAGGGTGCCCAGAGCAGCTGTGGCTGCCCCTGGATCCCTGGCAGTGTCCCAGGCTGGACAGGGCTTGGGGCAGCCTGGGACAGTGGGAGGTGTCCCTGCCATGGCAGGGGGTGAAATGAGATGAACTCGAAGGGGCTCCTGATTTTGTGTTGCTGCCTTTTCCAAAGAGCTCCTTTTTGACAACCTCCCAGAGCACCAGGAGCTCGCTGCCCGGGCACCTGTGGTTCCCCCTGCCCTGCAGGGAGCTCCTTCCCAGCCTTTTCTGAGTGCCTCTCATTTATGGGCCCACAGAGCCGTGACTCAGGAGGCCACGCTGGAGGATTAACTCACCAGCACTCCCCACCACGCTCTGTGCTGCCCCTGGGGCTGAGCAGGGCCGGGGGCACAGAGACCCCCAGCCCAGCGTGGGCTCTGGCAGCCCCACTGCTCTCACAGCCGCCTGCTGCAGGAAAAGCCACCCAGACCCTTCCCCCGGGCACCGTCCCGTCCCGGCCAGGGCTGCAAACCCCCCCTCCGGCTACCACACCGCCTCTGCTCGGGGAGAGCACTTCCCCCTTCCCCGGCGGTCACAGCCCTGTACCGTGTTCCAGCCCCGCCCTCGCTGAACCGCGGGCACGGCCGGGATTCATTTCCCAGCCGCTGTGACCCTGCCGCTGGGCTGCTGATGGATCCAGCAGCAGCCTGGGTGGCACCGAGGAGCCTCTCCAGCCTCCTCAGGTTTTTGCCTGTTGAGCTGCAGGAGGAGGAGGAGGAGGAGCTGTGCTGGCTGGGGAGGAGGGAGGGCAGCAGCCGCCGCAAGGGCTTGCGCAACTCGCCTCCCTCCAGCTCCTCCAGAAACCCCAGCAGATAACAGGATCCACACCAACTCCTGAGAGCACATTGACCCCACCTCCCGCTCCACAGCAGACCCCAAACCCGCAGGGCCTTGCCCCGTTTCGCAGCATCTTCTGCTGGTGCCGAGGCAGGTGAGCGCCCACCCGCACCTCGGCGCCAGGGAAGGTGCCCCACACGCCCTGCGGGGAGCTGTGGGATCACACGGTGTGAGCGAGCGGGCGTGCAGAAACGCTGCGCTGTTTGCCGAGGAGTCTCCTTAGAGACAGCCCAGGCACTAAATTCCCCAGGAGAGCTGGAGAGCAATCATGGCAGGGGCTCGGGACTGGGGTGTTTTAACCTCTGCAGGGGTGGCAGAGCCAACAGGAGCCCGGCAGATGTGCTGCAAACCCTCCTGCCCCCTAAAGCGCCCAAATGCCCGCGGGCCAGCTCCAAACCTCCCACCCAGCATCCCACGGCTGTCCCCAGGCAGCCCCGGGCACCCCGGGAAGGAAACGGACCAGCTCACTATCGGCCCGAGATCGTTCTGGGATGAGAGCAACCTCCGGAGATAAGAAAGAAAAACCCACCCCGCAGCTGCAGGGGGGAGGGAAACAGAAACCACTTCCACTGCGAGCCTGGGGCCAGCCCCTGAGCGCTGCACGGGGACAGCGGGGACGGCGGCGGGACCGCAGGGATGGAGCTGGCCCTGCCCGGCCCCACGGCCCTGCACTGCCAGAGGGGCTACACGGCACACCTGCCTCCTAAACATTTGCCTCCTAAACACCTCTTCTTCCTAAACACCTGCCTCCTAAACACCTCCATCCTAAACACCACTGCCTCCTAAACACCTGTCCCTCCTAAACGCCCTTCCATCCTAAGCAGCCCTCCCTCCTAAAGCCCCTTCTCCCTCCTAAGCACCTGCCTCCAAAACACCCCTCCCTCCAAAATACCCCTCCGTCCTAAACACATCTCCCTGCTAAACACCTGCCTCCTAAACACCTCCATCCTAAACATCCCTCTCCCTCCTAAACACCTCCGTCCTGAACAACCCTCTCCCTCCTAAACACCTCCTTCCTAAACATCCCTCTCCCTCCTAAACACCTCCTTCCTAAACACCCCTCTCCCTCCTAAACACCTCGGTCCTAAACATCCCTCTCCCCCCTAAACACCTCCTTCCTAAACAGCCCTCTCCCTCCTAAACACCTCCTTCCTAATCATCCCTCTCCCTCCTAAACACCTCCTTCCTAAACACCCCTCTCCCTCCTAAACACCTCGGTCCTAAACATCCCTCTCCCCCCTAAACACCTCGGTCCTGACCACCCCTCTCCCCTGAGCTCCCCTCCCTCCCCAGGCGCTGCCCTGAGCCGCAGGCAGGCACGGCAGCGGAGCGCAGGGCGGGCTTAGCGAGGCCGGCTCAGGTACGGCGCTAAGCCCAGCCTGGGAAGGCCCCAGCTCCCCTCTCGGCTCAGCGCCGTGAGCACCGGGCCGTGCAGGAGCACAGCCCAGCTGTGCAGGGGAACAGAGCCACTTCCCTTTTCTGCCCGTGCCTGCCGTGCAGCGCTGCCCCGCCGCCCCGGGGACACGGCCCCGGGACCGCCGGGAGCACAGAAACCCCTCCGAAACCGCGGCTCCAATTCCTGCCGCCTTATATAATTAGCGTCGTTTGTGTCGCAAAAGTAATTGCAGTAACATTTTTAATTAGTCTATTTGAACACTAACATTGCTCCAGCGTGCATAATATGTTGACACGAAATTACTGGGTTTGAGGCGAGTCGGAATGATTGGAGTTTGTTTTGCTTTTGTTTGTTACTCGTTTGACAGAGTCAATGGGAGCGGGGCGAGCCCAGCCCGCAGGGCTGCAGGGGAGAGCGAAGTGTGATGGGTTTCACTTCCGTCTGGGGGGAGGAAGGGTGCCTTGCGAAGGCGCTGAACTAGAGAGAAATACTTGCTTGAGAGGTAAGGCCCGGCTGACATTTCCCAGCTGCTCGGTTCTGCCACTCGTGAAAACACAAAACAGAACGAGAGCACCGGCCTTGGAGGGCAGGGGGAGGGAAACCTGCCGGGAGGAATTCTGTGTGGTGCAAAGTTTGGAAGGAGATCTAATCTGAAGAGTTGCTTTGCTTACTGAGTCATAAGCGGGGACAAGAAGTAAACACTCTCCCCAGAAAAGTTCCTGCATGAGATCCAAGCACCCGTTACCAAACGATGCTTTTTTTTTTTTCCCTTTCTCTTCGGGAAGAATCAAGATTCTCCTTTCCAAGATCTTTTCTACATTGCACACGTGAAAGCAGCCACAGATGCAGGTTATTTTTTGCTCCCAAGTGTGAATCGTGTTCCACCGCTCCTCACCTCTGCCCAGGCCCCCAAGGTGTGAGCCCAGGGCAGCCGCAGCGAGCCCAGGCTGAGCAAACCCAGCTCCTGGGACACGTCCCCCTCAGCACCCTGACACACAAAGGCACCCAGAGCTGCCTGGACACGAGGAGAAATGGCCCCCGAGGGTGCCAAGGCGGGGGAAACACGAAAAGGAAAGAGAAAGCTGCCAGTTCCCAGAAGGCGACGGAGAACTTCGCTCTCCAAAGCTTTCAAACCGATTTCCCTTTCCTTCACCATCCTGCAGCGCCAGGAGAGCCGAGCCTTGGCCACTCGCTCCTTGCCCAGCCTGCAGACACCGAGGGGCTGCTCCCTCCCTCCTCACACACCCCTGGGGTCGGCGCTGCCTGGACGAACCCCCAGGCCGGGAAGGGGAGCACACACACTCTCCCCTTTTCTCTCTGTTCCCCAGAAGTTTCTCCACCTTCCTCCAGCTGCAGCAGGGCCAGACAGCCCCTCAGAGAGGCAGCCCGGGGCCATCGATCCTCCCTGGGGAGGAGCTCATCTTCCTGGCAGCTCCAGGCGCATCCTTCAGCTTCCAACACCCACGAGATATTGATTTCTTTTTGTTAACCTGCCAGGACCGGCGCTGTCCTGGAGCACAGACCTCCTGCCCACACCCAGACACTCTCTGGCTCAGAGAGAGACGTTGGCCCAGGAAGTCTTCAGATGCACACGAGGATAAGGAGGAGATCGTGTGCGAGGATAAGAAGCAGATTAGCGGGCAATTAAGTGGCATTTTGTGGTATCCATTAGTATTTCAAGCTACAAAGAGTCAGTTTCTGCTAACTTCCTGCCAAAAGTCACAAGTAATGAGCTAATTAACAATCTAATTATTGCAAATGCCCTAGAAAGAAATCAGGGCACAGGTGAAAACCTAATTAAAGCGAGCACAGCAGTAGGAGCAGCTGAGAGCTGCCCCAGCTGCATTTCCAGCCATCCCACAGCACAACGGGCCCCAACACCCGGAGCTGTTAGAGTGGAATTAAAGCTGTGGTCAGTAAAGGGAGAGGTCGACCCTCACTCCAGAGCTTCCTCCCAGCCCCGTGGGGCTGAAAAGCCCCTTAAACAAAAGCCAGCCCTGCGATCTTCTGCCGATGTTCGCCAAATTCAACAGCAGCTGCAGCACAACCTGCGGGGCACAGACCCAAAGCTGGTGGAGCCCAGCAGGAGCTGCCCTGGCACAGCTGGAGCAGGGCAGAGCCAGCCCGGGCACCCCCAAACCCGTGGGGCACAGACCCAAAGCTGGTGGCGCCCAGCAGGAGCTGCCCTGGCACAGCTGGAGCAGGGCAGAGCCAACCCGGGCACCCCCAGTTCTGCCTCCCAGCAGGACAAGCCCCGGGGCAGGGTGATCCCAGAGCAGGGGGAGGGATCTCCGTGCTGACTTCCCGAGCTGCAAGGATCCTGCAGGGAGATCCTGGAGGATCCTGCACGGCGTGCCCTCCACCCAGGGCACAGCTGCTTGTGGTGGGCATCGCCCCAGAGCTGCCTCACCTTCACCTGGGCACCCCAACACCTCACAGGCAGGCTCTGGGAAAACCCACAGACCGCTGGTTTCAGGGAAGGAAAGACTGGGCTGGCCTGCAGAGCTCAGTCTGCAGAATTCCCTGGTGCACAGGGAATGTTCCCTGTGACCCATCCACGTCTGTAACACCGGAGTGACACAGAAAGGGCTTCCTTAAGGCACAAAGGGACGTCACCGAGCAGCCCCACGCCCTCGGGGGTGTCCCTGGGCACTGAGGGCTCCTGGCAGAGCTGCTGGTGGCCCTGCAGCTCTCAGGGGCTCCTGCCCCACCAGCCCAGCAGCTCCGGGCCCACCCGCTGCCCTCACACTGAGGGCTGATTCAACACTGCCTATAAACACCCAAGGATGAACCTTGGAGCAAGAGCAGGTTACAGGTTTGGATAACAGCTCCTGACAGCTGGAAGAGGCTTGGAAAGGCTCCAGTTACCCGACACTGGACGCTGTGGGCAGAGCTGAGCTGGGCTGCAGAAGTCACGCAGGCAAACCCCGCCAGGCCAGAGCCTGGTCCCCACCTGCTCCACAAACACCCTCTGGACCTCAGGGACACGGTGTCTGCACAAATACACCCTCACCGTGAGGAAACAGGGGAATTCACAGCCAGGGAAGCCTGGGAACACCCGAACCAGGGATCCAAGGCGCACGAAATCCCTGTCAGCAACGTGACTGAACCGCCCATGTGTGAAAGCTCAGGTGCCAGGGGAAGCTGTGACCTTGAGAAACAGCCCTAGGACACGCTTTAGTCTCCTCAGCCACTTTCCTCTGCCTGCCAACACCTGTCCAGGCCTCCGGGCTGGGGTTTGGGAGGCGGCAGGGAGATGCTTTTGGTATTTTAAGGTTATACACATGTGGCAAGCGTTAAGGATGAGTAGCAGCGTGGTTTAAATTGAATTAACCTCCCACTGCTGGTACAGGCAGCTGCAGGGATGCTCCCGAGGCAGAGCCCCCCTGCAGGAGCCCCCCCAGCTCCTCACCCTGAGTGTGCCACTCCAAAACCCAAGGACAGCTGCAAAGAGGAGCCTTTCAGAGCTCTGGAGAGGGTTTGCTTTCATGCCAGACACCTCAGCTTGGGAGTCAGCCACCCACCAAAATTAAACTCCGTCCCAAATATTCACAAAAGCAACATTTCCCTGCCAGCAGCTGCGAGCGCCAGCCCCGTTTGAACCGCGCACAGGTGGGACCCGCAGGACAGGGAGGGCTGGGAGCAGGAGCAGCCCCCGGCTGGGCTGGCTACCACGGAGAACGCCTGGGTAATGCAGCCCAATTTCCCGAGGGGACACCCCAAATCCCTGAGGAGCCCCTTCAGGATCCCAGCGTCATCACGGCGAAGAATTACGGTCACAGTAACCCGGCTACCGCAACATATTTTGTTATAAAGCCTCATTTTTTTTTTTTCCCCAGCAACACAACTAAGCCATTCAAGTCCTCGCCGGCTGCGCAGTTCCAGCCGCGGCGCTGCCCTCGCCCAGCCCGTTCGCCACCCAAACACATGTTTTGGCGTTAAGTACATTAAAAACAAACTCCCCTCGGCCTTTTTTTCGGGGGATTTAGCCGAAGTCCTGGGCGCTTATCTCCGCTAACGAGACCCGACCGGCTTAAAGGCATCGACTAGTTGCTGGGTTGATTAAAAAAATGACTAAGCTGCTTCCCGGTGCGGCGGGGATGCTCGGGGCCGGAGCCGGGGATGCTGCCCGCGGGGGGATGCGGGGCCGGAGCCGGGGATGTTGCCCGCAGGGAGATGCTCGGGGCCGGAGCCTGGGATGCTGCCCGCGGGGGGATGCTCGGGGCCGGTCCCGGGATTGCTGCCCGCGGGGGGATGCTCGGGGCCGGTCCCGGGGGGCGGACACGGAGCGCGGGCCCCCTCAGCCCCCCCGGCAGCGCCACACTCACCTTGACACTGGAAGCCCTGCTTGCCGAAGCCCCTGCGGAGAGAGAGGCGGAGTGAGACACCGGCCCCGCACAGAGCCCGCCCGGAGGGGAGCGGGCACTGCGGGGAGCGCGATGGGATGCGGGGGATGAGGGGAGCCGGAGGATGGCGGGGATGAGCCCCGGCGGAGCACAGGGAGGGATGTCCCGCCGAGCCCGTGTCCCGGAGCGGCTGCGGCGGGCCGGGGGCGAGGCTCACCAGATGAAGTCGGTGCAGTGGCTGCAGAAGGTGGGCTGCTTGAAGAAACGCGCGANGTTCTTCACCTCGTGCACGTTCTTCTGCCGCAGGGCGCCCTTGCGGGCGAAGCGCACCGGGCCCTCCTCGCCCTCGGGGGCCGGCGCTGCCGCCGGCGGCTCGGCCATGCTGTGCGGGGGCTGCGGGCCCGGCCCGGCCCGCTCCGGTGCCGCTGCTCCGCTGGGGCTGCCGCCGGTCCGGCTGCGCTGCCGGGGCCGCGCTCGGGGCCGCTGCCCGCAGCTGGCGGGAGGCTCCGACACCGCCCGCCCGGCCACGCCCCCTCATTTACATACGGCGCCGCCTCGCCCTCATCTGCATCGCCGGCCACGCCCCCGACGCCTCGCGGCTCCGCAAGCCCCGCCCCCCCGCGCGCCTCGGCACGGTCACGCCCTCTCCTCGATTTGCATAATGATTTGCATGGGGCCCGGCCCTTCATTTGCATAGAGCATCTGCATCCCGCGGGGATGGACACCGGGAACGGGCAGGGATGGACATGGGGACACCGGGGACACTGGGAACGGGCAGGGATGGACACGGGGACACTGGGAACGGGCAGGGATGGACACCAGGAATGGCCAGGGATGGACACCGAGGACAAACAGGGATGGACACTGGGAACACCCGGAACGGGCAGGGATGGACATGGGGACACTGGGGACACCGGGAACGGGCAGGGATGGACACTGGGAACAAACAGGGAGGGACACTGGCGACAAACAGGGATGGGCACCGGGGACACCGGGAATGGGCAGGGATGGACACCAGGAACAAACAGGGATGGACACTGGGGACAAACAGGGATGGGCACCGGGGCGGGGACAGAGCCTGAGCATGGGGAGGGACAAACCCTCGGGCAGGGACAGGCACAGCAGCACAAACACCAGCTCAGGGTCCTCTGGGGATGTCGTTTGGAATTTGCAGTTGGAATAGTGACCTTCTGTCACCGACCCACGGCAGACACCTCAGCTGGCTGGCACGGAGGAGCTCTCCAGCCACACCCAGCACTGATCCCTCACTCCCTGACAGCACCCAGAGCCACTGAAAATCAGATCCGTCAGCCTCCTCCTCTGACATCCAGGTCCCCCCGGGCCCGCCTGGTGCTGCATGTCCTGGTCTGGCTGCTGAGGAGACGAGAATTGAAACCAAAACACGAGACAACTTTGAGTGAAACGTAACCATATTTCCATGAGCGAGTCTTTCTAAATTCTCGTTTCTGGGATTTAATTCTGGATCTGCATCCACGTGATCCTTCCCCTTTTGAGGCCCGAGACCATCCCTGCTCAGCTGTGATCCAGCCCTCCATCCTACATGCTCTTTCTCTGAAGAAAGCCCCGCTCACTCCATGGAATTAAACACCCAGGAGACTTTCCCGAAATAGGCCCAGGGCTGTTATTATGCAGCTGCTTTAAAAGGTTCATTGCAGTAATGAAACGGGGCTGACCTGTCCTGCTGATGTCACCCTCCCAGGAGCAGCAGGCTGCTTCCACCTCTCCATTTTCCTGCTAAGAAGGAGAATTCAGTTGCAGCCATCCCTGCTCGTGCTGTGCCGTGCCAGGAGGGGCTCGGGGAACGTCCCTGGGGTGTGTGGGGGCCACACGAGGGGCTCAGGGAACGTCCCTGGGGCGTGTGGGGGCCACACGAGGGGCTCTCTGTGCCCCGGCCACACCACGGGGTCCCCCCTGCCCCAGGAGCCCCACTCAGAGCGGGCTCCCACTGGGATCTGTGTGGCAGAAATGACTCCTCCTGCACGGAAAAGAACCCAGCAATAATGGGAACAATAACAGGGCGTTCTGACTCCTTCCCTCTGCACTGCTCCAGGGGAGTGGGGTGTTCCCCTCAGCGCTGCTGCTCTGCACGTGGAGCCCACACCAGGCTGAATTCTGCTCCTTTTAACTGGAAACTCTGGGCTGTGCCTCTTTCTGCCTTGTTGTTTTTTTTTACCGTGTGTTCCCATTTTCCAAGGACAGCCCCCATAACTGCTGCATGTGGAATGCAGAGAATACGGCTTTAATTTCGCCCTAGGAGTGTTGATAATCATGATAATCATGCTCGAACTTTTGTCACCGCTGGGCCATGGTACGAAAGTGCAAAAGCCAGGTACGGTCCTTGCCCTCAGGGGATTGCTTTATTCTTCCCTTAGTTTACATAACTCTACCTTATTTCACTTTTTTTTTCATTATTTAGTGCACTGTGAGCCACGTCATATTAAAGGCAGGACCTTCATGGCCGTGTCGATTTTCACCAAGGCTGAGGATGCAGGTCCCCCCCCGAACTTTGAAACGTGGGGATGAACATCCCAGCAGCTCCTTCCTCTGAGGAAACTGTTTTATTTGTTAAAGCAAGTGCAGCCCCCAGGTGTGCGGAGGGACCGGCACACACAAACAACCCCCGGGCTCGGGGGAGCGCAGCGATGGAGCAGAGGGGAAATCAGCCCAGCTCGTTCCTGTTTCCATCCAAGCGTGGCTTCTCAGGCGGTTTTCCCCTCAGTTTCCCATCAGTTCCCGCTGTAGGGAAGGCTGTGGGAAGTGGTGTCTGCAGTCCCTGGCGCTCCCCGCATCTCCATGGAGCTGTCAAACCGCGGCTCCCTCCGCCGGCGGCTCGGTGGGGCTGGGGGCAGCCCCTGTGCGCGGGAGCCGGCGGGAGCGGGGCGGCCGGCCCGGGGGACGTGATTCACATCCTCAGGAAGGGACCTCATCCTCCCTCCGGGCGGGCCAGGAGCTGCTCGGGGAAGGGGGAGCTCGGAGCAGCCGCAGGGCTCGCGTTGGGAAATGCGGGAGCGGAGAGCTCGGTGTGAGCCCGCGGGCTCGGAGCTCAGGAACCCGGGTCCTTCCAGCAAAACCCCGCACCCCAAATCGGGGGGCACAGGGGGCGGGATGCGCTGTGCCGGCCGGCTCCAGCCCCGCGGCCTCACCCCACAGCCCCAAAGCCCCGCAGAGACGCGCGATCCCCAAAGCACAGCGGAATTCTCCGCGTTTCCCGGGAAAGCTCTGCCCGCACACGTGCCGGAGCCCCCGGGCGTGTGGGAGCCGCGGCCCGGGAGCAGCGGCTCGTGTGGGAGCAGCCGGCAGCCCCCAGCCCCGCGCTGCCGGGGTGGGGATGCTGCTCCCCCGGTGCCTCCGGAGAATCCGAAAAACCTGGAGAACAGAACTGCCTCTTCTTTTTTAATGTCTTTCATTCTTCGGGATCCAAATCCGCCGCAGGAAACAGGTGGAGGGAAAGCCCAGCTGTAATTAGACATGGAGGTGCCTCAGCAGCACTCAGCAGCCTCCACATCCGTTTGTCCTTGCCCTCACCCGGCGTGGCAGGAGGGACAAGGCAGGGACAGGAATCCTGGAATGGGGACAGGGATCCTGGGGTAGGGACAGGGTTCCTGGGGCAGGGACAGGGATCCTGGGGCAGGGATCCTGGAGCAGGGATCCTGGGGCAGGGACAGGGATCCTGGGGCAGGGACAGGGATCCTGGGGCAGGGATCCTGGAGCAGGGATAGAGATCCTGGGGCAGGAACAGGGATCCTGCGGCAGGGACAGGGATGTTCTCAGGCAGAGAATCCCGTTCTCTCCACACTCCGGAGGATCTCGTCGCTGCTCACAGCAGTCGGTTCTTCAGCCCCCGCTCAGAGGCCGCTCGGGGGGCCCCCGGGGGCAGCCCGGCCCCGGCCAAACCCCGCGGGACGAAGGGCCCGGGGGCAGAGCCGCAGCTGCAGCCGCAGCCGGAGCCGCGGGCTGGGGCGGCGCTGGGGATCCGGGTGTGCCCCGGGTGCCGCGGGGACGCTGGGGACGGGCGGGGTGACAGGCGCCCCCCGCAGCGGGGTGGCATCAGCTGCTCTGGTTTTTCCCTTTCTGCTTTCACAGCTTTCGCGTGTTCCACGTCCTCCGTGCGGCGAGGATGGAGCGGGGAGAGAGAAGCTGCGTTCATGTGAGGAGAGACCCGGCTCCCCACCCACCGGCGGCAGGAGATCCTTCACAGCCGCCGCTGGGCGAGAAACAGCCCAAATGTTGGTGCCTGAGCTTACATAAACCCCCGGGGCGGCCGGAGCGAGGGGACAGCCGCGGGGACATGGGGACAGCCGCGGGGACACGGGGACAGCCGTAGGGACACGGGGACAGCCGTGGGGACACGGGGACAGCCGTAGGGACACGGGGACAGCTGTAGGGACACGGGGACAGTTGCAGGGACACGGGGACAGTTGCAGGGACACGGCCACACGCCGCCCGCCGGGAGCAGCCCCTGCTCCAGTCCTGGATGTGCAAATCCATCATTTCCTTTGGCCTCCTCCCGCCGTCTCCCGCCGCGCCCGGCGCTGGGATGGGGCAAGTCCGGCGGCTCTGGGCTGCGGGGATGTGATGGACACGACTCGGGGACAAGGGACAGGACTCAGGCAGGGCCGCCGGGGACATCAGCACACTGCCGGCGGTCACAGGGGCGCTCCGGCTGGCCGTGGCCCCCAGAGCAGCTCTGCTCCCCCGGAGGAGGGTCACACGCAGGGAGTGTCGGGCAGAGAGGAGGAAAGCCGAGAGGCCAGCAGGGAGCCGCCGTCCCTCACCCTGCCCTGAGCACGGGGGACAGCAGCCGGCAGGAGCCCGCGCTCCGATCCTGCCGGGGCAGGAGCAAGTGAGCGGCTGCAGGAAGGGGTTAAACAGGGCTCCATCCCCGGGCCGGGACCCCCAGGCTGCAGGGGGGGCCCGGGGGGCAGTGCCCGGGCTGAGAGGGGCAGCGGGGTGGTGCCGGAGGAGGGAAACCAGGGGAGCTCAGAGCTGCAGTGCCCGGTGCTGGGCTGCGGAAACATCCTCATTTCTCAGGGCCAGGAGCGTCTCTCCATCCCGCTCGAGGCAGGGCGTGCCGCAGGCGGATCAGGGAGAGGAGGAGCCGTTCCCTTCCCGGGGGCTGTGCGCCCTCTGCTCCTGCGGCAGGGACGGCCCGGGGCTGCCCCGACCCCTGAGCGCGGGGGGCTCCAGCTGCTCGCATGGCTCGGCACACGCCAAACATGCTTAGGCTATTTAAATATTTCATATTCCTGGCTGCCGGCTCTCAGGGAGAACAAATTAATTCTGTTTTATGTACCCAGAAACGGCCCACATCAAACCGCCTTCCTGCACAGTTGGTTGAGCAAAGTTTGTGGTGAAATCCTTGGGGTTTTGTTGCTTGGTTCCCAAACCATCTGATCGATTATTGGCTTCCACGCCCTGTAGCTCCACGGGAAGTTGTCATTATTCCTTGCTGTTGATCCAACTTTTTGATGTCCCTCTGTGCTCCACGTGGGTGAGTGCACGGCCAGGGCAGGGTGGTGGCAGGGGCAGAGTGGCACTGCCACCCGCACACGTCTCACCAACGGGAGCTTCAGCCTTGGGACGGCCGGGCAGCAGCACAAGGAGTCAAGGGCAGCATTACATTTTTATTCTGGATGAAAAAGCAAGACCCAAACTCGACAGTGAGTGAGTGATGTGAGTGAGTGATGGGCTGGAGCTGGTGCAAGATGAAGGGAAAGCTCCAGGGAGAGCTCAGAGCCCCTTAAAGTGCCCATGGGATTTCCAGGAGAGCTGGAGAGGGGCTGGGGACAAGGGCTGCAGGGACAGGACACAGGGAATGGCTCCCACTGCCAGAGGGCAGGGCTGGATGGGATCCTGGGCAGGAATTGTTCCCTGGCAGGGTGGGCAGGGCTGGCACAGGGTGCCCAGAGCAGCCCCTGGATCCCTGACAGTGTCCCAGGCCGGGATGGACATTGGGGCTTGGAGCCGCCTGGTGACACAGCCCAGCCCAGGGGGCAGGGCCGGGGGGAGCAGCAGAGTCACCAAACCCCCGCCGCCCCCGGGCCGGGCTGCAGCACCTGCCCCCTCCGGGCTGCACAATAATTCTCCTTGTGCCAGGCAAACTCCAGCTGCTCTCCCCCCGGAGCCGAATTCCTGTGCAGCTTCCTTCTCCCCGAGGGATGGCTGGTTTCATCTCCATCCTTCATCCCATCGCTCGGAAAAATCATCTCATCATGAATTCTTCACCCGGCCCTTGCAGGAGCCTCATTTAAATAACAACGAGGCTCATTAACGGCGCAGGGCTGATCCCTGCGCAATGATTTCTTCATTAAGCTTTGCCTGGGAGGGTTTTCCTGCCGGCTGAGCCCGTAATCCTTCCCTCGCAGCCCCTGTGCTGCTCCACACTCGCGGATCGCAGCGGGCCCAGCTGCGGGGCGGGGATGTGCGGGGCGCTCCTTTTCCCAAGAACCCCGTTATCTTCCCTGGGTGTCCCAAATCCCGGGATATGGAAATCCCCGTGGATGTTCCCGCCGTGCCTTTGGCCTTTGGCCACCCGCAGCTTATCCGGGCCTGCCCTGGGTGCAGAAATCCCTGCAGGCAGATGCTGCACGGCAGGCGGGGCTGTGGGACAGCGCGGGGCTGGGCGGGTTTGTGCCCGTGCCCTGCTGCCCCTCCCCTGCAGCCCCAGCCCCGCTGCTCCGGCCCCTTCCCGGCGGGAACGAGCCCGGGATGGAGCGCGGCCCCGGGAGCGCCGGGCGGGGCTCGCTCTTTCCCACCGCCCTTATCTCATGTCATTTTCCACCGGAGATTATTCCGGCCGGAGGGCGAGGGCAGGCGGGAGCTGCGGGCCGGGAGTTCCAAAGTCCCTCAGTGTCCCCTGGTGTCCCCTGGTGTCCCCCGGTCACCCTCCAGTGCCACAGCCCATCGAGGGCTGTTTTTCCCATCGAGGTGTTTTTCCTCACGAGGAGGAAAAGCTATGAAAAAAACACCGCGGAGGACAACCGACCCGTTCTGAATTTCCAGAGATATTTTGAAAAAGCTCAACTAAAAAAAAAAAAAAAAGTCCCCCAGAAAGCCTTGGGGCTTCACCAGTTTAGGAACCAAAAGAATTTTGGGAGGGGAAACATTTGCACGAGGCTTTCCCTCGTCTCTGGTGAAACGTCTCGGGTGGGTTTTGCTGCCTCGGCTGCTCCTGGGCTCGCTGGGGGCGCCCCTGGGGCAGCCGGTGGGAGGGTGGAGTGTCCCCCTGTCCCCTGGGTGTGTCCCCGAGTGTCCCCCTGTCCCCGGGGTGTGTCCCCAAGTGTCCCCCTGTCCCCGGGGTGTGTCCCCGGGGTGTCCCCGTCCTGCCGCAGCGCCCCGCCGGGTGCAGGGACGGGAGCCCGAGCAGGAATTTTCGGTAAATCCCGGCCGGTTGTTTCGCTCCACGAGGCGCGGGGTTTATCTTTCCCTCCCTCACGCCCGCTCATCTGTGTTTGTCGGGCAGACCGTACCGGTTGCCATCTGCGGGAAGCTGTAAACTGTCCTCCGGCTTTTCCCTCTCGGCTGCGGCTCCTTCCTGCTCCTCTCGGAGCGGGGGATCCGCGGCGGGGGGAGCAGCGGTGACCCCGGCCCGGGGGTCCCATCCTGCTGCTGTCCGGCAGCTCCAGGGGGGCACGAAGCCCCCGAGCCGCTCCTGTGTCCGTGGGGGTTTTCCTCGGACATCAGGCCGCGCTCAGGTCACCTCTGTCGCTCGGGGTGGCGCTGGCAGTGACACACGGCAGGGCCGGGAGCCCACCGCGTTCCCAGCTCTCCCTTTCCATCCCCTGTCCCAGCCCCCCATGGAACCCCGGGCGTTGCTCCTGCACCCCCAGGACAGCCCCTGAGGTGTCCCCTGGGCTCCCCGGGTGTCCCCCTGCTCCAGGAGGGAGGAGGGTGAACTCCGTGATCCCAAATTACCCTGGATCACACCCATCGAGTCCTGCGAGCTCTTTATCAACAAACGTTGGGGTGCCAAGGGCCGTCCTGCCTTTCCCCCCTGGCCAGCCCTGCCCGTTCCAGATGGAATTTCCTCCCCTGGAAGGACTCGCTGGCCTGCAGCAGGTTCTCCGAGGTAATTGAATCCCGCCGCTCTTTCCGCTGGAAAAGGAGCGCTCCGGGGGAATTCCTTCCCCGGGGGGCCCCAATCCGTGGGACCCCGCACCCCGGGGACCCCCGCCCGTGTCCGGGGGGGCCCCGGGAGCCGCGATCCCTCCG
This sequence comes from Cyanoderma ruficeps, assembly GCA_008694505.1. Taxonomy (NCBI): domain Eukaryota; kingdom Metazoa; phylum Chordata; class Aves; order Passeriformes; family Timaliidae; genus Cyanoderma; species Cyanoderma ruficeps. Next base: position 13,002,952 of record VZDJ01000076.1, on the reverse strand, counting down.
CTCCGCCCGGCTGGGGATGTCACCGTCCCCATGGCAACCGGAGGGCTGCAAAAAAATAAACCACCGAGGAGGAAAGGAGCTGANTGGGAATGGGAATGGGAGTGGGAATGGGAACGGGAGGGGGCTGGGACAAGAGCAGCCCTGGGGGGTTCAGTCCCCAGAGGTCCGCAGGGACATCCCGGGCCGGTGACATCCCGCTCAGGGTGGGGACCCCGCCGGACCCCGCGGGCAGCCCCGGCAGCACAGCGGCGCCGATCCCTCCTCCCTTGGCAGCCCGAGGGTTCCTCCCTCCGCCCCGCGCCTCTCTGCGCCGTGTTGATCATTTTGATGGAGCATTTGTTTTAATTTCCCAAATGAGGAAGCGATCTTGTAAATATTGTGCGGTAATTAAAATGGCTGTTTACTGTGCGGCGTTGTGGCTGCTGCCGGCGCGGACGGCGATCAGCATTCCCCGCCCGAGCCCGAGCCCCGCTGTGTCCCCAGGACCGCGGGGCTGCTGCTCGGCTGGAAAACACCCTCCCAAGGCTGAGGAACACAGCGAGCAGCCAGAGCAGCACGGGCTGTCGCTGAGGACTGCCCGTGTCACCCCGGGCTGTCACTGTCACCGCATGAGCACCAGCGAGTTCTCTGAGGCTTTCCCTGCCGTGGTTTCTGTCTGTTGTTTCTTCTCCGAAATCCTTCAAAGTGGCAAAAGCTGAAAGAAATGACACTTGCAAATAAATGTCTGTGCAAATCTGTCCTAAAACCTCCTTTAAAATGTAAATCCTTCAGCTGGAGCCGTGCTGGGCACAGAAAGCCCTCGGTGCTGGGGGAAGCGAGGCTGGATGTCAGCAGGGAGGGGAATGGGGCTCCAGGGATCTGGGGGTCTCCAGGGGGCCCGAGTGGGTGGGCAATGCCGGTGAGAAGAAATGAAAGATCAATGGAGTGAGTAGAAGTGGGGTGGAACAGGGGGGAAACTCCTTCCCACATTTCCTTTCCTCCAGCCTCGCTCCAGGGCCTTTCCCGCTCTGCCACAATGGGCCTGGTCCCCAACACTGAGCTGGGAATGTCCCCTCCTGCCCCCAGGAAACGTGGGGCAGTGCTGGGGACATGGGACAGTGTTGGGGACATGGGACAGTGCCGAGGGATTTGGCATGGGAGCAAGGGACATGGGGACACACCATGGTGATGAGGACATGGCACATCACTGGGGGACGTGGCACAGTGCTGAGGGACTGCCCAGCCTGGGGCCCAGTGCCCGGCCTGGGGGCAGAGCCAAGGCCGGGAGGGCAGGAGTCCATCATCCCATCCCATCCCATCCCATCCCATCCCATCCCATCCCATCCCATCCCATCCCGTCCCCGCGGCTGCCGAATCCTGCCCACGGTTCCATCCCACTCCCCCGTCCCCTCGCTGCCGGCTCCTACATGCAGCTGCCAGCTCACGAGCAGAGCTGGCTCCGCGCGTCATCGCCACCTCCGCTGTCCCCCGGGCCCTGCCCACGCCGCCACGGGCCCCGCCCGGCCCCGGGGCCACCCCGGGGAGTCCCCGCGGCCCCGGCACCGGGCACGGAACCCCGCAGCTCCGGCACCGGGCTCACAGCCCCGCGGCCCCGGCACCGGGCACAGAGCCCCGCGGCCCCGGCACCGGGCACACAGAGCCCCGCGGCCCCGGCACCGGGCACACAGAGCCCCGCGGCCCCGGCACCGGGCACAGAGCCCCGCGGCCCTGGCACCGGGCACACAGAGCCCCGCGGCCCCGGCACCGGGCACAGAGCCCCGCGACCCCGGCACCGGGCACACAGCCCCGCGGCCCCGGCCCGCAGCTCTCAGGGGTGGAGCGCACAGCAGGACGAGCTCGGGGCTCCCCCCCCCCAGCCGCTGCGGGTCTGCCTGACGGGCGAAATGAGCTAAAAGGATCCATTCAGGTCTTTTTCTCAGGCTGTGATTTCTCCAGCTGCAGAAAACCTTCAGAGACGAGCGACAGGAGAATTCCCAGATGCTCCTCGGGGCACATTCTAAAGGTGTTGATCCATCCTGTCCCCCCCACAGCTCCCGGCACCCCTCAGAGTGCTGCCTTTGCTGGGGGGCTGCTGCTTTAGGAGCAGGATTTGGGGGACACGCTGCCAGGCCCCTGCAATCCTGCTGCAGGGAGGACTGGGGAGGGAGAACACTGGGAGCTGATCCTTTCCCGGACTGCAGGCGAGGGCTGCTGAGCAGCAGGCACAGGGAAGAGCCGGGTGCTCCTCTGCAGCACCCCGATGGGTTTCCCTGTGTCCCCAAAGCGCTGGCACCGGGCACAGCTGCTGGGACCCGGGCCAGCGTGTCCCTGGTGTCTGTGCAGCCTTTGGCACCTCTCCCGAGTGCCCTGAGCCATCCCAGCTCTCCAAGCCCCAGGGGCTGAGTGTTGGTGCCTCACCAGCCCCTCACCTCAGCAATGCCCACCCCACGACTGCCCCGGCACCGGGATCCTGCCCTCGCCCTATTCCCGAGCACCACCTCCAGCCCTGCAGGGGCCCTTCCCATCCCAACAGGCGCCAAGAGCCTGGAAAACCCCGGGGAACATCCCACCAGATCCATGTGCTGACAAAAACACGGTGCAGACCCATGTCCGGGCCTGATGCAAAATTAATTGAACGGGAATGAGATGTATTTTATGTCCTTAAAGCACATTAAGTGCTTGGAAGTTAATTGGTATTTAATTAGCATAAATCAAGCACTTTAATAATACTCAGGGAAAAACAACATGGTGTTACAGTTGCTTCATCAAAAGTCACCCTGACAAATTAAAGATGAATGTGCCCAACATCAGCACACGAGGCCGTGCACGGGCTGTCCCTGCTGCTGTGTCCCTGCTGTCCCCCTGTCTGTCCCCCCTGCTGTCCCCCTGCTGTCTCTGTACTGTCCCCATGCTGTCCCCTGCACCCGGCGACCACAGGTGGTGGCACCACTGCCCTGGAGGGACCTGCTGAGCCCCCTCCCCTGCACCTCCGGGGAGAGGTGCCCCGAAACCAGGGAGCAGCAGGGAGATGGGGTGTGGGATGGATCGGGGGGGACAGGAGGGAATTGGGGTGCAGGAAACACCCGCGGTGCAGGATGGATTTGGGGTGCACGAGGGCTCCGGGATGCAGGATGGATTTGGGGTGCAGGATGGATTTGGGGTTCCGGATGGATTTGGGGCGCAGGAGGGCCCCGGGGTGCATCCCGCGGTGCAGGATGGATTTGGGGTGCAGAGGCAGCCGCAGCCGGGCGCGTTTCCTGCGGGGCCGAGCCTCCTCTCGACAGGGGAAGGTGGGCCCCGTCCCACCCCGGGGCCCCGGCCCCGCTCCCACCGAGAGCCCCGGGCAGAGGCGGGGGGACACGCGGGGGTCCCCGCGGGCTCCCTTTGGGGAGGAAACAGCGACTCCGCTCCATGTTTGGTTCGGCATTTTTTGTGGCGTTGCCATGACAACCGTCCCGGTGACATCTTGGCGCTGTTTGTCTCCTTCTGGGGGCTGCATCACTCTCCTCCCTGCGTGAGCCGCTGCCGGGTTCCCTCCCGGCTCACCTGGAGCCCGCGCTGCTCCCGGGGCTCTGCCCGGCCCACGGAGGGGTTCAGCAGTCCCCCCTCATCCCGAGCCGGGGATGCTCCGTTCCCGGAATTCCCTCACCCCGGCATCTCTGCAGCATTGTCCTTCTCTAAAATCCCGTCTCCGTGCTCCTGTGCGGGTCACCTCCCGGCACGGGGGAGTCACAAACAAGCTGAAAATAGCGAGGTGACATTGGCAGTGCCCTGCCAGCCCCGCGGGGACGGCGGAAAGCTGGGGACGGCCCTGTCACAGCGGCTGCCAGAGCCACCAGCAGGGACAGGGAGGAGGGATGTGCCTTACCCGGGGGTTTCTCCACACCCGGAGCTGCCGGGGAGGGGAACAGCCCGAGGCAACCCCAGCCCTGGCCGGGAAAGGAGCTCCGAGCCCGCTCGGGGCAGCCGGGCCCTTCCCCGCTCCCTCTCCTGCCCCCCAGCCCCATCCCTGCAGCCGGGGCCGGGCAGGGTGGGCAGCCCGGTGCGGTCCCAGCACAGCCCCCGGGGCACCTCTGAGCCCCTCTGGGGAAAGCAACAGGCATTTCCCGAGCTAAAATCCCACAAAATCGGGAGTGACTGAACCCGGGGAGCGCGAGGGGCTCCTGTCTGGGGCCGGGGGTGCCCGCAGTGACTGCGGCGAGCCAGGGCAGCCCCCGGCCCCCGGGAGTCCCCCGGGGGAGGCTGGATGAGTCAGGGCAGCGCTGCCGGAGGGGACGGATGCCCGGCTGACGCAAAGCTGCGGCGCTGGCTCCTCTCCCCCTGCCCACACAGCTCCATCCTCCCCTTCCGCTGACTCGGCTGCCTCTGGCCGCCCCCTCCGCCCCCGGCCCGCAGCGCCGCTCCTCGGGCAGGGCAGGGCGGGCCCTCCCCGGCATCGGGCTGGGCGCCTCCCCCCGTGTCCTCCCGATGCCCCCAGGGGACAGCGACAGGGCTGTCCCCAAAGCTCCCCTGCCCTGTCACCCCCGGGGGCAGCTCCACGGGGCAGGAGCTGCCTGGCATCGTCCCGGCCGGGTTGGGAGGGGGCAGCAGTGCCCACCCGGAGGGCACAGGGCTCCGTGGGTGCCCGGGCACAGCCCTGGGGGCTCAGAGGCCGTGCACAGGCAGTGCCGGGGCACAGGGGACACCGGGGCTGTCACGGGCTGCTCCCGGTGAGTCACGGCAGGGCTGGCAGGGCCTGGGGACAGTGGCCTGGCCCTCTCCATCCTCCCTCCAGCCGCAGAGGAGCCCCACAGGGGCCGGGGAGGTGCCGAGGGGGGCAGGATGGAGGGGAAGGAACAGGGGCAGGAGGTTCCACTCCGGCTGTGCTGGGCTGCCCACGGACAGCGCCCGGTGTCCTCGGTCACTTCAGGAGCAGGCGGGTGGCCGGGTCACCCAGCAGGAGCCTTTGGGGAGGTAAAAGAGACAGAAATTGGGGCTCAGCGTTTCTGCCGTGGCAAAGACACAACCAGGACACAGGGATGGCACCAGCCTGAGGCTGGTTCACCACACAAGAGAAAGGGGAACACGTGTGGACACAGGCGGGACCCTCACTGCCACCCTGCCCATGGGAGGGAAAGGGAAAGGGAAAGGG
>VZDJ01000076.1:12978546-12996121 GCA_008694505.1 Cyanoderma ruficeps | reverse complement strand
GCGGGGATACTGCGGGAATACTGTGGGGACACTGCAGGGACACTGAGGGGACACTGAGGGAACACCGCGGGGACACGGCGGGGACACCACGGGAACACCGCGGGGACACGCGGGGACACAGAGCTCACCCCGCCAGGCCGGCGGCGGTGACGGCGAGGCCGACGCTCAGCGGGGCCAGCGGGCTGCGGGCGCGGCCGGGCGCGGCCCCCACGCACACCACCAGCAGCAGGAAGGAGCTCAGCGCGATCTCGGCCCCCAGCACGGCGGGGACCTGCTCGTCGGCCGCGATGCCGTCGAAGGCCCCTCCGCTGGCGTTCCCGAAGCGCTCGCTCGGTGTCACCGCCTGCGGGGACAGCCGTCGGTCCGTATCGGGGACAGCCGCGCTCGCCCCGTGCCGGCAGATGGGCTCGCTGTCGGGGCGGCGGGCGGGTTAAAGAGGAGCTAAACTCGGCGCTCGCCGGAGGAAAGCCGGCCCCGAGCGCCTGGCAGGGACGGGCTCCGGGAGAAGGCTCCGGGCGCCTCCCGGGGTCACGGGCCGGGCTCCGCTCCCGGCGGGGTGAGACCCCCCGGCCGCCCCGGTGTGACGGAGCGCACGGTGCCGGGCTGATGGGTATGGGCAGCCCCCAGCCCGAACGGCCCTTGCGGGGGAACGAGGGTAGGCAAACCCCCCGAGGGAACCCGGCAGCGCCGCGGAGCCGCCCGAGCCCTGCTGTGCCTCCTGGGGGGACACAGCAAACCCCTGCAGGGCTTCGGTCCATGGGCCTGGCCCCAGAGGCCAGTCCCTGTGCCCCAGCCCCACCTGGGGACACCCCCGGGGCCGTACCTTTGCCAGCCCGGCGCCGATCATCCCTCCGCAGAGCTGGCAGAGCCAGTAAGGGATGAGCATGGTCAGGTGCAGCCCCCCGAGCAGCCACGCGGCCAGGGACACGGCGGGGTTGAAGTGGCCTCCGCTGCCGAGGAGAGGGGAGGGTCAGCAGGGACCGCCCCAGCCCGGGCTGCCCTCCCTGGGCTCCCACGGCCCGGGACCACCAAGGCTTTTCCAGCCGTGCTGCAGAAGGGCAGGGCCCTGCTGTTTCCTCTCCCTGCAGAGCAGCAGGCCCGACACCCAGCCCCTCCTGGCAGGGCCGGTCTGGGGGACAGGGTTTGGGGTCGCTGAGGTGCTCCCAGGAGCTGCAGGAAATGCACTGGTGGGGCTGCAGCCAGCCTGGCAGGGCACACGTCCCCCAGAAAGGGGACAGGCACCAGGGCCCTCAGTGCAGGCCTAAATCCTTCACCTCGAAAAGCACAAGCGAGTCAGACACAGAGACCCTCTAATTAAAACTGATTACCATGAGACACAGGTTAATGAGCGGGTTTCATAACTGATCAGGCTGATAATCGCTGCCGATGAGTCAGAGAGTCTGGGAGCCATAACCACATCTGACTCCTCAGCTGGGATCAAACCCCTGCAGGAGAGCAGGGAGCTCCTCGGGGATGGTGCCCCGGCTGGACACGGCTCCAGTGCCCACAGCCCGGGCTGGGAGGAGCCTGGGGGCTGGGGGAGGACCTGGAGCCCGCCTGGGGGAGCAGCCAGGCTGGGGAACCCCCTCCTGTCCTCAGCAGGGCTCCTCTCCAGCCTCCCTGGGCACAATCCTCCCCTGGCAGGGTGGGCAGGCCCTGGCACAGGGTGCCCAGAGCAGCCCCTGGGTCCCTGGCAGTGTCCCAGGCCAGGCTGGACGGGGCTTGGGGCAGCCGGGGATGGTGGGGGGTGTCCCTGCCCATGGCACTTGGTGGGATTTAAGGTCATTTCGAACCCAAACCATTTCAGGATTCTGTGTGAACCTGACTTTAGGCTCAAATATCCCCCTGTGCAGGATCCTGATCTGGCTCCTCCCAGCTCCAGAGCATATGGGGGACCTCCAGACCCCTCTGCAGCCCCTCACCATAAAGCTCCCCTGTCCTGCTGCCCTGGCAGGGTTTGGGGTGCAGGGGGTCCATCTCAGCTCTGCCAGCGCTGGCACTGTGGGTCAGGAGTCCCCAAAGCTCGCCCTGGGCTGTTTCCCCTCCTGTCAGACACTGATCAATTATCAGCCCCATTGCTTTGCACTCCGGGCTTTGCCCATGATCCTGACCAAGCCACCCTGGACAATCCCCTCCCTGGGCTGTGTGGAGCTGACACAGGGGAAGGGAAGGAAATTCCCCAGGGACTCTTCCAGCTTCTTCCTTGGGGATAAATCTGTATCTCAACACTCAACATCTCTTTCGATGAGCAGATTTGTCTAAATGTTGCTTTTGAGTAATTGAAACCACTTTTTTGGTTTTTTTAAAACCTGAAAATACCCAGAGGAGGAGCACAGTTGGGTCAAGATGTTTTGCTCTGACATCCTTGTGAAAGGAATCATCTCAGCTTCACAGAGAATCATGAAATCATAGCATGGTTTGGGCTGGAAGGGCCCTTAAATATCTCCTAGTTCCAGCTCCCAGAAGAGAATGTTCCTGTTTCAGCCAATTTTTATTAAAAGGGGCTAAAAATTGAAACACTGCAACCCAGAGCCAGGTGTGCCCCAAACCCACGGTGCCACAGGTGCCACCAAAGATGCCACCAGCCATGCCACCACCCCCCAACGGGCCAGGCTGCCAGCCAGGGGCTCCACGGCAAGGCAGGGATTGGGGATTTGGGCGGGGAAGAGCCTGGAGGCGGCAGGAGGGATCCACGGGCACCTCCCCTGCCCACCTGCGGCCCCGGGAATCGTCTGCGTCCCTTACCTGATGTCCCCCAGCACGGTGACGGTGACCCCCAGGGCCAGCCCGTGTGCCAGCGCTGGCTGCAGCCTCCCGGTGGCCCCGGAGTCGTCGAGCACGGCCAGGCAGCCGATGAAGATGAAGAGGGCAGAGCCCAGCAGCTCGGCCAGGCAGGGCTGCACGTGGCGCTGGTACCAGTGTGGCCGCGGGGGCTGAGCCTTCCCCTCCAGCTCCAGCACCTCCTGCACCGGGCACGGCCCGGCCATGGGGGCTGCAGGCACAGCCCGGACGGGCAGCACCCCCGGAGGGTCTGAAGGGGCAGCTCCGCACCGGAGGCTCTAAATACAGATTGGATTTGCATTGCTAAGAAAAAAAAACCCCAGGGGCCATAAAAGGTGTTGGGCCGGCCCCCAGGGATATCAAAGCTCGTTATCACTGCCAAGCCTCGGTTCAAGGCTTGGGGGTTTTTCCTCTGGTGCTGGTGCAGTTTTTGGGGGCTCTGCCAAGGCTCGGGATGTGGTTCCTGCCCTCACACCCGGAGTGTGGCCGCCCTGCTCAGCCCTGGGCCCCCTGTGCCTGCTGCAGCTGCCGAGGGGCAGAGCTGGGAAGAGCTGAGGGTGCCATCCCAGACTGGTCCCCGTGGGAAGGGACTGGAGCATCCAGTGCCACCCCCTGCCCTGGGCAGGGACACCTTCCCCTATCCCCTTCCAACCCGGCCTTGGACTCTCCCAGGGATCCAGGGGCAGCCACAGCTTCTCTGTGGCCTCACAGCTTCTCCGGGCAGCTGTGCCAGGGCCTCCCCACCCTGCGAGTGACCAGCATCAGCCAGAATTCCTCTAAAGCTCAGCCCACGTCAGCCAGGAGATTCCAAGGCTGGGGGTTCGTGTCCCTCGTGCTCTGCTCTCCAGTGAGGATGTGGGTGATGGTGCCAAGGGATGCACCAGCCACTCCAAAAGCTGGCACTGATCAAACCTTGACCAAACCCTCCCTGAATCCTCCTCATCCCAGCAGGGATCACTGCCTGGAACACCAGAGGGAGAGAGGGAACACGGGGGGACCCCCAGGCACCAGCATCTCCCAGCCCACAGCTCCCAGCACGGCCAGCAAGGGCTCCCCTGGCAGGGGCTTGACCTGGGGCTGGAGGAATCCAGATGGGGCTGATCTTTGGAGTATCGATTGAAGGATGTGTGTCCCACATACCCAGGGATGGGCACGGCCCCGGGTGATCCCAGGGCAGCTCCCTGGAGCAGCAGGAATGTGCCCAGGGTCCAGCCCAGCCCTCCAGGGATGGGCCCTGCAGCCTTGAGCAACCTCCGGCAGCCCCGTGTTTGTGGGGCCTGATTGAGGACCGGGGCTTATAGGAACTCCCCTCTCTCGTCAGCAGGGTCAAGAACTGGTTTATGATGTTGTCACAAGGCACTGGGGATGGGAAGGAAATTTCCACTTGCCTGTCTCTGTGGCCGCACCGCAGGCAAGGGTCAGGCAGGAGGATCCCAGTAAAGGCACCTCTGGAAGAGCCTCCATCAACCCATTTCCCCTCCCAGGGGCTTCCTTCCTGCAGCCAAGGGGTCTTGTGGATATCCCTGGGATGTCTGTGGGAGTCAGAGCTGGGTTTGTCTGGTCTTTGGGGTCCCCGTGAGCCCTGGGTCCTGTGGGACAGGGGAATACCTGATTCAATCCTGCCAGCTCCCAGGGCACCATCTCCCAGGACCGGCTTCCACCGGGTCCATGGGGTCCACCTGTCACCAGGTGGGTCCATCTGTCACCAGGTGGGTCCACCTGTCACCAGGTGGGTCCATCTGTCACCAGGTGGGTCCACCTGTCACCACGGCTCCCAGCATGACCAGCCCAGAGCTCCTTTGGGAAGAATTTTAACTTGGGCACAAGGAATCCAGATCTCATTTATTTTTGGGGCCGTCCTTATGAGAGATCAATGTAACACATGTCCAGATTTCAGCTGGTCCCTCCCACGGCGCCGCACAGGCGCTGACAGGAGCTGAGCTGTCCCAAATCCCACATCCCCAGGGCCACCAGCAGCATGGGCAGCTCCCAGGAGCACCAGGACACGGCCCTGGCCAGGGACAAGGCAGCGAAGAGGCTGAGGCAGGTGCTGCTGCCACATTCCTGCCACAGGAACGCTGCCCAGGGAGGTGCCACCGCCTCCAGGCCCTGTCTCCCGACAGTGGTGGCTTCAGGGCACGGCAAGGTCACAGCCCAAACGCCGGGATTAACCCCCTGTCCTTGGCTTTTAAACATTTACCACTCTGCAGGGAGCGGGAGATGTTTTCCCGAGCCTTGCAGAGGAAATGCTCCACATTCAGGTGACAAAGGCACTGATTATCGCTGGGCACAGGCCTGGAACGGGACGGAACAAAAGCACAGCCCGGAGGGAAGGGTTTCCCTTGGTGGCAGCTTCAGGCTCAGCACCTGCCTCCAGTTCAGAGGTGCCAGGGACGGGCAAAGGCAGGAGCCCAGCCCTGAGCAGCCTCCGGCCCTCAGGGAGGAGATGAAATCCTCCAGGTTTGCTCGGTAGGATACAGGGAAGCTGTGCCCGTGGGAAAAGGCGTGGGGATGAGAACAGATAAATCTGTTCATATCAGCAGACACTTATTTTTGTCCTTGTTTGGGCTTGCACCGATTTGTTAGATAAGTGACAATAGCAACTGTGTCAATTAGTACAGGAAGTGGTGGCACCAGACAAGCCAAGGCTTCCCAAAATAGTTTTTAGGAACCACAGAGAACGTTTCCCTCATCCATCTACCTGGGCAGGAAGGGCAGAATTCCCCCTGTTTTATCCACCCCCGTGTTTCAGTCCTCTCCTCACTTCACGGTGCAGATCTGCCACCTTTCCTTGGCTTTTCCCTACAAACCAAAGCACCCAACTGAGGGTCTGTGAAGAAAACCAGATTTGAGGGTTGGATGACCTTTAATGTCCCTTCCAACCCAAACCATTCGGGGATTCCAAACCCAAACCACCCAAACTCCAGAGAACTCTCAAGCAGATGCTAAAGAACATCATCAAGTGCTGTTACCACAGTCACAGACTCCCAGACTGGTTTGGCTTGGAAGGGACACTGAAACCCACCTGTGCCAGGGCCACCCCACCCTCCCAGGGAGGAATCTCATCCTAAAATCCAATCCAAACCTCCTGTCTGCCCGTTTGGAACCATTCCCCTTTGTCCTGTCACTCCGTGCTCTTCAAATCCTTGGAGTGCTCTCTGCGAATCGGTGCCGGTACATTTTAAAGTCCAGAATTCCAGCTGCTACCCATAAAACAGTTATTACAAAGCGTTCTGGTGCTGCACAACGTGGTGCTGCAAGGGAAGACCCCGCCAAAAAACGCAGCAGCAGCAGCAGCGGGGTCAGCGCTTTGAAAGGGCCATAAAGAATCAAAGCAGCTCCTCTGCCACTGCCTTATCTCCCCGCATTTATCTGGGGCCTGAGAGTCCCCGGCATTACACAACTGAAAGAGAACTTGCAGAATGGTTTGCAGCTCGTAGCTGTGGCACAGGTGAGGTGACCTCTGCCCCTCCGCAGAGCCCACGTTGTGTAAGAGTTTTCCTCGGTGCCGATGGAAATTTCCAGGGATCCTCGATGCGGACCGGGCTGGAGAGCAGGGCTGGGTTTGTGTCAGCTCTGCACGCACAGACTGCTGTTTGAGAGGGGAGAATAACCATCCGAGGAGGATGAAGCCGTTCAGACCTTAATTCTGGTATTCCACAGTCTCGATTCTGGTGTTTGGCATTGAAATCCGCCAGGCTCCCGCAGCAGGGATGGATGCCCCTGGTCCCACACGGCCCTGCACATCTTCCCTGCACTGACCTGGCCCCTGGTCAGCTCCCTGGCTGTCCTGTCATTTGTCATTTGTCATTTGTCATTTGTCAATGCCACCCACGTTTCCATCCTCAACAGCCACATTCTCCTGTGCCCTAGCAGCCCAGAAAAACTGTGTGAACCCAAAATGGGGAGCTGGTAACTGCAGAGGGGCAGACACGCCGTGCACTGAGCCAAGCACTGCTTTTCATCCAGCTCCTAAAGCCGGGCCAGCCCTGCCAGCAGCTGAATAATTCAACTCCCTGGAAGGCAACTTCTTTCATCCATCTTTGAGGAGTGAGCAGGCAGTGCTCAGGGATGGGGAACGTGGATGGAACACAGGGGCAGGGCAGGGCCAGCACCCAAAGCAAGGAACAGACAGGGCTGGGCGTGGACAGGAGCTCCCGGTGGACAGGCAGTGACCGGCAGCTCACAGGCAGTGACCACTGGGCTGCCCCGACACAGGAGCCAGCTCCTCCCGGGAAAACTTCCCACTCCATTCCCCGTCCTGGGGAGCCCTCCGGACACAGTGAGGGTGGGCAGGCCCTGGCACAGGTTCCCAGAGCAGCTGTGGCTGCCCCTGGATCCCTGGGAGAGTCCCAGGGCAGGTTGGACAGGGCTGGGAGCAGCCTGGGACAGGGGGAAATGTCCCTGCCCATGGCAGGGGTGACACTGGATGGGCTTTAAAGGCTCCTTCAAATCCAAACCCTTCTCTGACTGTCAGAGATGAATTCTGCTGCCCCATCAGTACCAATCCCCCTGGAAAAAGGCCAGGCTGGAGCAGGAGGGAGAGGAGAGATCCAGGGGCAGCTCCAGGATCACACAATCCTACAAGGAGAAGGCACAGGCCAGCTCTCCTGCCTGGAAAGGCTTCCTGAGCCAGCAGCTTCCAGCAGAGCAGAGCTGCTCCAGCAGCACCCTCCTCATCCAAACATTCCCTGGAGACAGCTGCAGGATTGATTTCTCCATTTCAGTCAGCACCAGCCCGAGCTGCCCACCCTGTCCTCCCCCAGCAGCTGCCAGGGCTCCTGGTTCCTCTGATCCTGCTGGAGCCCTGGAGCACGAGGTGACCCAGTTTCCTCCCCACTGCTGCCAGCACTGAGGAGAGGCTCTGCAGGAGTTTGGGCAGGAGTGATTTCCCTTCTCCTCTCCCAGCTGGCAGCTGAAGGGCTGGGAGGGGAAAGACAAGCAGGGCAGGGTGGCAGCGGTGCCTCATCCCACAGCACCAGCTCCTCTTCGGGGCCACGTTCTCCCCTCGGGGGAACAAATCACACAGACACCCAAAATAGAACCCATGAGCACCAGGATCTGCCTCGTGCCAGCAGAGACATTATTCCCAAACACAAAGGGATGGAATTATGACAAAAAAGACACAAAGGAGTGACGGAGCCCAGGACATCCCCGCAATGAGCTCAAACCCGCTGAGATGAAAAATGCAGCAGCTCAGGGGAGGTTTCCCAGGTGGGACCAGCTCCAAAGGAACAGATTTGGATGTTCCAGGGCAGGTGCAACTCCAGCTCGGCTCCCGCTCAGAAAGATGCCACAGGAGGCTCAGGGAACATGGCCCCAGAGGAGGTCTGGCCAAAATTAAATTGATAGTAGAGACGGGCTTGCATGCAACTGTGACTCCCTCACTGAATTCCCAGGAAAGGAGCAGGACAGTGCTGGTGCCCCTGGGCAGGAGTGACTGCTCAGGAAGGCCCCTGCACTGCTCGGGGATGCAGGGCTGGGGTCACTTTTAACCCCTGAAGGAAATGTCACTTCACAGATCCCAGAATGGGCTGGGTCGAAGGGACCTTCAGGAACACCCAGTGCCATGGCAGGGACCCCTTCCCCTGTCCCAGGCTGCTCCCAGCCCCTTCCAGCCGGGCCCTGGGCACTGCCAGGAGCAGCCACAGCTTTCCTGGACCTGCCAGCCACAGCTTGAAAAGAATTCTCCTGGTGAGGCATCGGGTGAGAGGGAAAATGTCAATAAACCAGACAGAAACCAGACACTTCTAGCAAGTAAGACAGGAGACAAATTATAAATACTAAACATTTATTATTCTCATAGGAAGGTGGCAAGGTTCAATTTCAAACAACAGGATAAGGGCTTTCATTGCTGTTGGGATTTTGTTTTGCTTCCTTCAAGGGGAAAGAGAGGAGGAGGAACTGGTGTAAAGGTACTACCAGAAGCAGTGCAAATTGAGATTAATTTCTTTCTTCAGCATCCCAGTGCTGAAACCACAAGCTAAGCCTTTCCCAGTCAAATCCAGCCTATTTTCCAGTCTCTTGTACATCACTGAACACAGGCAGGGCCCTCCTCCTCCTTCCCCCTTCCCCAGGGACAGCCAGCAGGGACAGCCTTGCTCGGCAGTGAAGCCTGGAGAAGCCAACAGGGTGACACGTCGTCAAAATTAGACCTGAACAGAACGAAAATGCACAGAATTCCCCCCCTGCTCAGCCATGCACAGGGCAGGGACCCTCTGCTGCAGCTCCCCGGAGCTCCAGGCTCCCGTCACAAACACGTGTTACACATCCACAAAAACACACACGAGGGAAATCAAAGGATCCAGGAACACCTCACTTCCAGTTTTAAACTAGGGAAGGCAAGCTTTAAACAGGAGTCACTGACACCTTGTGCAAGTCCATCCTTACACAGCTGGGAACAGCAGGCAAGCCCTGCTCACAGGAAATACTCCTTGGAGCCACCCCAAGGCACCAGGCCTGTCCCCAGCAGCAGCAGCAGCACCAGGAGCTGCCCCAGCCACGCCTGGGGCTGTAAATCCCATCCTCTCCTGGCAGAGCCAAGGCAGGCACGGGGCTCCAGGGTCCCCTCCCTGCTGCCTCAGAAGTCGATGTTTGCCAGACCTGTGTGAAGAGAAACAGGGATTTGAGCTGAGAGAGAAGGGTTTATCCTCACCCTCCCCGCCCTTCACTGCACCAAGGGCAGGTTCAAAGCATCCTGCTTGCTGTACGTGAGTTATTTCATTTTTTAAAAGTTTAAACATAAAGGATTTGGTGTGAGGGAAGCAGGAAACGGGCTGGGCTGCACTTTTCTAACCCTCTTTTTCTGACTGTGATGCAGCAATTCATTTGGTGCAGTCGATGTGCAGGAGCACTGGAGTTACCCGTGGCAGGAGGAACCACAGAATGTTCAGGAACCTCGGGGTCTGCCCATGAAATTAGGAAGACGAAGCAGGGGAAAGGACATTTAATGGGGAAAGCACCATTAATGGGGAAAGGACCATTAATGGGGAAAGGACAATTAATGGGGAAAGGACAATTAATGGGGAAAGCACCATTAATGGGGAAAGTACATTAATGGGGAAAGGACAATTAATGGGGAAAGGACAATTAATGGGGAAAGGACCATTAATGGGGAAAGGACCATTAATGGGGAAAGGACCATTAACAGGGAAAGGACAATTAATGGGGAAAGGACATTAATGGGGAAAGCACCATTGATGAGGGCAGTAAATTCCCAAGGATAACAAAGCCCTGCTTTAGGCTAAGGCACGTCCACGCCATGGCCATGGGACACTTGGTGATCACCTCTGAGACCACTGACTCCTGTAACTTCTGTGACACCCTGCTCCCCTCAACCTCAGCCCCCCAAAGTGCCCCCAGCCCTCCCCTGACGGCAGCAAAGAACAATGCTGGCATCCCAAACCCAGGGCTGGGGTGCACAGCTGACCTTTGGGCCGTAGCTGCTCTAGCAATAGGCCGTGTATCACAGTCAGTACTTTGCAGCCTGAAGAAATCCCACCAGAACGTGAGTTTTTCAGCTCACAACTCTGGAGGATTCAGGAGAGCAGCAGCACAGGCAGCAGCTCTGTCACAACAGCAGCAACAGGGTGTTGAAGAGCTCCTTTTACCAGTTTTTATTTGGAGATCTCCTTTTACCAGTTTTTATTTGGAGATCTCCTTTTACCAGCTCTGTCAGAGGCTTTGCTGCCCAGCCAGGCTGCAGAGACCAGATCCATTCCCATTTGCTGAGGAGCAGTCAATAAAATCTGCTCTTGGATACTCTGTCAGGAGCAGGGAAAGGGCAGAGGGGGTGAAGGGGAGGAAATGATCCAGGCAGCAGGCAGAGCTTTTCTGCAAAGACTGAAATCCCTGAAATTGCAGCCAGAAGTAGAGACAAAATGTGTCTGCAACAGAGTTGTCCTTCTAATCTGGACAAATACAGGCTGTGGCCACCCATCCTTCAGCCAAACAACAACTCTCCTCATTTTGTCATGTCTTGAGCAGCAGCAACATCCAAATGCTACAGAAAGCCTAAATCAAGTCTCTCTCTCTCTCTCTCACAGCAATTCCAGTCCGGGAGAGACAGGATTTCAAGCCCAAAAAGAACATGTAAAAGAGTTCATTTCAGAGGGAATATTCTTCCCCAGGGAGAAAGTGGCGTGGAAAACTTCGGTGTCAGATGGCTGCAAACGGGGACAGTGCAGAGGAGCCTGGGATAAGTAATACAAATTTATCTTTGTGTTGTCAGGACACTGTGCCTTCATATACCGTGTGCCCATATGGCACTTCCCATGCAGGGGATTTGTAAACCTTTCAATTAGCACTGATGGGATAAAGCAGGCGGTTATTTAAAGTAACCCATACGGCATCTTCTGGTGGAAAAACTCCAACTCCCCTGTACTGGACAGGCTTCCCACTTGGATGCCCAGACAGCCTCCAAAGGCTGTGGAGGAACAATCCCCAGCTGGGAGGTTCTCCCAGCCCGGGGATGGAGCAGATCGTGGAGCAGGGGGGCTCTGAGGGAGCCCAGGGGGAACATCCCAGCCCAGCCCTCCCACGGGACATTCCCAGGGCAGGATCACCCCCGGGTGCTGCAGAACTTTACCCAGGTTGCTGCTGTCCTTGGAAGCCCAGCAGATGCAGTAGTGCTGCATCAGTTGTTCAAACAGCTCCTTTTCATCCAGGAATTCCAGGGCTTCTATTCTGTAGGAAGAAAATGGAAGTCGGGATTTGAGCTGGACTCTCAGCAGGATTTTTTACTGAATTGTTCAACCCACGGGAGTGAAAACTGTGGCCAGAAAGGCAGTCACCTCTCCAGGGAATAATTACAGGTGTCTGTCCGTGATGCCACCACTGCTCCCACCCTGTCCAGGTATGGAACAAGTGACCCCCAGGGTGCTTTCAGCTCCTCATCCCTGGAATTCCCTGTTCCAGGACCCCTCTGTGTAACTCCTCACCAACACCAGGGCTGCTACTGAGGATCCAAAGGGGCCCAAGCTCCTGAATGCACCCCAGGGTGTGAAGTGCTGCAGAGGAACGCTCTGGGAGAGACTTTTCTGGAGAAAAAGCATTTCCCTCAGTGATACCGGAGGACAGAGTTTACATAACCCTATTTCCTGGCATGTGGAACAAGTGCAAGGAGCTGAACAGATCCAAGGTAGCCAAAAATGCTGCAGAGAAAGCACGAGCTCTGTGTCTCCACCAGTGCCATATGGTCCCACCACACATCCCTGTTCCTATTTAAACCACCTCTGATTTCCACTCTCACCTGTTCAGTTCCAGGCTCTGAGAAACCCCCATACATGAATATTTTGACCCAGGAAACTTGCTCAGCTAATTCCAGCTACGAACGACTCGCAGCAACTCACATTTCACATTATATCCCTAACAAGTTACCCCTTAAAATTTCCCACTGTTTGGCATTTAATGCAGAAATGTTCACAAAATCCAGGCAGACTGTGACTGTTAAACAGCCTTTAGTCCCTGCTCTGTGCTCTGCAGACCCAGCAGTCTCCCCCTCGTGATTTCAACGTGCCGTGGTTTGACCCCAGCCAAAATCCTCACGAGGAACATCTCGGGGACTGCAAAAAGTCAACACAGCATTTCTGTGGCACCTTCCATCTGCAAATTTCTGCCAGGAGATGCCTTCTGTCACACCCAAATAAGCCATCACTACTTCCAGTCTGCTGCTGGCAGCCTGCACCCTCTGGATCATCAATCCAGGCAGGATCCTGGGTAAGGCAGAGCTCCAGGCTCAGGAATGTTGTGTCTCCCCGGGCAGAACCTGCCTGCAGCCCCCTCTGCTACACCAGGGGACCCCACACCCCACAGGGACAGGAAGGACCTTGCCAATGGCACCTGAGGATGACTTCTGGGTCCCAAAGTGGTACCTTTTGACATCGGCCTGTGGCAGGAAGCTGTACACCTTCATCATATCGATGGCACGGGCGTTCTCCCAGCCGCTCTCCAGCAGCCGTTCCCTCTGGAAAACAAAGGGCAGCACAGCTCCCACAGCATTCCAGGGAAATGCCTGAGGACAGCTCCTCCCACTGAGGATTTCACTGGGCACCTTATTGAGCTGTCCTCTGCAGAGCTCCCAAATTCTTCCCTAAATGTGTGCTGCTGCTGCTCTGTGCAGGGCCAGGCAGGGCTGGGCTCTGACCAGGAGGTTTGGTGCCACCACTGACGTTCAGTTGTCAAAGAGAAGCTCTGGGGTGACCTAACTGTGGCCTGCCAGGACCTGAAGGAGCCAACATGACACTTGGAGAGAGAGTGTTTACAAGGGACGGAGGGCCAGGACACAGGGAATGGCTTCCCACTGCCAGAGGACAGGGCTGGATGGGATACTGGGCAGGAATTGTTCCCTGGGAGGGTGGACAGGCCCTGGATCCCTGGCAGTGTCCCAGGCCAGGCTGGACAGGGCCTGCAGACCTCTGGGACAGTGAAAGGTGTCCCTGCCATGGTGGCACTGGATGATCTCTGCACTTCCTTCCAAGCCAAACCCCGCCTGGATAACGTGGCCAGCAAAGGGCTCAGTGAGTGCCCCAGCCTGCCCTGGGCCCTGCTGAGCCCCACAGGCAGGCTGAGGACTCCGAGCCAGGTTCCCCAGGCTCAGTGGCAGCCCCCCGGGCTGTGTGGCAGCCCCCCGGGCTGTGTGGCCCTCACCTGGGACTGCAGGGAGGTGCAGAGCTCCACCCCGGCCAGGTTGCACTGCCGGCGCTGCAGGTTCTCGATCATGATCTGCCCGAAGCGATCCCTCATGTTCACCTCGGGGAGAGAAGGAGACAGAATTGTTCCCCCCCTTGCCACCACCACGGGACCACGGGGCAAAGCAGGGCCCTGCCCAAACCCCTGGGCTGCCCACGTCACAAAATGCATGGGGAGTTGGGGATACTGGGGCAAAATGTACAGGGAGTCGGGGATACTGGGGCAAAATCCACAGGGGATTGGGGATACTGGGGCAAAATGCACAGGGAATTGGGGATACTGGGGAAAAATGCACAGGGGATTGGGGATACTGAGGCAAAATGCACAGGGAGTTGGGGATACTGGGGCAAAATGCACAGGGAATTGGGGATACTGGGGCAAAATGAACAGGGAGTCAGGGATACTGGGGCAAAATCCACAGGGGATTGGGGATACTGGTGTAAAATGCACAGGGAGTTGGGGATACTGGGGCAAAATGTACAGGTAATTGGGGATACTGGGGCAAAATGCACAGGGAATTGGGGATACTGGGGCAAAATGCACAGGGAATTGGGGATACTGGGGCAAAATGCACAGGGATCAGTGAGGGGCACATTCCGACAGCAGCTCTCGCTCCCCACTGCCTTCTCCTCCTCCTCAGGAGCAGCCCCATGGCAGAGGGACAGTGACCCAGGACAGTGACCCAGGACAGTGCCATGGGAAAGGAGCAGTCCCATGGCAGAGGGACAGTGCCACACAACAGGAGCAGCCCCATGGCAGGGGGACAGTGACCCAGGACAGGAGCAGCCCCATGGCAGGGGGACAGTGCCACACGACAGGAGCAGCCCTATGACAGGGGGACAATGACACAGGACAGTGACCCAGGACAGTGCCACTGCCCTCCCTGGGCTGGCAGCACAGCTGCCTCTGCCCTCAGCTCTCGGCAGCTCGCTCCAGCTCTCCAGCAGTGATTTACAGCTTGGAAGATCCTGTTTCTTATTCCTGGAACCACCTAGTTCCCCCGAGGCAGTGTTGTACTTCCACGGGGAGAAACAGAGTTCATGCTGATGTGATTTTTGCTCCGCTTTGCCAGAGAACACAGAGGTAATTATGTAATGTCATACACCCAGAGCCAGCACTCGGCATCGTTTCTTTTTCCTCTGCTTTAGCTAAATCGATATTCTGTGGTTTTTTCCACATATGGATTAAGTCTCAATTATTTTGCTTCAACACAGTCCAGAAATTGTCTTTCAGAATAGCTGTACTTTCTCTACAATGAGCCAACCAAGCTCCAAGTTAAAACACATTACTACAGAAATTCAGCAGAAATTGCTGTTTCTACAAAAGGACAGGGCCCACTCTCATTCCTCAACAACTCCCACCCACGAGAGCAATTTTAGTGACAACAATGCAGGTCTAAAAATGCCCCTCTGGTTTTACCTGCTCATAATTGATAACCATGGCCACGGGGAAGGTGTTTGCTGCCCACTTGAGCAGGTTTGCAGACTGCTGGGGGGTCATGTAAACCAGCACACACTCGGCCACCAGCAGCGTTGGCAAACTGCAGAACAAAACCAAAGGAGAACACCATTTCAAAAATGGAAAGAGCAAGAAAAACCTGCTAAGGGCTGTGAGCAAGGAAGTCACTCCACGTCCACAGAATCTCCTGGAAGAGCTCCATTTTTTTTCTGAACTAGACACTGAAGACTGAATGAAATCTCTTCATCACATTGAGTGAAGCTGGGTTTTCTGGCAGCTGTGAATTAATGAACCACAGGAGACTCCTGTGGTTGAGAACCAGAGATTTTAGGGCTCAGTGCCCCCAAAGCCAGCCCTGAGCACAGAGCAGTGAGCATTCTGGAAGTCCTCTCTGACAGCAGGAGCCGAGGTGTGTCAAAATTCCCTTTGCAGGACAATCGTGCCCTGTGGACACAGCTCACACTCCCGTAGAGATCAGTGAAATCAGGCATTAATTACAAATTGAGAAAAAAAAAAAAAGTTTTCTCTTCAAAAGAAGTTCTAAGAAGAATTTTAATTAGACGAATTTGTTCAGTATCTGTAAAACAATCTTCACATATTATTATCTAACAAAATGTAATCTATAGTTTGCACGTTGCCTCTTCCCCCTCCATCCACCAAACAACAAAAATAGACATCTACACAAGTGATCTTCTTCACAATTATTGAGTTTGCTTCTAATTGCTGGAATGAAAGGGGAAAAAAAAGTCACTAGAAGCAGGAGAAATTCCACAAGGAGCAGCGATGTAGGCAAGCAAGGCAACATTTCAGAGGATGGAAGTGTAAAGAATTAAATGGCAATTTGATGCATTCTGCTTCCCCATATGCTCTCTCCCACCCAGCCAGATCGCTGCTATTTATATTGCTTAGATTTTAAAGGTCTGTCCATCATCCACTCAAAAACTCAACTCCTGCCCCCCCAAAGCCTCATGCTGAACAAGAAAACCCCAGAGGAGCTTTGGGATTCAGACCCAAGGACTCCCCTGCAGTCCCACCAAGAGGTTTAGGGAATGACAGGGGTTTAAGAGGAGGCCACAGGAAATAACTACAGAGATGAGACTGAGAAATCACAGAATCCTGGAATGGTTTGGGTTTGGGAAGGGATCACAGAGACCACCCAGGGCCACCCCTGCCAGGGGCAGGGACACCTTCCACTGTCCCAGCTCCAAGCCCTGTCCGGCCTGGCCTTGCACAAGGACTTCCACAAGCCCCAATTTAAAAAAATAAACAAACAAAAACCCAGTGAAACCCCTGTGATCTTACTGTACATCCAAGCTATGTTTCTTTAGCTTTTCCTCCAGATCTGATGAGAAACGGAGGTCTGCCCCAACTATGGAATATCGACTGGAGTCCAGGCTGTGGGAATCTGCAAGGCAAACACGTGGAGAGACCAACGTCACTGGAGCTGTGACTCAAACAAACTCCACAGGAGCGCAGGAACTGGGAGCCAACGTCGGGTCTGTCACACCCAACCTGGAGCAGCAAACTCCTGTCCTTACACCATGAATTCCCTTCCCAGGGGTGTCTGCAGGGCTCCAGCAGCAGCAGACCCTGCGCTGAGCCTCCTCTCCCTCTGCAGCCACGCTGAAGCTGAGAGGTTACCCCAGCTGTTACCATGGTTTCCAGGAAGGCAGAGAGAAGAAAAATGGGAAGATTAAAGGCAGGATTTCTTGTTTTGTTTGCAGAGTCTTCTTAGATGGCCCAATGGATGGACACAGGAGCTACATAAAAGTGCATGTTTCTGAAAAACTAAGTGACAATATCTCAAATATTAACAGATGCAGCTGTATAAATTAACTACAGATGTAGTTATATAAGAAATATGGGCAGCAGACATAGATTTGGACCAAAAGGAAGTCATCATTTAGCCTTTTGGTGTGATTTGGGGGGATATTTGGGAAAGAGTCAAATTAGAGAAGGTGTTCTGAGCAACAGGTATTCCCCTGGGATACAACAGGATCCTGTGGATGCTTCAGGGAACAGATCCAGAGCCAAGGAGGCTCTGCCGTCCCGGCACAGCGGGGAGGGAGCAGCAGAGCCTCCTGGCATCGATAATTGTGACACCCAGCAGCAATGAACACACCCAGAGGAGCCCAGTGCCCACAGGAGGCACCTCCCCAGGGCTCCATCACCCCCCCAGAGCCAAAGCCCTGCAGGAGCACGGGGATGGCTCTGGGACACCTCGGCCTTTCTGGAGGGGACTGCAGACCCCCCTGGGCAGCCCCTTCCAGACCTGACCACCCCTGCCACAGAGAAATTCCTCCTGATGTCCAACCTGAGCCTGCCCTGGCACAGCTGGGGTGAGCAGAGAAGCGAAGCCAAGTGGCTGAAGGGGCAGGATCAAAAGGGTTTCCATTTCAGGAGAGGGGAACAAAAAACCTGGGGACGAGTGTGGGTTTCCTCAATTATTGCACCAAGCAGTGACCAGACACTCCAGAGGATGCACCTCTGTTCAGGTTCCCAGTGACCAACTCCCTGGCAGTGGTGAAAGAAAGTGACAAGAGCTGCCATTCCAGCAACACTTGGGAGCAGATCCAGAAATCAGAAATGGTTCAGAAAGAGAGTTACAAGGGAAGAAAAGAGAGAGAAAAAAAGAAAAAAAAAAAAA
>VZDJ01000076.1:12837425-12978514 GCA_008694505.1 Cyanoderma ruficeps | reverse complement strand
AAAAAAAGAAGTTGTGCGGCAAATGATTCAACATTTTGAGTCAAGGCTTTTTCCATGTGCATGTTCTGTAATAGCTTTACTACTTCCCACACCCTTCTATTTAAGTGATTACATCAAGGCCATGATAATGGCATCAAAAAAAGCCACCCAAAAACCCCACCACACACAGGGAAGTTCTGAAATAGGGATTGGTTTCTGTCCATGGATACGGCACAGCGAGCGTCAGCCACCACAATTAGTAGGGAATTAATGCCAGCTCCCTGTCCAGCCTGGACACACAAATACATCAATGGAGAACAGGAATACAAGCCAGAAATAAACCACAAAACTTTTTAAGTGATCCAGGAGAGCAGGAGCACAAAGAGTCCAGGGGGGAAGTAAAGGTGCCCTGCTCACATCACACTGACTCGAGCACTGTGACCATAAAACCCTGAACTGGTTTGGGTTGGAAGGGACCACAGAGACCACCCAGTGCCACCCCTGCCACGGGCAGGGACCCCTTCCACTGTCCCAGGCTGCTCCAACCTGGCCTTGGCCACTTCCAGGGATCCATGGGGCAGCCACAGCACCTGTGCCAGGGCCTCCCCACCCTCACAGGGAAGGATTTCTCCTCAGAATCTCACTTCAATTTCCCCCTTTTCTGATCAGACCTAACTGGGCAAACTCCAGCTGCTCCATCACCTCCCCCTTAGGGAGCAAACAATCACTGATGGCAGCTGGGGACAGCTGGAACTGCCCCTGTCCCCAGCCTGGAGGGCAGAAATCCATCCCCAAACAGCCCAAAAACCGCTGTACTGCTGGGACACGGTCTGGCACCAACCCCCAGCTCACTGCAGAGCTGGAGATGCCTGGGGCTGTGCTCTGCAGGGCCAGGGCTGCACTGGGCTGTTCCCTGGGGGCTCCTTCCCTCCCAGGATACTCTGTGAGGTGTCAAAGTGAGCAATCTGCTGCTGCCCAGGACTGAGCAGCCTTGCTGCAAATGGATTTTACAATTCCTGGGTTTCACAAACCCACAGGGCAGCTGGGGAAGGAAAACCAAGCTCCAGCTTGGCAGCACGGTCACGTGGCCCCCATTGATTTCTTCTGAGGAACAGGAGTTTGTTTTAACTGAATTGATTTCTGTGTGTGCTCAAACCCCTCTGTTCATTCTCCTGCAGCGCTGTGCCTCAGGCCAGCTGCCCCAACGCTGCCAGAGACATCTGGGGCTCAAACCACTGAAAATCCCCTATTGCAGACACCAATTCCTACCCAGGCACCACCTCCTCGTGTTTGTTTTTAGCGAGGTTGTTTGGTTGGGTGTTCTCTGGAACCACCCTGGGGATCTGTGCGATGCTCACGCTCAGCCACGTACAAAGATCCTCCCTGCACTGAAACGAAGGCTTGAGAAACACCAAACTCAGATTTAATTTGAGAAACACAAGGGAGGGGAGAGGGAAGGGGAGGAAGATGAGCCCCAGCACCCCAGGCAGGCTCTCCTGGGCCAGGCACAGGGCTCAGCTCTCCAGGGATAATCAATAGACAGCGCTGTGCCCCGGGCACACACTCCCGTGTTTATTTTCCATGGCTTTGGCACAGAGGTAACAACACAACCGGCTCAGATTTCACAGCCATGGGACAAGACAAGCTCGTAGTGACTGAGCAGTAGCAGAAGCTGCTTACAGCTGCCTTCTGACCTCCCCACACGGAATCTTTCCTTTGCAGCAAGGTCAGGAGCACTGACTGCTGTGCTGAGGGAGGCCCCAGGCGCTGGCCCCGCTGCCCTGCCAGCACTGCAGCCTCCAGGCACACCGAGCCCTCCCTCTGCCACAGGATCTCAGCTCTCTCCTCTTACTCCCTTCTCACATTAGTGCAACAATTTCCTGGAGGTTTTCCAAGAGACAGCATGCAGGATACTATTGACTCAAAGAGATTTCATTAGGGTTTTCATGGAAGGTGTCTCTGGCAGCTTTACAAAGCAGCAGCCCCTGCAGCCTGCTCTGCTCGCTGCTCCCCCCCAGCTCAGGCTTTACCCCACCCCGGGGCACTGCCACACACCCAGCTGCTCCTGCCAGCTCAGGGACAGCCCCTGCAAGTCCCCCTGACGCCCACCCTGGGTCACAGCAAAGCCTGGGGATGGAGGGCAGCTGGAACAGCCCCAGCTGGCCCAGGCAGGGCAAAGGGAACAGTCTGCACCTGCCCGGGTGCAGCACACCCAGCACACACTGCCACCGAGCTCTGGGGACAGTCTGCCGGGGTGGTGCCACAGGGATGTCACTGCTGGGGCCCCTCCCTGCATTCCTGGCCCCCAGCTCTGTCCTGCAGCTGCTTTGGCCGCCCATGGTGCCCCAAAACCAGTGCAGGTGGGGACTTCGTGACAAGATTCAGGGTGGGCAGAAAACCAGCGAGAACCTGAATCCTGTCAAGCCATGTCAGCACAACTCCAAGCCACAGTTCCAAACAATCCCAACAAACCATTCCTGCCACATCAGAGACAGGAGTGTGAGCTGATGCTGGAGGCAGGCACAGGGAGGGACAGGATTCTAACCCCCACACGAATGTGTAACATTTCCCTGCCTGCCAGGGCTGCTCCCCTGTGCCCAGGGGCATTCCCAGAATATTGCACAGCTGTACCAGCTCAGCCCAAAGGTGATTCCATCCCCAGGATGGTTCCCAGCCTTCCAGAGGGAAAAGTCAAAGAGAGGAAACCCCTAAGTTTCAACACTGGCACCCAAGTGGTTTTCTAGCTTTTTCTCAAAAATACTTGAAATTGCTTTGTATTTCTGCACCATTACTGAGCTCATGCTTTCATCCATCTAATTATTCTAATACCCAGATCCTGCAGGAAGGCAGCAATAATCATCTACATGTGAGGCACAAACTGTTTTCCCCCCCATGTGCATCACTTTCTATTAATCCACATTGAAATCATCATCAAGTCACTAATTTCACAAGATACTTCTACAGTTCTTTACCACTCTTCAGAGTTTGGATTTGCCAACAAGCTGCCACTTACTAATCACTCTATTTTCCCAATTTTTTCTTAGTGTTGAACAACAACATATCCTCAAGCACAGATCTCCATCTCCTCCATAACAAAAATTAACAACATATGCTCGCCCTCCATCCCAGCTCCTCATCCATATGAGAACCATTCCTTCCCCAGCACCACTGTGCCATTTCTCTGGCACACTTTGCCACGGGACACAGTCAAAACACATTCTTGAGATCCAAGCGCTCACTGACGTCCTTCTCCAACAGAAATGTTGACTTAGAGAGCTCCAGCATGTCTGGGAAGCACAACTTACCTTTCCAAGAGCCACGGTGAATGTTGACTTAGAGAACTCCAGCAGGTCTGGGAAGCACAACTTACCTTTCCAAGAGCCACGGTGGCCCTTTCCCAACACATGCTGTGATTCCTGTGCTCCACTGCTCTGTCTGTTAGAGTCCCCGTGATTTGTTCAGTGGAGACATCAGTCCCCCTGCCTTGGGGGTCCCTGGATTTCCCCTGGAGCCCACCTGAGCCACAGCCACCACCCTCCAGCTGGAGACAGCTTGAAACGACAGGGCACAGACCAACCAGCAGCTCAGTAAATTCCCTGTCAAGCCCCTCCAGACCTGTAAGAACTCCCCACTCCTCTGCTTGGTTTATCTGCTTATCCCAGCACCTCTCCTGCTGGCACCTCCCCACCAAGTTAATTAACTTCCATCCATTGATCCTTAAACCAGAGTTCACAGAGATCTCACCTGATCTCACCTCTGGCTGGGGCTCAGCTCAAACTGGAGCTCCACAACACTCCCAGCACCTCCACACGTCCCGGCCATGCTGCTGCATCCCAAAGCTCCCAGTGCAGCACAGCCTGCACCACAACTGCAAGGTGCTGACTGAAGTTTTAACACCAGCACTGAGAAGGAGCCAGAGAAGCAGCTCCAGAGAAACCAGTCTCCCCAGTCCAGCCCAGTGCTGTGGGCACTGCCTGTTCCAGCCCTGGGTTACAGCAGGGCGGGCTGCCAGCCCTGCAGGTGTTTGCCAGATGGACCTGCAGCCCCTCAGGAACACAAAGCCAGCCCTCGGCGTGGCCCCAGGGGTGCCTGTGGCACAGCGCTGGTGCAGCACATCTCCCTGGGGTCACCTGTGCCCCAGGAGGGCTGCCCTGGGGCTCTGGGCATTCACCCCCTTCTGCTGAGCTGGGCTCTGGGCTCTCACCCCTCTGCTGAGCTGGGCTCTGGGCTCTCACCCCCTCTGCTGAGCTGGGCTCTGGGTTTTCCCCCCCTTCTGCTGAGCTGGGCTCTGGGCATTCACCCCCTTCTGCTGAGCTGGGCTCTGGGCTCTCACCCCCTCTGCTGAGCTGGGCTCTGGGTTTTCCCCCCCTTCTGCTGAGCTGGGCTCTGGGCATTCACCCCTCTCTGCTGAGCTGGGCTCTGGGCATTTATCCCCTTCTGCTGAGCTGGGCTCTGGGCTCTCACCCCTCTGCTGAGCTGGGCTCTGGGCTCTCACCCCCTTCTGCTGAGCTGGGCTCTGGGCTCTCACCTTGGGAGGCCTGAGGGCCCAAGGGAGAGCTCTGCCCTCCCAGGGGCACCTGCAGGGCTGGGGAGTGCAGGCACCACAATGAGCAGCAATCAGAAGTGCAGAATGTGCCCACGGAACGGGCCCCAGGGGGTGCCAGCAGGCTGTGCCAGGCTCACACAGAGCAGTGGCTCTGCTGGATTCAGGCAATTACTGCCCCTCTTAATTGTCCAGGGCAGCTGCTGCAGCTCAGCATCTGCACGGGGAACACGGACCCAACGGAATCTTCCACAAGTCAAAAGGTTTTCAAGTGCACCCCTGACACAAACACACAATTACAGAATGACCTGGGCTGGGAGGAGCCTTAGGGACCATCCAGGGCCACCCCTGCCAGGGCCAGGGACACCTTCCACTGGCCCAGGCTGCTCCAAGCCCTGTCCAGCCTGGCCTGGGACAGGGGAGTTCACAACCTTCTGCTCCCTGATGAGGTTAGAAACCACAGAGTACATCACAGCACCTGAAATTATTATCCTTTTAACACTAAAATGTAACAAACAGCACTGGCTCACGAGCCTGGACTGTGCAGGCTGTGTTTCTGCTGTAAAGACTCTGCTAAATGTAAAGATTTCTGCTCTTAATGAGACAGAAAGCAGATAAACACTCAACAGATATTTTAATCCAGTATCCATGCCTCTCTGTAGCACTTTTTCCTTTCCCGTGACAGAAAAGGAGCTACATATGAAAGAAAAAGAAAAAAAAAACCCAACAACTTTCTGCCAGAATAAAACCACTTAAAGTGAAGACATTTCTAACATGACACGGAACAAATGGGCAGGAGTCTGTAAGAGAAGAAAAAAAGCCTCTTTTCCCTCCCAATTCTCTGTCCAAACAGCATTTCAAACATTAAAAGCCTGCCCACATAGCAGAACAAAATGATCAGAAAAGTTTTAAAAGTGCTACAGTACATCACTGACTGAGTTTGAAGATGACTCACCTATTAGAAGAGAGTCCCCTGAATGGGATTCCATAATTGGTTTTGACAGGGGAGGTTTTGATCTGTGGGAAGAAGGAAGAAGCATCTCAGAGCAGTTAAGCCTGTTGAACAGTGTGCTTACAGCTTTTTTCTCAACATGTATATATATATATGTGAGTGTGTGTCTGTGTGAGTGCCAGCAGCAGCCGAGGGAATATCTCTGCCCTCTGCTGGAAAGGAAAAACCTTTGCAAGTTTGGAGAAGCTGGAGCTGAGGTTTGCACACAATTCCTTCGGGTTTTGAGAGAATCTTTCAAGAGAATTCCAGGCACTCTGTCATGTGTCCTCAACAGCCCCTCACGGCTTCATCCCGACAGGATATTCCCTGCAGCTGTGCTGTCCCCAGCTGAACATCTGGGAGTTCAGCAGGGAATTCAACAGCAAGAGAAGACTGAACCACCTCCAGTTGTCAGGAGACTGTCCCTGCCACAGAGCAGGCTCTGCTTGCCTCCCTCGAGCTTTCACACCCGCTGCAGCCTGGCTGTCTTGGTCTATGGCAAATTTGGGAGGAAACTTCTGAATGGGGTCACTTTGGGAAATAAATATAAATGGTTCTTCTCTTAACTGGTCTGGGAAAAAAAATCTCTTTAGAGAAAAGTGGGAAAAATTACTTATTCAACAAATAAAGTGCCTATGAGCATAAAAAATGAATAATATGAAATGATAAAACTTCTGGATGTTTTGAAGAGAGATGGAAAATGGAGAAAATCCTTGCCGTGGGTTGTAGCTCAGTTTTCTTAGATTTTTATTAGTCTTTCTGGTGCTGGAAAATGCTGAGGTCCAGCCCCCAGTGGGCTGCAGGCCTGAGCTCCTGGTGCTCTTCTGGGCTTTCAGTTTAGAGCATCACAAATCACCCCAGGACACGGTGGCTGCACAGCCTGCCTGCAGAATAAACCTTTATCCTACAGATAACCATGGACTGGTTGGGGAAAAGACCTCAAAGCCCATCTAGGGCCACCCCTGCTGTGACAGGGACACCTCCCACTGTCCCAGGCTGCTCCCAGCCCTATCCAGCCTGGCCTGGGACATTCCAGGGATCCAGGGGCAGCCACAGCCCTGCCCACCCTCACACCCCAGAACAGGAAGAGTTTCTCAGCAGAGATGAAATAATGACTGACAGTCCCCCAGAGCTGAACACGGGCCTCACACTTACTTGATATTATGGATTTTTCTTGCAACGATCATGGGAAAATCCACTTCAAAATATTTCCTGGGGAGAAGGTTTTCATCCTGGGAATGGCAGGAAGACACTGGAATTAGGGACACTCCAGTTTCACATGCACAGGACAAGACAGAACCTCAAACCAGAACAGTTCTGGTGTGGCTTACACTGGCATTTGTAACAGTGGTACAACAATGTCCCACAGCTTAAAACCCCCTGAAATCCAACAAAAACAGCTGAGAGACATTAGAATGGCCTCTGAGAGTTAAAGAAATCATTTAGCACTTTATGTAATCACAGAATCCCAGGATGGCTGGGGTTGGAAAGGACCTCTGGGGGTCCCCCAGTCCAACCCCTGCCAGGCAGGTGGCACAGGAACGTGCCCAGGTGGGGTGGGGATGTCCCCGGGGAGGGAGGAGGACTGTAAACCCAGACACAGCTCACTGAGACACTCCAACCATCTGCTCTGGGGATCTGGGGGGGCACAGCCAGAGGAAGCTGCCCCAGCATTCACCAGGATGTCAGCACAGCCTCCCAAGGACAGCACCAGGAGTGTTTTGCACAGGCTGACCCAGAGCACAGTGCCCACACTGCAGCCAGGGCACGGCACACCAGCCTGCCCAACCGAGGGCAAAGCTCTTCATTCCACGCTGGCACCACCTCCCAGCCTGGTGGAGAAGCTGTGCCAAGTCTCTCCCTGTGCAGCAGTCCCCCTGGGATGGATATTGCTGCCTGTTCTGGCTGTCAACCCGTGAGTTTCTGAGATGAAAGCAGCACTCAGAGCCCTCAACACTCCAGCAACTGCCTCCCAGCTTCTGTGAACTCATCACACCACTCCTGCTCTCTGCAAGGACAAAGGACTGCAATTACAGGCCCCACTTCAGCTTCTAAAATCACAGTTACCAAATCACTGTGCTGGCAGAGCCTTCAGAGGAATGCAGGTGAGATAAAGCTTCACACTTCAGGAAAAAAAAACCAGATTTGTCTCCCTTCCACTGATGGAACATAACGAATTGTGACCAAGCAAAATGCTCCTCAGGCTTCCCTCCAAAGCCCAAATTTACCAATGTAAATGCTAATGAGAAGGCAATTCACTCAGAGGTGTGTTCACCCAGAATGATACAACACCTGAATAACTGAATTTCCATGAATTGCACACACAAATAAAAAACTCCTGTCCATGAACAGGCTGCCCAGAGAAGCTGTGGCTGCCCCTGGGTCCCTGGAAGTGTCCACAGCCAGGCTGGACAGGGCTTGGAGCAGCCTGGGAGAGAGGAGGGTGTCCCTGCCCACAGCACAGGCTGGGACTGGATGGTTTTCCAGGTTCCTTCCAATCCAAAGCACTCTGTGATTCCATGATTTACATAAATAAACTCAGAACTGGGATCCCAGGGGACGTGGGGCAAGTGTGGCAGCAGGGCAGGGAGTGATCCTGCCCCTGCACTCGTCCCTGGCGAGGCACAGCTGCCTCAGGGTCCAGTCCTGACCTCCAACAACAGCCAGGAGATGCTGGAGAGGGCCCAGCAGGGGCCACAGAGATGATTTGGGGTCTGGAGCATCTCTGTGATGAGGAGAGACTGTGGGAGCTGGGCCTGGTCAGTCTGGAGAAGGGAAGGCTGAGAGGGGATCCCATCAATCCACACAAATCTCTCCCAGGGGTGTCACAGGATGGTGCCACACTCTGTTCAGTGACAGGACAAGGAGCAATGCCCAGAAACTAAAACACAAGTTCCACTCCGACATGAGGAAGAACCTCTTTCCGTGACAGAGGAAAGAGCAGAGCCCTGGAACAGCTGCCCAGGGAGGGTGTGGATCTCCCTCAGGAGATACCCCAAAGCCACCTGGACACGTTCCTGTGTCACCTGCTCCAGGTGACCCTGCCCGGGCAGGATGAGCTCCAAAGGTCCCTTCCCAGGCCAGCTGTGCTGGGATTGTGTGACAGCTGCTGCTGTGCCCCTGCACAGTGCCTTGTGTGCCAGAGCCAGCCTGGGGGAGCCCAGAGCAGCCCCCCACGTGTCCCCCAGCCCCCTGTCCCCAGCCAGGCCTGTCCCTGCAGCCCTCCTCACCTTCAGCCTCCAGAACAGCGTGTCCATGCCAGCCCCAAGGTTGACAATCTGACAGTTGCACTCTGTCCTCTCCAGGAAAGCCTTGATCAGGTAACTGACCCCGTGCACACGAGCATAATAACCTGCAGCACACACACACACACGGGGGTCACTCCTGTCACACTGCACTCTGCGTGTAACACCCAGGAACACCTGCAGGCAGGCTGCAGGAATAATGAACAATGCCCTCTTTTCAAGACACCTAAGGGCTTTTGTTCTTCTTTTTTAATTACAAACAAAACCTCCTCGTGCACTGATAAAACTCAGCTCCTTGGGTAAATAGTTTTAGTCAAGGTTCAGCTCAAGCAGAGCAGAGTAACTCTACACCTGCAGAGACCCAACTGTCCTGGGTCAAAGCAACACTTCTGACTGCTCTGAGGAGATCTCTGCACTGGGACACACAGGGACAGCCCGTTCAGAACACGGAAAGCAAAGGAGGAGGGTTTTGACTCACAGATTGACATTTAAAAGATCAGACTCAGCGTGGAATTAGTGCTGTGAAGAACCCTTGTCCCATTCCATCCCATATTCCCTCCCTGACTCCCAGCGTGCAGAGGTTTTGTCAGGACAGATGAGGCGTCCCCAGTCCCGTTCCAACTTGCCTCTGTTGATCTCAGGTGCTTTCCTTTCTTTGGCTTGTCTCACAAAATACTGGATGTAAGGGTCCTTCCAGTAGCCAACACTCACAGCAAACCTGGGCAGCAGCAGGGAAAAGAGAGAATTATGAAATAAGACCACCAAAATTGACCCTAAAAGATACACAGGCTGGAAAGGTCCCTCTGGCCTGGGTGTGCACATGCAGACATGGTTTAAAAATCTGTTTGAATTAGGAGATTATATAAAGTTTAGTTAGAAATTTTAGCTGTTGCCACATTCAGCAAGCATCTTTTTAATGGCCTCTTCACTATTGGCTGAAATCTTGTGAGCAAAGAGCCAAATCTCAAATATTCCCTCCTCTGGGACCCAGAAGATGAACTGTCTGTCTGCAGCTCCTCGGACACACAAACCCGGCTTTATTCTACACTCTGATACGACAGGGTGTTCGCGCTTATTCCAGAGCTCCTACACATCAGTCCAGCACAGCGTTACTCTGTTTTAACAGAAGCAATGAGTTTCACAGTTGATTCCGAAAAGAAAACTCTCCAACCAAACCCACCCGGGCACACGCACAGAGCGCCGGCACCGGGAGAGGACGCGGCCGCTCCCCGGGAGCCGCCCGAGCATCGCCCCCCCACTGCCCAGCCCCACCGCGGGGCCGCGGCCGGTGCCGAGGGACACCGGTGGACACGGCCCGGCCCGGCCCGGCCGGTGTCTGGGCCCCGGTACCGTTTGCAGACGGACGCGTCCTCGCAGGTTCCCCGCACCGCCTCGTCCGCCTCGTCGGGGCCGGCGGCGGCCGCCATGGAGCGCGCGGGGCCCGGCCGCTGCCGCCGCCCCTGCGGCCACGCCCCCCGCCGCCCCTCATTGGGCAGCCCCCGCCGGAAATCGGCTGCCATTGGTCCGTGAGCTCATTGATATGCACGGTTCCCAATGAGAGCGCGATAGGTGGGGCGGTTCGCCCCGGAAGCGGCGGCGGGGGCGCGAGGCGAACCGGGAGCCGTAGTCCGGGAGCCGCTCGGTGCTCACGGCGCGGGATGCGGGGTTGGGGCTGTGCGGTGACGGGCGGTCCCGCCAGGGAGCTCGGTCCGACATAACGCGGCAGCAGCCGGTGCCGCGGAGAGAGCGGCGCGGGAAGAGCCGCGGAGCAGGAGCGCCATGCGGGCCGCGGGCGGGACATCCGGGCCGGGGGCTCCGATCACATGCGGCGCGGGCGGGGCCGGAAGCGGCGGGGGCCGGGCCGGGCCGGGCGGGCGGTGCTGGGGCGGAGGCGGCGGGGCCGGGGGCGGCGGCGGCGGCCGGGGCAGAGCGGCGGGGCCCGGGCAGCCCGGGGCAGCGGCCGCCGCCATGAAGAAGCAATTCAATCGCATGAAGCAGCTGGCCAACCAGACCGTGGGCAGGTGGGCGGCGGGGACCGGACGGGGCGCGGGGGGCTCCGCTCCGCACTCTCGGCCCCGCGGGGCCGGGCGGGGGGCGAGGCCTCGGGGGGATGGCGGGGAACGCGAGGGGCCGCGGCCGCTCCGAGTAAAGGCGCTCGGTCCGGGCCGTGCCTCGCCTGCCCGGGGGTCGCGGCCCCGCCGGGCTCTCCCGGGGGTCGCGGCCCCGCCGGTCTATCCCGGGGGTCAGCGGGCACCGAGCCCCCTCCCCGAGCCCTCCGGGGCCGTTTGCATCGGGCGCTCCTTGCCTGCGCTTCGGCGGCTTTCGTTTCCTTTCTGCCTGCGTTAATATTGAGGTGTCCGCTCTCTCTCTCTCACATCCTAGAAGACTTCCGAGAGTGCCTTCTCCAGGATTTCATTTGTCTCCTCAGGAATTAATTTTAACAAAACTAACAGGAGCCCTGTAGGGACAGTTGCGGCCGGTTTCCAGCTGTCGGAGTCCGGGAAGGTTTTTAACTCGGTTAGGTAGCAACAAATCAGTGCCCAGACAGGGAAGTGCCCTGCAGCAGCAGCTGTCCCTGAGCGAAACATGCAAATGTCACCGTGCTGCTTTCCTAGCAGAAGCCAATGCTTTTCTGCAGAAACTTCCTTCTGCTTTTAGTAAAGATTTAATCTGAAAATCAGTTCCTATATTGAGAGTATAAATTGAAAGTCTGTACTGATACCGAAAGTGTAAACTTATTATCTGAGTTTATGTCTTGGTGGCCTCCTTTCCAATAACTCCCTTGACGGGGCGTTTGTTTTCCTTGGAGCCCACACAGCGCAGGGCAGGTGTGCCAGCTCATAAAGCCCGAGGAGGAGATTTTTAATGAGTTTGTTTTTGCTGTCAGAGAGGGAACAACTTCCCAGCCAACCTTGTCCTCTCGTTCCCCTTTCCTGTGAATCAATGGGTTTTTATGCTGTTGGAGGGACTGCTGGTGTTCCCTGTTCCCGCGTGTGTCAGCTCCAAATCCCGGGCGGAATTTGGAGTAATCCGGGTTGTTCTGGGCAGGATAAAGGGCTCGGGGAGCTTTGTGCTGCCAGGGGCAGGTCTGAGTGTGCGGCAGCGTTGGGAGGGGAGGCTGGCCGTGACCTTTGGCCGGGCAGGGGAGGCTGTGGGGCTCAGGTGTGGTGTCTGGGCAGGTTCCTGGCACACGCCCGTGCCGCCCGCTCTGGGGTGCCCGGGGCACGCACGGGATGGGGCTGGGTTCCTTAAAATGCTGACACTGCCACCGTTGGTTTTCATTAAAAACTGGATAAATGGCACCGAGTCATTTGGTTTTACACGTTTGATATTCATGAATTGTGACTATTTCGTATTGCTCACCTGCTCGCATTTCATGTGCAAGTCACAAGCGCCTTATTTTGTTTCCCGGAGTAAAATCCCATAGGAGGGATGGATTTTAACAGGTTTCACTCTCAGGTATCAGGGCTGAGGCTTTCAAATTTGGTTTGAGAAGCACTGCAGGACTCGTGGAAGACATTCAGCAGCAGCTTACAGGCAGTATTTTACATTCTATTGAGTTGTATTATGTTGTATTGACTTGGTGAACTCATTTTTTAGTTTTTTTGTGCTGGGACCGAATGAGGAGACAAGTCTTGTGTCAGGAGGATCCCTGTGGTTGTGTGAAGGCCTGGAGAGGTGATGGCTCAGTGTCTGAGGGCCCTGGGCCGTGGGGGACCCTGCAGGGAAGGAGCTGCTCCCCAGGAGAAGCAGCGTTGGGACACATTTGGGATCTGTGCTGAGGGCTCATCCCCCGGGGCTGATTCCAGCATCTCCTGGCGCTGTGTTTGGAAGGGCTGTCTCCTCCCGCTCGGCTTTTCCCTCCCTCAGAGGTTCCTGGGCTGTGGGAGAGCAGCCCCGTTCCCCTGGGGTCAGCACCCTGGGGTGGCTGTGTTAGTGAGGGGAGGGAGGAATGACCCTGCCCTGCTCCCAGCCGGCTTCAGGGCTGCCCTCCTGGGCCTTGCAGCCCAGACACCACCCCTGGCAGCAGGGAACCAACACCTTAACATGGGAAATACAAAAAGACGGGCGAGAGCTCCATCAAAACTGAGGAATGGCATTTATGAGAAGCCTGTGAGTCCATGGGTAGAATTATATGGAGTTATGAAATGCGTGTAGGAAACTAATTAAAGAGGGGATTAGCTCAGTGGAACAGGATTCCACAATAATTAATAGATGTGTTGAATATTTTGCAGCAATTATCTCGTGGATGTTCTTGGCTGCCTTAAGTGTTCAATCTGCTGCTGAGGACTTTTATATTTTGTATATTGGACAGATTTGTTGTCAGCGCTGCTGAGGGGAGCAGCACAAGCTCTGGGAAACGTAAAGAGGGAACTATCAGAGCTTGGGCCAGGTGACTGAGGCACAGCCTGGCACTGGAGGTGGCATCACAGCGTTCTCAGGGCAGCCTCAGCTGCAGGAGTGAACTGGGAGTGTGTTGGTGCTCATGGCATCCTAAAGGCCCTCACACCCCGTCAGGATAATTCCCAAAAAGCAGGGCTGGGGCCTGCAGGTGAGCAGAGGCAGGCCTTGCCAGGAAATCATTAGTTCCACATGGGCTGAATGAATGCATTGCCATGAAGGGGCACCTTGCCCACGACAGGCACAGGGCTGCTCACCCAGAGCTGACTTCATCCCGAGCTCCATCCTGAATCCAGCTGCAAACAGCTGGGAAGTTTTAGCTAGGCTGAAAATGATTAGTTGGGGAGGGAGCGGAGGAGAAAGGCGTAACTTCAATTCTGAGCCTCATGAATTTCAGGTGGCCTGTGATTCCTTAGGGGCCACGTGCTGGGATTGCTTTTCATGGGATTTCTGTCCTAATTCCTCTAAAGCTCCGTCCCTTTGGAGGCCCAGGGCTCGTATCCCCTGGGAACAGCTGTGTGTGTGCTTGGGCTGGGCACAGAGCCCTGGGAAATGGCACTGGTGGCCTGGTTGGGGACGTGCTGCCTCACAGGTTGGAGGAGGTGAGGTTGTGCCTTCCCTTGGGATGTTTCCTGAGCAGAGCACCTGAGTGTCAGGCCCAGAAACTTAAATGATATTATGTTTGATGTCAGCAAAGTGATTCTTCAGGGATCTACAAGGGCTTGTCTTGGTTTCCGTACCCTTTTGTAAATTACAAAGGAGGCAGATTTGATTAGAAGCTTGGGAATAGTCTCCTTTACAGCTGCAGTCATCCCTAATGAAAATAAATGTTCAGAGCTATTGTCATCAAAGCTCTGCAGTGATACACTAATAAGCATTTGAACTGCATAGCTGAGTAATTTCCATGAGGAATGAGCCCGTGGAGAGGTCTGGAGTTTGCTGTTTGCTCACAGAACACGGGTTGGTAATTAATGACATTTCAGGCTGTGACAATCTCCACGAGTTGGGCTTCCAGCCTCTGGGGACCAACTGCTGCTGCTGTTGTTGCCACCAGGTTCTTTCTTCATCCTTCGAGTGCAATCCCTGAGCAGCATTCTGATTAAAAATGATTCCAGACAACTGCTGGGGAGGTTTGGGTCTGGTGGAGTCACCCAAGATCAGACAGGTGGATTCTCTTACTGCCTTTGCTGGGTGAGATACTCGATCTGCCCCGAGGCTCCTGCAGTAATTTAAACC
Source organism: Cyanoderma ruficeps (assembly GCA_008694505.1). Classification (NCBI taxonomy): domain Eukaryota; kingdom Metazoa; phylum Chordata; class Aves; order Passeriformes; family Timaliidae; genus Cyanoderma; species Cyanoderma ruficeps. Next base: position 12,964,119 of record VZDJ01000076.1, on the reverse strand, counting down.
AGGCACAGGCAGCTCTGACTAATTAGAAATCTGGAAGAGCCCACAGAGTGCCTGGGAAGGCTCTGGTTTTATGCAGGAGCCTGACTTACTGTAGCTTCTGTGCTTGTTTCCCACTGCTCACATACAACTCCGTGTGTACAAATGGGTTTTTCCAGGCCCTGTGCTCATGGCTTTGCTGTGACTCACCAGGAGTTTTGGAACGTGGCTTTTAATAGCTCATGTCCTGCATAAAAGTTACTGTGCTGAACTATATTTAGTGTTTCTTCAAGCCACTTGGCAATGTGCGAGTCTTGAGTTGGAACTGGAGTTGTAGCATAATTATTATATTAAAGCAAGTTATGTTAAAATACCTGTTATTGAAATATTTATTTCAATTTATTGGAGGAGGAGCTGCCTGCATTTATCTGTGCATGGAAAACCTGCTGGAAAGCGATAATTTCTAGTAATACTTCATGGAGAATGTGGACAGACCAAATGATTCCTTTCTTTTCCTGCTAAAGCGTTATCCACTGGTTCTTGTCTTTCCCAGAATTGTTCCATCTATTATTACTTAAGGAAGGTTTTTCTGCTTCTTCGTGTTGTGTTGATGGTGCTTTGAAACTCGCTTTTTCAAGAGCACTAAAACAAGAGTACATCCATCTCTCTCAATACTTCCATCAATATAACACTGGCCTTAAAGTGCCATTTAATATCAAAGAATTTCTTCTTTAATGTTTTTCTGGTTTCGTGTGGGGAGGGGTAAATTGAATTTGTACTTGAAAATGCCCAGTAATTGAAAATTTCTGGCTCACCCAAACATCCTTTAATAGAAGTTAAATCTGCCGAGTGTTATTTACTTGCACTGCTTGTTGTGTTTGGCAGAGATATTTGAAAAAGAGGTAAACAGCATTGAAGCATTCCATATTTACAAGGAGTTTGCAGGTTGGCATTTGTCTCCATCGGAGTGCTCATGAAAAGAAAAATCTCATTTCAGTGTTTATAATCGTTATCTTAAGCATTTCCTGTTTGTCTCCCAATGAAGTTCCAGGTCTCTAATTAGGAAATTGCATTAGATCTTTCTGGATGGCAGCTGGGTCCGATGACGGGTTCAAGGGAGTCGGAGTGGGTTTAATTAGGGGGAGGCTGTTGCTGAGCAGGGCAGGGTTTGGGGCTGGCTGCAGGTCAGGCCCTGGTGGGAACAAAGTGTGTTTGGGATGGGAATGACAGCCCGGGGATCACTGTCAGGGACATCTGGGCGCTGGGGCTGTTGGACAGGGAGCACACACGGCGGGGAAATATTCCCTACCTGGCCACTCCCGGGGCACTGGGGGCCCTGCACAGGCACAAAACTCGGCAAGGAGGAGTTTCCATGTGGGCTGGGAGCAAGGGGAGAGCTCAGTTACCCGGGCAGGGCCAACAGAGTCTCTGGATATCGGCACATTTATCTGCTTCCTGCACCCTTTGGGGACCTCGCACACAATGTAATGGCTTGTGCACTTTGGGAGTTGGATTTTTCTGCCAGGACAAACTTTAATTATAGAAAGCCAGGCAGATATAATGTGTTCAGTTTGGGGCTGCTGCTTGTGGCGAGACTTGGCACCAGTGGGGGGTTTGGGGCTGTATTATCACAGTCATAAACCACAGATCACAGAAATAATTGCAGAAATGGATGTTATAAACTGGGTCCGAGCTGTGGTCTAGGTTGGATTTTGTGAGCATGTCTGTTAATCTCGTTGATTAATGTCCCCTTGAAAGCAGATTGCTGAAGCCAAAGGAAAACTCACCTGAATTTATTGGAGGTGAGGACTTAGCAGTGAGTTTGTCCCACTGCTCAGTCTCAGTGGAGAGCTTGGCAGCTGGGGAGGCCCGTGGGGCTGAGCTGCTGCTCTGGTGGGCTGCTGGGCTGGAAGCCCTGCTCGGACCACAGGTTCTGGCTGGGAACAGGAAAGAAAACTTATTCTGGCTGAGTTGCGGTGTTCCCTTTAGGTTTTGTAAAGGCAGTGAGTTTATCAGGATCCTGTAATTCCTCATGGGCCAAGATGACCTCATGGTTAAAGTCCAGGTCATTAGCAATCCTGAAGATTAGACACTTAAGGAATTACGCTGTGTTTTCAAGAAACCTGTTTCTTGTGCCCTTACAAGGGCAGCGCCGGGTTTTAAATCAATGAGTAAATAGTTGCTCAGCCCTCATTTTAAAAGTCTCATCGCTTGTGATCTGCTTCCAGACCACATGAAACCTGGGAATGCCTTTCCTGGGCTGCCTGTGCCTTGCCCGGGTCCAGCAGCAGTGACGTGGGCAGGGCGTGATGCCGTGGGTGGCATTTCCCACGTGTGTGCTCCCAGCTCCGAGCCAGGGCTGGCTCCTGCCTGGTGACATCTGACAGCACCAGGGGACAGCACCAGGGCTCCCCAGTGTCCCCCCAGCCTGCCCTTTGCCAGTGGGGAGCCTTTCCCCCCAGGCTCTTGTGAACAGTCTCTCCACATCTTTCCTCTCAGCTCCTTCAGGTGCTGGAAGGCCACAGTTAGCTCACCCCCAAGCTTCTCTTTCCCGGGGAAAACTGAACAACAAACTGATTTTTGTTGACTTGAATAGTAAGTGTTGTGAGTTCCAGTAGGAACCAGCCAGAGCCTGTTGGTGAAAAGAAGAAAGTAACTCTATAACTTTGTGTCCGACTTGTGTGTCAGGTGCCGAGTGGGCAGCGGGTAAAATGCTTGAGATTTTTGTTGCAGAAAAAGAAATGAAAAGATTCCAAGCTGGGGGATTTGGGTAGTATTAATTGCCTCCTTGCATGCATGTCCTCTTCTCCTTTGGCTCTGTTTGAGCTGCTGCCTGATGAAGCAGATGAGAGGGCTGATAAAATATTCACAATCCAGACAGGCACCGTGGGATCAGCTCGGGCTCCCTGTTCTGCCGGGGGTCAGGACAGTGCGAGGATAAAGGGAGCCTCTGTCTCCAGGAAGCCTGGTCTCACAGTGCCTTCAAATGCAGAATAAAGTGTCCTCTTTCTGTGCAGGTGACTCTCGGGTGGATTCAGGAGGGGTTGAGGTGCAGGCCAGCGGGAAGGGCAGTGCCAAAGCTGGGACACAGCGCTGGTGTCACCGCACGTAACCAGAGCCCAAGTCACATTCCCGGCCAGGGCTGCTGGGGGAAGCACAGGGAGCTGCAGGAGTGGGGAGGGGTGTTGTCCACAGGGCTTGGGTGCATCCAGGGTGGAGGTTTTGGTACTTAACAGCAGGATAGGGAGGTAAAAGTACACCTGAATCTGTTTTAGTGGCAGCCCCTCAGCTGAAGGCACAAGAGGTGCCCTTTTTTCCTCCTGATAGTTTTTCATATAAAAAAGTAATTCCCATCAGGGATGAGTCCTTGATTCTGACTTGATCTGATGGGGTTTCTTCAGAGTGAATAATTTCAATACCAGGTTATGCTCAGAGTCAAAGTCTTGAAATAGTCATGATTTGATCTGCAGTGAGGCAACACTCTGTTTCAGCCTGATGCTGTAATGGGATACACTTGGAATTGATGGAAGCAAATGTATTTCTTAGACACTTGCGTGGTATTTTTAGGTTATGATAATGGATCTGTGGCCAGGGCTGCTTGTTAGAGGTCATTGTATTAGCAATGATGAAATGCCAAATAACAGGATCTTTTTAGGAAGGGGTTAAATTAAGTGTCTTTGTGTGTTAGAAGTGTTTTCTGTTATTCTGCACAGTTTCTAGAAAGAAAGGAATTGTAATTCAGATGAAGTAGCTCCAATTTTTGGCATTTAGGAGAACCTCCAGCCCACAGTATTGGCCAGGGCACAGCTCTGATCTGAAACTGTGGGAGTTTGATTAAACACCATTTAAACTGGGTGAGGAAGTCTGATTTCAGTAATTCAGAACGAGGTGATTTGAACAGGTTACTGTACTGGATTCCTCATTTTTCAGGCTCTGTGACTGTTGTAGGTGTCAGTCTTGAAGGCTAAACTTGATCCCTGATCTCTTCCAACCCAAACTCTTCCAGGATTTGGTAGTTTTGATTAAAATTTATTCCTTAGGAACCAAACAGCCTTAGAACCTTGGGAGTTTGAAGTTGCTGTTCCATGGCTGATCCATAGGACAGTCGGGGTACTTGTGCAACTTCTCCTTGGCTGATGCTGCTTCTCACCAGGAAACAGCTCCTCAAGCCCGGGCCAGCTGGGTGAGGTCACAAGGGCTGCTCTCGCTGAGGTGGAGCCTATTTTCCTGGACAGGGATTGTTGTCTGGCGGAGTTAATTGCTCTGCAGAGTGACAGGGACATCCTGGAGTGACTGCAGGGAGTGAATCCAAGGCGAGGGGCACAATGGCCAAGTGGCCTTTGGGGCAGAGGGATGGATGGAGGGGGAGTTTTCCCTTCTGTCTTGCAGATCGTCCTGTGCTCCACGCTGCTGCGCTGAAATTTTTGTGTACGTAACCTCACTGGTTTCTCAGGAGCCTGGTGATGCTTCCAGAGTGAAATTTAAAATTAAGTAAAGGATAAGTGGTAGCTTGTACAGTTGGATGTTGCACACACAAGGTGAGAGCTGTTAATGCTGTTGTACACACAGGTAACACGTTCTCCATGTTTAAAGCTAAGAAAGCTACTTTAGCCAGTAACAGGAAAATTTAATTTCAAAGGTGGGCCAGTTTTTAGAAGATAAATTGTCCTGCAGGCAATTTGAAAACTCACAGCTGAGATACGGCTGTGGAAAGAACAGCAGTTATTCAAATATGGACTCTTGACATATAAATATCAAGCAGTTGTTAGGAAACATCAATCCCCAGATTAAAAATTCTATTTTCCGTCGGAAACGAAGCTAAAAACGATATTCTCACACAGAGAACTCAGTGTGTGAGCTGAGCTTGCAGCTTCTGTCTGGGTCGAGCATTCAGCTGCTCTGCCCTGCTGCAGAGTGGTTTCACACGCAGATTAAGTGTTCTGAGCTGCTGAATTCTGTAGGAACAGAACAGCAAGCTAAAGTAATCCTGCTTTTGTAACAGCAGGTCCAGGCGTGTGCTGCAGTGCAGGATCATGAACCTGCACTGGCGTGAGGCTCCTGATTCCGCCAGGAGCGCAGGGGTTGTGTTAACTTTCAGTTTGGTGCTGGCGAGCCTGGTGACAGGGTGGGAATGGCCCGGCTCAGCGCTGTGTGTGCTCTGTGTGCTCTGTATGCTGTGTGTGCTGTGTCCAGGCAACAGCAAAACAGGAGCCGTGGCCAGCGCCGGGATCCCGGGCTGGAGCCGGCCCTGCCTCTCCTCCTGCTGCAGGAACATCGGCGGGCTCGGGCATTCATTGTTCCTCACGGCCCGCTCGGGAAATCAGCGCAAAGGCTCCGTTGTGAAATCGTGGGCAGAGGGAATAATCCCTGGTTTGTCCCCGGCTGATTTTATGTCACTTCAGATCCCCCGATTCCCTTACAGCCTTTTGGCTGTTGTCTCGATGCTTCCAGCTCCTTTTTGCGGCCTGACTTTCTATTCCTGCTTCAGTGTTCTGCCTTTTCTGCATTTCCTTCTTTTGCTTCTCGTGTTGATTCACTTTGGTTCCTTCTCCAAGGCTTTCTCTTGCCAGTTTTGTCAATCTCCAAACTTAAAATAGATCAGGCTGGGCAATACATTCAAAAAGAGCAGTATTGCCTTTACTGAAATAATCATTTCTGGACTGAAGTTTTTTTGACGCTTATGCAAAACTGGAGCCATTGAGTCCCTGGGTGCCCTGTGTCAGGGCCTCACCCCCTTCACAGGGAAGAACTTATTTATTAATATCTAATCTAAATCTACTTGCTGTCAGTGTGAAGCCATTCCCCCTTGTCTTGTCAAGGTTGAAAAAAAGCAACCAAATATGCAAAAAGCGCCCAGGGTTTTCTCAGCAGTTCAGTGAATTTTGTTCATTCCTGTAGTGCATATTTTTCCTATTCAGACATGTCTGTCCTGTAAAAAGCTTGTCTGTGGAAAAGGCAGTGCTGCTTCTTGGAGTCCCTTCCAGCAATGACAATGCAAGACTTCTGGGAAAAGAAATCATAAGGCTTAGAAATGTCTTGAGTTTGTGGTAATCCACCTGTCTTGTGGCTGGAGTGGAAATCAGGATCTGTTTGGAAGTTCAGGAGCTGTTGGAAGGTGTTTTGGTAGTTTTTTAAATTCCCTTTTCACATGTGGAGGAGCTCTCGTGTCAGCAGGTGGTTTGGCAAGGGGACTGCACTCGCAGAAATGTGAAATCTGCCAAAGCCACACGTGGAATCCCTGAGCCCTCCTGTTCTGCGGAGCCCTGAGCTGCTCTGGCCGTGCCGAGTGCCCACAGCTCTGCCAGCCTCATTCCCTCGGTGCCTTCAGTTTCAGCTTTCGTGTTTTCAGACTCCCTGCTGCCCAGGGGTGCAGTTCTGAGCCTCACAGTCAGTGTCACTCAGCTCTCTTCACAGAGTAGGGACACAAACCCTTTTCCTGCTGGACACCAAGGACACTTCCAGGCCCAAAGGCACAAATGAGGGTGGCTGAAGGGAGGGACAGGAAGGATGAGACTCACAACTCGAAGCTGTAATTGGACAATTAAACCCCAATATGCAAATGGACCAAAACTTATAAAAAGGGAAGATCCCATGACGGGTCAGCCATTTTGTGGCCATTCCTTGGATGCAGCCCTGGTCAGACACTGTCCTGCCCAAGGTGGATCCTGGAGGCCTTTCAATAAATACCTGCTTTATTCTCCAGCCCTGTCCACTCTGTTTAGGGTCAGCCTTCCTGAGGTATCACCCTTCCCTTTGTTCCCAGGCCCCTGAGCTCCCCCTCTGCTCTCCGACTGCAAAAAGCCTTTTCTCCCAGCCAGGCCAGCCCGTGGAGCTGCTGACAGGGGGGATGCTCCTGCCTGGCCAGGGACATGGAGCAGGAGGACACAGCCACTTCTGTCAGCAGCTCTGCCAGCTGATGTCACCTCGTGGGGATGAAATGTTGGCCCCAGGGTGCAGTTTCACCATCAGTTTAAGCTGATCTTAAGTAGCTGCTGTTGCTGAAAGGGACAGATTTCCCTGTCCTGGTGCCACTTCCCCGGGCTCTGGGTGGCCAAGGAGAGGACCCAGGCAGCTGGGAACCAGTTTCTTCCATTGGATGTGATTGCAGTCTGAGCTGCTGGTGCTGCACGGAGGGCTGTAGGGCCCTACAGCTGGCATTGGGGAACGGGGAGTGTAGGGCCCTGGAGGGCTGGAGGGCCCTACAGCCGGGATTTGGGAAGGGGGAGTGTTTCAGGCAGGGCCCTGGAGGGCTGTAGGGCCCCACAGCCGGGATTTGGGAAGGGGGGGGTGTTTCAGGCAGGGCCCTGGAAGGAGAGAGGCTGCAGGGAATGGAGTGAGGGGAGTGAAGCGCTGCTCTGTGCTGTGGGTTTGGTGTGGGGTGAGTGGAGCTGGCACAGCCCAGGGGGGCCCAGGGGAGCAGCCCTGGCCAGGTGCTGGCCCCCAGGTGCTGCAGGATCATTTCTTGCTCCTGGTGCCCAGGTTGAATTTCACCTGGAGCTGCTGCTGTAGCTCCAAGCACAGGAATCCCTGTTCCGGCAGCACCTGCTGTTGTGTTGGCACACAGGGCTGTAAAATTACACCTGACATTCAGGAATAACAATTCAGGAATTATTTAGGCTGCTTTCTGCTGGACTGTGTCTTACAGCAGAACTGTACCCTGCTAATTTTACATAAATGATTCTGCATAAATAAGAGGTTGTTGCTTGCTTGGGAGGGAGAGACCTTGGCTGAGAATAAGCTTGTAAATGTAAATAAATACCTGGCAGTTAAATATTAAAAGCAGTTACCAAGACATGGTGTGGAGGGTGTTTGTGTATTTTTTTAAAATAAATTATGTTAATAAGCTGACATGTTTGGAAAGCTCCAGTTCTGTAGTAAAGTATAATGTAACAAATGTAGATTGTAGCACTTAAGGGGGGGGAAAGCAAAGCATAGGAAACACATAATCAGTTGATAAGCTACACCAGAAACTTTAAAAAGTTTGTGTCAGGCTCTTTGGGGTTTTTTGGTCACTTATTTATGACAGCTTGTCATAGGACTTTTTTCTCTGGGAAACAAAACATGAGATTACTGCTGGGTTTCACCTACCCTGGATTTTAGCAGTTAGAATGTTAATCCCCTGCAGCAGCACTTTGCCTTTCCTTCAGCAGCTATTAATAGTTTCACCAATCAAATGCACTTTTTAACAGAAGTCACATTGTTATTTGCCTGACAGAGTTTTGGGGTTTTTCAAAGTCAAAAAGAATACGGGGGAGAGCTTTAATAGCCGTGTCTTCGGCCCAGTATGAAATAGGAGGTCAGCAGTCAGTATGTGGTTTGCTGGGATAGCAGGTGACTGGAAGCACTAAATTGTGAATTTTTGTTTGTGCCCAGAAGTTTACAAGCTGTTGGACTCATCAGGCTGCTCACTGAACATCGCTTCCTTCCCTCAAAGAAAACTGCTCTAAATGAGCTTCTACTTTTAGACCACAATTGTATTTTTGCCTGTAGAAAGTTCAGCCTAAATTCACCTCAGATTTGCAGTGCTGTGGCTCCAGGTGATCTCCCCAGCTTTCTTAGACTAAAGCCACAGTGTTTTTGCTGAGCTGCACCACATTTGGTGGAATTCTCAAGGAGGGATACCAAAACCACTCAGTGTGTGTTTTACAAGGAGGAGCTGTGCAGGGCCTTGCTGCAGTGCCTGTCCCTCCGAGAGGGGCCTGAGAACAGGATTTGGCTTGAGCTGTGGTTGTTCTCCAGAGCTAAATTTACTGCCTGGCTCCAGAGACCGGCCTTGGAGCCATTTCACCGAGGCAGGAATTTCAATCCCCTCCTGTGAGGAGCCTGTCATGGGTTTCCCTGCTCTGCACAGGAGCACTCTGCTCTCCTTCCGAGGATTATTTGTCTCCCTGCAGCCTGGCTGGAGCAGGCAGCTCCCACGGGCAGGGCTGAGGTGGGACAGCCAGTGGCCAAGCACAGTTTGATGGGGGAGCTCAGTGGAGGTAATGAAGAAGGAAGGCAAAGCAGCAGAAATCTTTCTTTATGCACTCACGGAGGCCTGAACTGTGGTTGTGCAGCTCTGAGGTGTTTGGATCACTGCAATGTTTTGGAGGTGATGCACCGTTTCTACAGGACTGGAAAGGCAGGAGTTGCAGCTGGTGGGTGAGTTCCAAAAGAGCAGCCTTTGTTGGGATTTCTGCGTCACTGAAACATCTGCACTCACCAGATTTACAATTAGATCGATTTTAATACATGTAAAAAACCTTACATTTTTAATTTGGGTGAAGAATGAGGCTAGGAGGCAAACGAAAAGTCATGCTGATGGCTTGTTGTGTGTGGTGTTCCCTAAATGTTAATACTGAAAGTGAGTGGTGACTAGCACCTGACAGTGTTCTCCGAGTTGTTTTTGAGCATTTGAAACCCACTTCAGAATATTGGTGCTCCCCTTGGGTCATGCTGGTTTCATTTCAAAAATCAGCCTAAAGTCAGGCAGGAGCGAGTTGGGGGTCCTGAAACATGTGAGTTGTATTTTCAGTGGAGTTTGCCTTGGTGAGTGCTAGGAAAGCAAGCCTTTTTGAAGGGAAGTTGTCATCTAATTCTGGATCCCTTGTTTTGGAGCAGAGCTGCTGATTCTTTCATTTTTCCTGGCAGCAATGGTGCCTATTGTAGGGGGAAAGCAGGCAGGGTGTGCTGCCAGCCCGCCGAGGTGCTGCTGTTACCTCACCAGGAGCTGGTTACTCCTGGTAACAAACACCGCCTTTGTTTGGGGAAAAACCACCCAGCAGGGAAGGCTGGCTTCATTCTGTCTCCAGTTTGGGGTGGATGTCTCCTTGCTTCCACTGAAACCTCTCCAGGGTTGTGGGCTTGTCCCTGCCCTGCCATGGCATCACCTCTGCCAGGGCCCTCGCCCAGCTGGGTGACTCAGGGCTTGGTTTCCACGGGGACATTTCGACTGAGTCACTTGTTCTGCTGGCTGGGGCCAAGGTTTTATGGCTCTTGTGTCAGGTTTCCTTCCAGGTCAGCCTTTCAGGAGTGGGGATTTCATGGAATCATGGAATGCTTTGGGTTGGAAGGGATCTTAAAGCTCATCCAGTGCCACCCCTGCCATGGGCGGGGACACCTTCCACTGTCCCAGGGCTCTGGGCACTGCCAGGGATCCAGGGGCAGCCACAGCTGCTCTGGGCACCCTGTGCCAGGGCCTGCCCACCCTCCAGGCAGGAATTCCTGCCCAATACCCCATCCATCCCTGCCCTCTGGCCCTGGGAAGCCATTCCCCCTTGGCATCTCTCTGCAGGCCCCTGTCCCTTACAGTGGTTCTGTACCTTTGACCTGCCTTGGAGACCAGCCCTGCCTCAGTACCGATGCCCCAGTGAGGGGCAGGACCAGGGGGCTCTCAGACACTGTTTAGATGAAGCATTATTTACTTTAAATCCTCAGTGGCAGGTTTAATACACCCTCTTCATTTTATATGTGGAAATGTAAATTCTTTCCCGAAGGAAGATAAACAGTTTTATCTCAGGAATTCCAGTCTGCTCTTTGCAGATGTGCAGAGAAGACTGCTGGCCTGGAAGTGTGAAGGAGCTGCAGAATGACCAAGCGAGGGGGTCAGTTTTTACCTGTGGGGTGGGAGCTGTTCTGCCCACGCTGCCTGGGCTGAGGCAGGCTTTGAGCTGCAGCAGAGCCCTGTGCCTCAGCTGGGCTTCAGGGAGGACAGAAAGAAGGGGAAAAGTGAAGGGAATTAAAGGGAATTATACCATAAAACACTCCGACAGGAGTTCAATTAGGGGCACATGGAATGCATTTTTAAAATGTCACAGCAAGCCAAAGTATTGTGATTAACATGTCTAGAATAAAAAAATACAGTGTTTCCTTGTAAAACCAATTGGCTTTTTGCTTGGAGTGAGTTCAGGCTCTGCCAGCCCCAAGCAGGAAATGGCACCAGCATTTAGGTTCCATTTGCTATTTCATGCTAAGTATTAGCTGTCTTGAAAGGAAAATTCGCTTGGAGAAACAACAGTTCTGTTAAAAATGACAGCTTCTCAGTGTCCTGGGATGGTGCAGGGCAGGGCTGGCTCTGCTCAGGGTTTGGCTGGACCTGCCAGCCGTGCCCTTTGCTGCCTGTTCCCGCCCTGGAGCTGTGTCAGGGAGGCTGTTTGTCCAAAGGGTGAGCTGGGGGAGCCGACTTGGCTGAGGAGCAGCTGTTCCTGTCGAGTTATTCCAGTTCTCACATCCCAGCTGTGCCAGGGCTGGTGTCCATGCAGGAGAGGGGCAGTGCAGACACGAGGAGCAGCCCACAAAGCTCTGTGCAGTGGGCAGGACATTGTGCTGACGGTGTGAAAAGTACTGATTTCAGAGAATTCAGTAGTTTTATCCCCTTCTGCCATTAAGAGGATTATTACAGCCATAACAAGTGCTTGTTCAGTTGTGTTGTTACAATCAGTCTTTAGAATGCACTGCTGCCTCAAGACCTCGGTGCCAGCTGATGCATGTCAAGGTTCTTGTGGTGCAGCAGAGAAGCTTCAGTTGTCAGAAACTCCTCTCCCAGGGGAGCAGCTCCATTCTGCTGCAGTGGAGCCCTGCCAGGCTGGCAGATAGTTTGGATTTGGGCAGCTGAAGGCCCTGGTGCCGTTGCTGTGGTAGGTGGGGTGCCAGCCCTGCCAACATTGCTGGGCTGCTGCCCGTGCCCTGCTCTGCCAGCACCACCTCTGGGTCTGTCACCTCTGTCACCAGGGCTGTGGGGAGGTGTGGTCCCCATTTCCCCGTGGGCACAGGACAGCTCCTGCAGGACCATCCCTGGTGAGGGGCTGGGCAGGGCGTGCTTCCCCCTTTACTGATGCCTTGGGGGGACCTCATTTTGCAACCCAGATTTTACAGTTTGGGCTGAGTGGAGTTGAGCTCTGGGAATGTAAACAGCCCTGGCTGCTGCAGCCTGGCCCAGGCTGGCCCCAGGGTGTCCCAGGAGGGAAGGAAGCTCCAGTGCAGGGTCTCCAGGCTGGTGGCCAGTGACCAGCACTGCTGGGCTTGGGGATGCCCTTGGGAATACTCTGCAATGTTCTTGATTCCAGATCAAGATCTGGGATCCAGTTCTTGATTCCAGAAGGGTTTCTTCATTGCTTCAATTAGATAAGGTGCAAATAAGCCCTAACAAGGGCTGAGGACAGAAGTTCAGCAGTGAAAGAGGAAATCTGTTCTTTTTCAGAGTTTGCTGCCTCCCTGATTAGCTGGCAGAAGGAATTAGCATCCCTCGAAGCCGCAGTTGGATGTAAACTTCAAACTGGTCATACCTGTAATTCCAGGGGAGGCAGAGGTTAATTCCAGGGGAGGCAGAGGTTAATGCCAGAGGTCCCTTTGATGGTTTGCTGCTTTCCCCTGTGCAGAGAGGAGCTGGGCTGTGCTGCTGTCACAGGGCTGTGTTTTCTCTTTCATGGTTGTGATCACTGAAAAACAACATTATTTAGTGGCTCTTTCTTGGCTTCCTTATTAAAGGTGGAATGTGGGCCTGCAGGAAGGGTGAGGTCTTCCCTCAGTGCACTTCCGAACCTGACATCATCACCAGGAGCTGTTCTGCCTCTGCCTGGCCACGCTGCTGCTGCCACCCAGGGCTGGGGACAGCACCCCACAGGGAGATCTGCATTGCCCAGCTGGGGATTCAGCTCCTGGAGGAGCCAATTCCGTGTGCAAAGACAGCTTAAGAAATATAAATACAATTATTTTGCATTTCACGTAATGATCCATAGTATGCAGGTAATCACATTGAAACTGGGAACAAACTTCTGCTAGCACGGCACTGAGCCATCATTGCCTGTCCCTCCCATGGATAGAATATCCCAGGAAAAAGGAAAGGAAAATACAAAGTTTGATCTTTGTATTACTCTTAAGTTGTAGGGAATTTTTATTCTAATGTTTGAGGGGGTTTGAATTAAAGTTGTGGCTACAGCAGAGTGGGTTTTGCAGGGATAAAATACATATCTATAAATAATAAGTATAAATAATTGCTCTCTAACAGGATGTAATTTCCGTCAGACAAAATATCTCCGTTTGAGTGGGAGAGAAGTTTATCAATCTTGTCTGTATTTCCCTCAACAAATAAATATTCCCGTGCTGTCAGAGCATTTCAGCTGCTATTGTCTGAGTCTGGCTGAAGTTTGGAGCTTTTACTTTATTCTGGCATTTAATTATTAAACACCTTGTGGTTCACAACTAGTTCAGGCAGATGATGTGCTGTAAAATCCAAGTCAAATAAACGCCTTAAAAACACCCACCCAAACCTGAAGGAATCTTGTCCTTGGAGGCTTTTGGCACGTTCAGCTGCTGAGGCTGGTCAGGAACAGGAGCTTTCCGTGCGTGCCCAGGTTTGCAGCGGGTTATTGGACAGATTGCAGGGTCTGATAAAGTCTGGAGTAGCTGAGGGACTCTGGCAGCAGCAGGGGAAACTCTCTGAACAGGAAAAGAGTGTCCTGGAGTCCCTCCAAGTGCTCCGTGGTGTGGATGTGCAGTGATGGTGAGAGGGAGAGATCGGGGTGAACTGAATTTCTCTTTATTTCATAGGCCTGGCAAAGGCAGAATCAATCCCTGTTAGGGCCAGAGAGCCAACAGCAAATAAACCTGTGTCAGCATGAAGCAATTTAAAGTTTGTGTAAACTGGGATGACAAAAGGTGTGGAAGTGTGTGTGTAAACACGGGAGTGTGTCTGTAGCTTTTGTCTGGAGTTGTGTGGAAGCAGTCAGGGGTTTTCTTTTGAAGGCAGACTTTCGTTAACTTCTCATGAGCTTCTCAAGTACCAAACCCTCTGTTTTAGTATTAAGGAGTTCAGCAAGATGAGGCGATGGGATATTTCTGGTGAAGGTTGTGTGTGTGTGGGGTTAAGGGAAGCTTCAGGCTGCCATTCCCTGATAAAGATCTGATAAAGCTCTGCAGGGCTGCAGTCCAAAGAGGTGGTGCTGGCTCTTCTCATGGTTTAATATTCCTTTACATTCAGGTGCATTGGTTGCAGTTTGGGTTATTCCATGTGCAGTTGCAAACGCCGTTTGGAGCTTGGTGCAGTGGATTTGTGCTGTGGGCTGGGCATTCCAGGCGGGTCAGGCTTTCCCAAACTCCCTGTGCTGGGAGCCAGGGCTGCCTGTGACGTGCTGAACATGCAGCAGGGGCAGTGATGGGGTTGGAGCCTGGAACTGAGCAGGTTCTGTTGGAATTGTTGAGGCAATCTGTGACCCTGAACACGCCAGTTTTCTGACAGTGTCTTTTTTCCTCCCTTAGGGCTGAGAGAACAGAGGTGCTCAGTGAGGACCTGCTGCAGGTATTGTAACGTGCTTCATATGGATTTTTTTTTTTAATGTTGTGATGTGTGAGCCCTCTGAGGTTTGTGGAGTCCCTGATGTGGGGGTAAACCCTGCACGTGGCAGGGATGGAACCCTGGATGTCTTTGACTTTCCAGCACATGGAGAAAGGAGGGTACATTTTGAGTAGGAAAACTCAGTTACTTCTGTTTCTGAGTCCAATCACGTGGCTTGGTACAGTGGAGGAAGAGCCATTCTTGCTTTTAATGAGATGGACAGGCTGATAAGGCCGTGAGCCATTGGTGCTGATGTCCTGCCAGTCTGTCTAGGGAGGATGAAGAAACCCTGGCTGGGCACAGCTGGTTTCTGTCCTCACTGCTCTCACCTGAACGGATCAACTGGGCCTTAAGAGAAGAGGCACAGAAATCACTCCAACTGCTCCCTGATAAAGTCTGTTATTGCCTGAAGTGAGTGTACAATTGCTTCTTGTTTAGCTGTGATATCTGTTCTCAGATCTGTCACGCTGACATCGATTTGTTTGCAGACTTGTCATCTTTGTGCAGATTTATCGTCTCATCAAACACGACTTTCATGGTGGAGTTTAAACTGCAACTGTCACGTTAACGAGGGTGACTGATTCCATGGAGCAGACCTGCCTGCAGACTTGTCCTACATCCTTGTCTTCCTCTGGTTTCTGAATGCAGGGTTTATAAAGAGAACACAGATTGGCGAGGGGAGTCAGGCTGGCTGCTCCTGGGGCCTCGAGTCTGGTGTTGTTTCTGATTAATTACAAACCATCTCAGCCTGCTGGAGGTCAGGGCCTGCAGAGGATGGGAGTGCTTCTGGTTCAGAGCTCTGCCCAGGATCAGGTGGCAGCCTTCAAACAGGAATCCAGCACAAATACATGGAATTACAGAATCCCAGACTGGTTTGGGTTAGAGGGGACCCTAAAGCCCAGCCAGTGCCACCCCTGCCATGGCAGGGACACCTCCCACTGTCCCAGGCTGCTCCAATGTCCAGCCTGGGCTTGGGCACTGCCAGGGATCCAGGGGCAGCCACAGCTGCTCTGGGCACCCTGTGCCAGGGTAATTGAAACGTCCCACCCTGTTTTCAGGGGGTTGCTTTATTTAAACTAAAACTGCCTTCCCAGTTCCACAGTTCTGTTCTTAATGTCTGAGGAGCTGTGCAGCTCAGTGCCATGAGGATGTTGAACACCTTGCTGGCCTGCGAGGGCCCATCTGCTTCCTTGCTTAGCTGCAGAATACTAACAAGAAGTGAAAGCCAAAAGCTCCGCTGCTTGTTGCCAAAAAAATTTTGCAAGCAAGGCTTTCCCAGGCCCCGAGCAGCCTGGCTACACCCAAGTGGAAGAATTTACTCACTTGTTTGTTTGTTCTTGGGGGCTTGTGCAGGGGCAGGAGGTTCTTATCTAACCCAAGAGTTTGGAAACGTGGTGCTGCTCACTTCACAAACACGGTTCACAGTTGGGCTTTTTTATATTTAGCTCAGGCTTTGCCACAGGATTGTTACAGCGTTTTTTCATTCTGTTTTCTGAAGGGTTGTGCTCCATTTCAAGTGTCTGTTCAATGTGTTTCATCTGAAGACAAAGGCTGTATTTCAGTACTGAGAAGGCCTTTACAATGGCCCTGCTTTCTGGCAGGCCCTGTGGCAGATAATAAAGCAGTTGTGTGATGTTCTGTGCTCTGGGGATGCCCTGAGGGGACAGACAGCGTGGCCTGTGGGTCACATTGTCACTTCAGAGGTGGCTGGGAGGAGATTAATGTCCTTTGTGGTTCTCTCGACATCTTTGCACTGGAAAGCAGATCAGAGAGGAGAGGGTAAGGCTGTGAAGTGTTGGGGTCATGTTCCTCCTCCCAGTCCTCTGCCCTGGCTCTGCAGTTCAGGGAGCCTGGAAAGAGGCTGCTGGGGATGTGGTGCCTTTCCAGGGAAGCTGAGCCACCCTCCAGGGCTGCCCTGGCCTTTGGGGTGTGCCAGGCTCTCACAGCTGGCTCCACTTCAGAATGTCACCCTGTTCCAGGTGGGGGAAAACCCTGTGCTCAGACTTAAAAGTTTTAACTACCTGACCTTGCAGAGTTGAATTCTTGGGTGACAGGAGGATGATTTACAACGTGCTGGTGGTGTTTCCTCCCTGCCAGGGTGGGCAGGCCCTGGAATAGAATTCCCAGAGCAGCTGTGGCTGCCCCTGGATCCCTGGCAGTGCCCAAGGCCAGGCTGGACAGGGCTTGGAGCAGCCTGAGGCCATGGGAGGTGTCCCTGCCCTTGGCAGGGGTGGGGCTGGATGGGCTGCAGGGTCCCTTCCAACCCAAACCATCCCAGAATTTCATTCTGAAGATAACACAAGAGAAGTGAATTGTCTCAGCTGCAACCATAGACCACAAGCAATACCTGCTTGTTCTTTGATGTCCATATGGACATTTCCCACCTGGACCTAATTTTGAATTTGTTGCTCCACACTCTGTGGAGAAAAGGCAGAGCCTTGTGCTCTCACAGCAATCTCTAGGCAGTTTCTCTGCAGCTTATTCTGCCCAGCAGATTTTTACTGAGCTTTTGAGCACTTCAGCTTGGGTTCATATTGCCCTTCTGAAAGTATAATAAAAGTGATTTTAGAGCTGTATGAAAGGCTGGAATCTGTTCAGATTATTTCTACAGATATTTTTTCCCCTTGCTTTTTAAATAGAATCCATTCCAAAGGGCCTCCTGTTATTCTTGGTGAGTCATCAAAATGCAGATAAACAGCATTCTTTGGGTGCTGTGCACAGAGAGCTCAGTGCCATGAGCAGCTCTGTCCCACTGCTCATCATTTTGTTTGTTTTTGGTGTTCTTTGAAATAACATAGTCCAAATTCCTTGCTTAGAATCCCTTGGAAGAACAGTTTATCGTGTATATGTTTGTCCTGTTCACAGGCTGTGTATTAAGCCATGTTTGAATTAGATGCTGATAAACAGAACTCTTGTTTGGGCTTGGACTCCTATTTTCTAATTCCATATCCCATTTGAATCCCAGTAGTCTCTTCCTGAAAACACTGTTTTGCTCAGGATGTGGGAGCTTTGTGTCCTTGTGTTTAACAGCCAGGGGAGGACACGCAGGAGGAGTTTGGAGGGCAGGTCTGTACAGTGGGGAGGAGCTGTCAGATGTGTCTTCAGCACCTGCTTTACAAGGTCACAGTGAGAATGACGAGTTTTCCCACAGTTTTCTCCCTCAATGAGTGTCTCAGATACCTGGATGTGCCACTCAGCTCAGGTGGCAAGTGTCACCCTGACTCCCTTCTGCTGAGATGCCAAGCAGGGCAACGTTTTTTCCCTTTCCCACCTTCCAGTGCCACGAGCTCTGACTGAATTTCTGTGCCACTGAAGAGAAAACCCAACTTCAATCCCCCCCCAAGCATTTTTGCTGTCAGGCACTTCTGCTAAGCAGCTGCACTTCTTTGCAAGCTGGAGAATTTGAGAAATCTGCAACCCGGAGCGACGTGCGGTACGGGGGGGAAGGTTTTCTGCTGAGGCCAGGGAAATAACTTCTGGTTTTTGTGTTGTTTTCTCTTCCTCCCCTGTCCCCCGGGGCTGAACAGATCGAGAGGAGGCTGGACACGGTGAGGTCCGTGTGCCACCTGGCCCAGAAGAGGCTGATTGCCTGTCTGCAGGGCCAGCATGGCACCGACCCCGACAAGAGACACGTGAGTACAGCTCTGTGTGTGACCCAGCCCTGCTGCCCCCCTGCCAGGCCAGCTCGGCTCTCACTGAGCCCAGGGAGCCAAACTCTGCCACAGCAGCTCACTCTGGCACTGCTGAGACCCCAGAGAAACACCAGAGAAACACCAGTGAAATTCCAGTGAAACCCCAGAGAAACACCACTGAAACCTCATCAGCACCACAGCACAGCCTGGGAACACCTGAGCAGTGCCAGGACAGTTTTTGTCCCTGCAGTGTGCTGGGTGCTTGCAGCTGGCACTGGTGAAACCCCATGAAACCCCCATGAAACTCCAGTGAAACTCCAGTGAAACTCCAGTGAAACTCCAGTGAAACCCCATCTCAGCACAGCCTGGGAACACCTGAGCAGTGCCAGGACACTTGTTGTCCCTGCAGTGTGCTGGGTGCTTGCAGCTGTCCTGGCACCCAGCTGGGGGAAGATAACCTGCAGCTCTGAGCCAACTCCTCACATCTGGAGCTGCCCTTGGGCACTGACACCTCCAGCTGGCTGGAAATGGTTTTCTCTACACGTTTGATTTCTGCCCCTCCTTAGCAAAGCCCTAGGTAGTTTTCTTAAAGCATCAGGACCAGAAATAATTCACATTGACACTTTCTCCATTTATTGGGTATCAGAGACCTGAGAGCAGGGGCACACAGGGCCTCTGGGACATGACAAGCTGGTTGCTTAAATCTCAGCTTAAAGCTGTTGATCTCTCCTTGGCAGTAGCTGAGATATGCTTTGGGCCAGTCATTCCAGCTAAAACTGAGAAGAAAGTGCTTTTCAGAGTGTCTGACAACAGGAGTCCTGGGCCTTGAAACTTTTTGTGACTTGGCATTTTCTTGGAGTCCAAGAAGGAGCTGTGTTTGTGTAATAGAAACCATATGGAAGAGGAGCAAAAGCTGAGAGGGGATGTGCTGGGGAAGCTGGAAAGAGTGAGCAGCACTAAGCTAAGCACTGTTCCTTCTGCTCCATAGAAAAAACTTCCTCTGACAGCTCTGGCTCAAAATATGCAAGAAGGATCCGTCCAGCTGAGTGATGAAACTCTGCTGGGGTAAGTGTTTGCCTCTTTTTCCTGACTTGCTGTCTGACATCTTATTGCCTGCAGGGCTCTAATTAGAGCCTCTGGGTGCACAAAGGCTGGTTTCAATCTAATAAAACTTAATATTTCTAGATTTTTTTTTCTCTAAGCCAAAGGGAGAAGCGGTGAGTCAGCAGTTTTTCTGGAATGATTTGGAGGCAAGTTTTAGGCTGAATTGCATTCCAGAGGATTCTGATTCTCTGCTATCGTAAAAGCTTTTAAAATGGCTTTTTTCCTCGTGGGTTAGTAGAATTGTCATCTCCATTTGAAGTTTAAAATGTTGTGTATTATACAATTAAACTGCATTTTGATTTTAAACTGCGTTCTGCAGGTCTGAATTGATGACTTAAAATAATGTCAGTTTGCATTAATGGTTCCTAGTTCGAAGTAGCCCCAATTTATCTGTCCTGGCAAAGTGGTTGTTTGCAACTTACAGGAAAGTGGCTGAAACAAATGAGCCTCCATGTGCTGAATTCCTGGAGCCAAGTGGGTTTTTTCATTGCTGGTGGGAATTCTCATGAAGAAAGTGTAGAATGACCTTAGAAACCTCTGAGAACATATTTCTGAGCCACTGCAGGAGATTTAAACCTGGATAAAAATCTTACAGAGTAAGGGTTTTCCTTATAACAAGCATCAAATGAAGGTTAAGTCATGAGTTTGGAGCCTGAGACTGCTGGGCATGGGATTGCTGGGAATTAGGGTGTTAAGACCTTCACATTAAAGGGGCTTAGGAGAAAATGAAACACTGCATTGAGCAATTTCTCCTGCATCTGGTGAGATGGAAGGATGGGCTTGGAAATAAATACTGACTTCTGTGCCCTCGGGGCTGGTATAATCACCTGGATGTCTGAAAGCCTCCAAAGCCTTGTCATGGCTCAGGAATTTAGAAGACAAAGGTTTAGTAACACCACCTGCCTAGCCCAGATTTCTCCAGGAGGGAACAGAGCAGTTGGGCTCAGACCATGAAGGGATTCTTTGTTTTATGCAGCACAAAGCTTTCCAGAGCTCTGCTCTGCCTTGAATCCTTCCTCTTCAGTTAGTGGTGACTCCCATGACAATTTCCTGTGATCCTTGCAGGAAAATGCTGGATACCTGTGGGGATGCAGAGAATAAACTGGCGATGGAGCTCTCCCAACACGAAGTGCAGATCGAGAGAGAAGTTATAGACCCACTGTGCCTGCTGACAGAGGTGAGCCAGCTCAGCCTGAGAGGAGAAACACAGCTGGACTGAGGCATGAACTGAGCAAAAGTGCTTGATCTCAGTGCTGGTATGAAAAGCTGCCTTAAGGAGCCCCGTGGTAGTGGTGGAAAGGGGGTACGAAACCTACAACATGTCATTTGTTACAGTGCACAATTTAAAATTCAATGTAAACCCCCTAATTGTCATTTCAGACAGAGATCCCAAACATTCAGAAGCAGAGGAAGCAGCTTGCAAAGCTGGTGCTGGACTGGGATTCTGCAAGGGGAAGGTAGGAGAGCATTTCAGTTACTGAGTGCTTCTCTGTCCGTGTGAACTCCCTGCTGGCATCTCACAGCTCCTGCTCTGATCCACTGCTTGTTACTGAAGTGCTGTGGGCGGGCAGTGGGTGTAGAAAGACAAGCTTACATTTCACTTACTCCAGAAAAGGACCCGTGACTGCTGGATCCAAACAGAATCAAGATTTTGGAGATCTTACATGCCTGTATAGAATTGGAAAAATGATGGAAACTCATCCAGTTCCCAGCTCATACAAGTGTTTAACTTAAAGAAGGAATCACTGAATGTTTCAGCCTAAAGAGGGAACAGGAGTCTCTGTGTGTGACCCCACCAAGTGCTTTTACAGCCCTGTATGGAACCATCTCCTTGGGAGGGTCCTGGGTCGTTCACCTCAGCCCTGGGTGCCTTTAAATGGTTTTACACTGCCCTGAGAATTGGTGGAGCCATTTGCAGCATATCCTACGCCCATGTTACAGACTGGGGCAGATTCCTGCTGATTTTTATAGTTGGGTTATGTCAGCATGTCATGAATGGTGTGTTTTGAGCCTTTTAGTTCTGTTGGAAAACCTCTGGAACTGTGGGGTTTGTTTCCTGTTGAAAGAAACCCATCCCAAGGGAGCCACAAATGCAGGTCCGTGTTGAATATTGATTCTCACCAAATGAAACTTCCCTTCCCCAGGTACAACCAAGCCCACAAGACTTCAGGAACAAACTTCCAAGTGCATCCTTCAAAAATAGAATCTCTTAAGGAAGAGATGGATGAAGCTGGAAATAAAGTAGAGCAGTGCAAGGTAAGGGCAGGATGAGTGTCCCTCCCACACCTCCCCTGGAACTGGCCAGTTGTGCAGCTGCAGATCATGTGGCTGTGACACTGTCTGTCCTGGGGCATTTTCATGCCAGCTGATCTCTGGATTGCTGTAGCTCAATGAGGAACTCCATCCAGGCTGTTTCTAAGTTGGGAATTTGAGATGATTTTCAGTTTCAGTCTGAGCTGGCTGTGTCCAGGCCATGAATGAACGTTCAGGGTGTCTGGGTGCTCCAAGCCATGCAGCAGCTGGGCAGTGGGAGGCACCTGGAGGAAACTGAGGCTGGGCCAGCCCAGGTCCTGTCACGGCTCTGAGCAGTTCACATTCATTTTCACTTCTCAACAGCAAATGCTCCACTGAGCACTGAGAACTGAAACCATTTTTATTAGTACTCTCCTTTGAGTGCTATAAATAACTGGGCTGAATGACAACACGTTCTTGGCTGAAGGGGGCAGTTGCTTTGCTGGATAAACCAGAGTTGAGATTTTCCTTGAAGAGCACTTGGAGCAGAGCAGGTGCCTGACAGCTTCTTAGCTCAAACCACCTGCAGGCAAACCACAAACAAATGTGTCTGTCTGTGTGACTGGAGCTGAGTAAACGTCCTGGTGTGCATCTCTCCCAAAGGATCAGCTGGCTGCAGACATGTACAGCTTCGTGTCCAAGGAGGGGGAGTACGCCCGCTGCTTCGTCACGGTGAGTGTGGGCACGCCTGGGCACACGCACTCGGTCCTCGGGGATGACATTTCGTGTGCTGAGCCTTTGGTCCTGTGTGCTCATCAGAAGCTAATGCTCTTTTTGTTTTTTAAAATGTGGCTTCTGTTCTCAGTTATTAGAAGCACAAGCAGATTACCATAGAAAAGCATTAGCAGTCATAGAAAAGGTCCTACCCGAAATTCAAGCCCATCAAGGTAAAGTAACCTGTGCTCTGGCTGATGCTTCTCCTTGCCTGTGCCACCTATGCACAATATTCTCCTCCTCTATCTTGATTCTCTTGCATGCAGACTGATTTAATAAGGCCATTTTGATCTGCTTAACAATTTTACATTCCCGAGCATAATTCCATCTTCGTGTTCTCCGGAGTTCTCCAGCCATGTTTAACACACTAATAAAATATTAATTAAGGGTCTCTCTGATACCCAGGAGAGTAAAGGAAGGATTTTTCTATTTGCTTACCTGTTTCCCTTGTGCCCTTTTGCTGAGTCACACCGGGCTCTTCAGGCCACTGAAAGTGTCCCTGTGACTTGGTTCTTGAGTGATTACAGATGATTATCAGGAAAGCTCCATGGATTTTAAGGAGCTTGATTTTTCTTTTTCCCCCACTCATTTAGAGCAGTCCTCTTTCCCAGTGTGCGCTGCATGCTGGGAAATGGAGACTTCTGGGTTCTTGTGCTGATTCTCAGCTGTTAAAAAAGGTGAATTGTGCAGCTTCATTTCTTCCCTAAGAAGAACTGGAACTGCTGCTAAGCTTCCACTGTCAGGGGACTCTCAGGTGTATCGCTGGTGGTTTGGGATGAGGATGCACTCTGTGGTTTGGAAACTACTCTCCAAAATATTGGCTGTGCTGTCCCTGAATCTTTGGAGAAATAGGTGAACAGAGCCTGAGGGAAAAGACAGTCTGAGCTGAGGAAGGCTCAGGTATCTTCAGCTGATGAAGGTTGTAAAAGATGAACCAATTCAATCCATAAATCAGTTTGAGCACTGTGGAAAATGGTGTGGGCTGTCTGTGCTCAGGGTGGGAGAGGAGGGAAGGCAGAGGTGATGCTGGTACAGCAGCAGGGCTCTGCACAAGGTTCCTTGTGGATGTGGCCGCTCCAAGTTTGCTGTTTTTGCATGGAAAGTTTGCAGAGAGCAGCTGAGCCCCAATGCCTCAGAGCAGACTGGCCTCCCTGGGAGGAGGCCGGGAGCCGTGCTGGCCCAGTGGCCGGATGCAGGGAATTTCTCACCCTGTGTCTCCAGCTGCAGTGTGGATTAGAACCCCACAAAGGTTTGGGTTGGAAGGGACCCTAAAGCCCAGCCCTGCCGTGGGCAGGAACACCCTCCACTGTCCCAGGCTGCTCCCAGCCCTGTCCAGCCTGGCCTGGGACACTCCCAGGGATGGGAGCTGGGACTTTGAACAGGTACTGAGGTTTCTTTTCCTATTGTCTGCTGTAACCTGCAAAGGTTGGGAAATGCCACGTGCATCTCATGGCATATTAATGAGAGGGACTAAAACCTGACAGGGGAGGTGATTGATGTGGTGTTGTAAAGACAAGGGGTGAATTAAATCCTTTGCAGAAACATTTTGCCTTCAGAGCACTCTTTGAAGTCCTCTGAAGTTTTTGTCCTTCTTGGCCTCTTTTCCACATAAAAGAAATAACACATCTGTACTAACAATAACCTTTTACATCTGCATTTTTTCAGTTAAAATAGCAGAAATGGGTCAGAATGTAAATTGTAGGGAAGAGAAAATTCACATTCAATCTGAAGAAATTTGTGCTAATTGGAGTTAAACAAGAGTTGAAGAATTAAATTGAGAATTTGAATGTTACAGTGCTGGGCTGTTACCATGGTAGCTCTGATGTGATACACTGGGGCTGTTAACATCCATTGTAATTTGCTGGTTGAAGGAATCAAATTTAAGGAACAATTTTTTTATTACCAGCTCAGTTTTTATTCACCTTAAATGCAGTTAAAACAAAAATCAGCCCAGGTCATGCAGTGTGGACAAAGTTTTCCTCACGGATTTTTGCAGACTGGAGCCAAATCAGTGTTACTGGAACGTGCAGCCTTGTGCTGGCTCTTGTTGAGGTTTGCTGTTTATAATTCCAGTTATGCACAGAATTTGTATGTGACATTCCATCCAGAAAGATGCAGAAGTATTTTTCCCTTGACCACCAGCAGCCTCATCTTCTCTTTGCTCATGATCCAAGGGACTTTGCCAACCGAGGGCTGTAAAACTCCTGCTGTAGTCTGAACGTTTCTGTGCTGTACTGGAGGCTTTCTTCTCTTCCTGCCTGGGCTGTAATTCAGGGGTTTGGTAGATATCCTGCTCAGTGCTCTGATACTCTCCAACTTAGACAAATGGACTGAAAAGCCAGCTTTTGGAACTCCCCTGGAAGAGCACCTCAAGCGCAGCGGGCGGGAAATCGCCGTTCCCATCGAAGCCTGTGTGATGATGCTCCTGGAAACAGGGATGAGAGAGGAGGTGGGTAATTCCAGACCACAGGAACGGGGGAAAAGGGCCCAGTGAAGCTCGTGAACTGGTGTCTGTTAACAGATTGCTTAACTAACTTTGTCAGTGAGTAGTTGGGAAATGTTTTGCCACGGGATAAGCTCAGCAGTGTGTGAAGTATCTGGGAGGTGGATGCACATACAGTGAAAATCAGGGGTGGGCCAAGGGTGGGAAAGAGCTGCAGCATGGTCAGGGGGCAGTGACAGGACACGTGAAGGGCCAGCGGGGTCACAGCTGTCAGGGGAAGGCACCAGTGCTGGAATGTTCTGAGAGAGGCTGTTGTAAAACTGGTGCTGTTCCATGCTTGTGCCAGTGTGTGGTTACCAGTCAATGCATTTTATTTCTGTCATGCAGGGCTTGTTCAGAATTGCTGCTGGAGCCTCCAAGTTAAAAAAGCTGAAAGCTGCCCTGGACTGTTCCACTTCCCAGCTTGATGAGTTTTACTCAGATCCCCACGCTGTTGCAGGTATTGGGAGTGTTGTGAATCCAAACCAGGTGTAAATTGATGCAGCATAACTTTGTGCTGTTCAGGTGTTGGTCTCCACAGTTCAGCTGGGAGAAGTGACAATCAGCTGAAAGTCACTGCTCAGTTTGACACAGATAAGTGTGGGGTGCCCGTGCTGATCACACCTGATGTATGTGTGACAACGGTGTGTAAAATTCAGGTGATCATCATGACCCAACTGTCACGTCTCTCATGACAAGAGTGCTAACATGGTCAAGGCAGATGACAGCTGTGTGTAAACCTTCAGTACATCTTTATATTCCTTTGTCCTGAAGAGAAGATTCAGAGTTCTATGGCACGTTTCTGTCAGATTGCACTGACTACTGACAGACCCTTTGTGTTAAGATCTGAGCAGTTCCACTGGGCAGGTGCCAGGTCCTGCCACTTTCCCTGGCACTTGGAGTTTATTGCCCCGAGAAAACTGCCAATGTGGGGGCAGGATTTTCCCTGAAGGCTGAAAGCAGTGGCTGGGGAGCCCAGCTGTCCCTGTCTGCCTTGCAGGTGCCCTGAAATCCTATTTGCGGGAGCTGCCGGAGCCTCTCATGACCTACAGCCTGTACGAGGAGTGGACACAAGCTGCAAAGTAAGGGTGCTGCAGATCGCTGTGGAGGAAGTCATGCTGCACATTCTGTTCAGTTTGATGAGTTCAAAAGAAGCAGCCGAGCTCACACGGTTATTTATCGTTTCGCTAACGGGTATTTCGTGTAACAAATTATTTTAAATAACAGATTGCACAAAACGTGGTGAAATATCACCTTTGTTTAACTGTTAGGGCTGCTTCAGGCTGCTGGCTGCACAGTATTGATGCTCAAGTAGTTTTGTTGCAGGTAGAGATAATTCAGGGATCTGACAAGCAGGTCGCTGGGTACAAAACATTTATTTGGCGTAAATGGAAGTTTATACAATTGATTTCTGCCCTCAAAGTAAGATGTCACGGCGTTTTTTTTTTGTCCCTTCAGTATTCAGGACCAGGATAAGAAGCTCCAAGAGTTGTGGAGGATTTGTAACAGATTACCTGAGCATTACCGTGTTAACTTCAGGTAGGTGTGAACATCTCTTGGCTCAGCTGCTTTGCACCTCAAAGCCAGTTAAACTAAACTCTAATCCATGTGTGCTTTTCTTGGCCAAATTCAGTGAGATTTTTAAAAATACCTCTTGTTTCATGCAGCAGGGGCCATGCAGAGGTGCTGTGCTCAGGTTGATTCTCTATTGACTGTCAGGAAACAGTGGTGCACAGAGCCTTTCTGCTTACGGCCCACACTCTGCTCTTTGCTGCAGTTTCCAGTCTTAGAAATCACCTGGATCTATCTTAAACATCTCATTTTTCCTTTTGGTTTTGTGTTTTGGAAACGAACCGGAACAAAACCAGCTCTGGTGATTCCTAGAAGCATGGAATTTCCATTACAGGACCTGAAACTAAGCCTTTTTCTCTGGAAGTATAACATTTCTGTGGTTCTGTTTTGCTAAAATGGGAGCTGCTTTCTTTGCTACCCAGTGCAACTTTTATGATTCAGGAGCAGAAGCTTTGGGCAGCTGCCAGGCAAGAAGGCTGCTCATCTCATTTCCGTGTTGTTGGGAACTCTCCTTACAAGTTCTTGAATTTTTATTTACTTGCTTTCAACAAGAAATGCTCGTGGTTCCTGCTGTTTAATTGTTTCTTTCCTTTTTGAAGGTATTTAATCAAATTTTTAGCCAAGCTTGCCCAGAACAGTGACGTTAACAAAATGACACCGAGCAACATCGCCATAGTCTTGGGCCCCAACTTGTTGTGGGCAAAGAATGAAGGGTGAGTTCTTTTAAACTGCAAAGCAGAAGTGGGTGAAGCTGCAGAATTGGCAGGTTTAAATCATTTAGTCTGTTCACACCAACGGACTGTTCACCTAAAAAGTATTTCCAGTGTTCTTTCAGCCTGTGCCTCTGGGTTCTTTGAGGCAGGAAGGTTTTTAGGGGTGTTTCCAAAAGCTGTGAGTGTTCCTGAGTAGTCTGGAGTCCAGCACAGTTGTTCTTTCTCTGGTACTGAGGAGTTGATCCATCATGCTTAGCCTGAGTTGTTACTGAAGTAGTCTGAATTGATTTTAATTTTCTTACTTTGATGGAACTGTGAATAAATCAGTGTTCTTCAAATCTGTCCTGCAGATCCCTTGCTGAAATGGCAGCAGCCACTTCAGTGCATGTGGTGGCAGTTATTGAGCCCATCATTCAGCATGCAGACTGGTTCTTCCCTGGAGGTGAGTTCCTGCCACAGCTCAGCAGTTTCCCATTACCCTGCAGGTCACTCTCGGTGGCTGAGTGAGGCTCCCCTTGGGCTGTGAGTGTCTTAGGAGCCATTCATTCCATCTCTCCTCTTCCAGATGAAGATTTCAATGTGTCTGGGGCGTTTGTGGCAGTTCCTGCTGTTAATTCCAACCACTTGTCACACACTGGGAATGACTATGAATGCGGGACCCTGGAGAGGAAGAGGCCTCTGAGCATGACTGTGATGGAAGGGGATTTGCTGAAGAAGGAGAGGTAGGTGGAATTCTCAGCTGTGGGGTCCATTATAACCCTCTTCCAATGAGGCTTCAGTCAGACACCTTCACTGGTGTCAGGAGAGGAATTTCATGGAAATGCTGCAGATAACAAGAGTGATTTATTTCCTGTTGTTGCAGCCTGAGGATGGCTCAAAGGTAACGTACTGTTACTTCCTTCCAGTTACACTCCGTGCATGATGAATCCCAAGCAGATACTGCTGCTCCCAGTTTCCATTCTGGTACAGATTGGGGGTGGTCTGAGATTCACTGGAACAGGAGTGTCTGCAGTGGCATCTCTCAGTCTCTAACTTCTGGTATTCCATGGCTTCTCTTTCAAAGCCCATAAGCTGAGGTGGTGTTACCTGGTGCCTTCATGATAAGACTTCTGAGTTGATGATGGTACAGTATTGCCACAGCAAGCAGTAGAATGCTAAAAACTCCCAGTAAAATGTGCTGTTTCCCATATAACATGTAGTGTAACGTTCATTCTTATCACTCATCATGAGTATTCAAGTGATGTGCTTGTTTCTAGCTGTTGATGCAAATATTAAGTTGTTACCTGTTAGCTGTGACCAGCCACATGCAAATTTGTCAGCACTCACAGAGGACGAAGAAAATCAGTTCAAGATTCAGTGTTTAACAGAACAGGAATAAAATAACTCCTAGAATGAATGTGCTGTATGCGTTCTAAAATCTGTTAAGAGTTGGGGCCTGTTTCTCCATTGTTCTCCTTGAAACACAAATAGAATGATTTGGGTTGGAAAGGACTGTAGAGATCTCTCATTCCAACCCCAAAATCACAGCCTTTTTTTGAATCTCTGCTGGAACTTAGTGTGTGACAGAAACAAAATTCATGTGGCAAAATCCCTTTAGTCAGGAGCTACTGTGGTATGTAAGGAACCGTCTGTGTTTACATGTGAGATTCTGAGTGCTCTGACCTCATCGTCATCCGTGTTTGTCTCCAAATGTGATTGAGTAGTTTGTTCCCTGACGTTTAGCTTATCCCTGTGTGGGGATAAGCCAAATCCCGTTGCATGTCTTAACACTGCTGGTGTCCTGCGGGCAGTGGAGGCTTTAACATCGTGGTGTTGTGCAGCCAGCCGAGCTTTCCTCGTCGCTGCTTTGCATGTCGGGGTTTGTCTGGGCCGGGGTGGGACACCCGCAGTCCCGCCGCCGCTGCTGCTGCTGCTGCAGCCCCTGGGGGTGGCTGCCTGCTGTGTTCACTCTCTCTTCTCTCTGTAGCTTTGGTGTGAAGGTGCTGGAGTTCCCCGCGACCCCGCGGCGATGTGGCACTGTAAACAGAAAGCTCACATCGCCCGCCTTCCAGCCGCCGCTGCCGCCCTGCGAGCCGGCGGCCGAGCAGCCCTGCCCGCCCGGGGCTGAGCCCGGCCCCGGGGCTGCCCCTGCTCCCTCTGCTGCCCCCGCAGAGCAGCCCCACGCTCCAGGCTCGGAGGACACCAGGTAAGAGGCACGGCTTGGCGGCGGCTCCGGCACGGGACTGGTGTCACCTGGGGCGGGACTGTGCCCCAGGGCGTGTGCCCTGGCGGGTGTGGGCAGCAGGGCCGTGCAGGGGCTCTCCTGCCACGGCTGTGGCTCCAGAATTGGCCTGATAAAATAACACACACGGTTCTGGGTGTTCCAGAATTGGCCTTGTAACATCCATGGTTCTGGATGTTCCAGAATTGGCCTTATAACATCCATGGTTCTGGATGTTCCAGAATTGGCCTTATAACATCCATGGTTCTGGATGTTCCAGAATTGTCTTATAAAATAACACACATGGTTCTGGTTGTTCCAGAATTGTCTTATAAAATAACACACATGGTTCTGGATGTTCCAGAATTGTTCTTACAAAATAACGTACACAGTTCTGATGTTCCAGAATTGATCTTCTCATATAACATACATAGTTCCGTCAATTCTGGAGTTTATCTTCTAAGATAAGGGAATTCTTGGGGGAAAAATTACGAGGAAAAATACAAATACAGACTCTATTTCTGCTGCCCACACTGACCTTCCCAGGTTATGTTCTAGAGATGTGCACACAGGTGATACCAGTTTGCTGCTGAAGGAGCAAAACCTACAGTGGCAATACCAGAAACCTGTTGGTCTTGTTTGTTGTTTCTTGTACACGTTATCTGGATATGTCTTGTTTTGTTTATTTGTCTGTAGCGAGTGTTAGTGGTGAGCAGACTTGCATACTAGAGAACTGTCAGTCACTTCAGCATATTTCAGGATTAGTTTCTTTAGGACAAGCAGGTTCACAGGCTGTTTGCTGTTTAATTTCTCTTGAGGCTCTGCAGTTGTGTCCCTGGACTCCGAGGCTGACTGCAGCAGCCTGACTTCCACCTGCGAGGTGGGAGCAGCGCTTTGCTCTCAGCTCTTTGGGTCTGAGAGCTGTGACAAACCACGTGTGAAGCCTGCAGTGCCTCCAAAAGTCAGCCTCAGCATCTCAGGGTGAAACCCCACCACGGGGTTGGTGCAGCACTGATCTTGTGCACAAAGCTTGTTCTCAGGTGACATATTTACAAAGCCAGCTCGTTTGGAAATCCCCTGCAGGCCGGTGTTTCCTCCGCAGATGGCTTTTGTGGCAGAGGCAGCTGAAACAAAACCTTGTCTGCAAGTTGCACTTAAAATCTGCACAGTACCCACAATTTAGGAACAGCATCTGGAGAAATGGGGATTGCAGAGTGCCAGTGGAAGGAGGAAAGTCTGTCCTTTAGAGGGCTAAATTGCTGCAGGTGACTCTGAATGTAGGGAAGTGAGAGAAGCCTGCAGGTGCACAGGGGGCTTTGTCCAGAACCACCTCAGCTGGCTCATCCTCCATCACCACCCCTCACCCCGGCACTGCACAGCCTTCACCACTGAACCGTGTCCTCAAGTGCCACATCCACGTGTTTTTTGAACACTTCAGGGACTGTGACTCCACCACTTCCCTGGGCACCCGTGCCAGGGCTGGACAACGCTTTCCATGAGAATTGTTTCCCAATCTCTGATCCACAGCACGGTTTGTAATGGAACAGCTGCAGCTGAGCCGGGCAGGGCACATCCCAACCATCTCTGATGTGGGTTTTTTCATTTGCAGTACCTCCAAGTCCAAGGACAGCACGTCTGCAGGCACTCCTCCCCCCGTGAGGAACGGCAGCCAGGCAGGCCCTGCCCCGGGCCAGGCCGCCCCCAGCACCTCCCAGCTCTCTGTCACCCAGCCCCAGAACGCTGCTGGTCCCAGTCCCCACGCCCTGAGGAGAGGTGTGTGTTCGTTTGCTTTTCAAGCTGCTGTGTTCCAAGCCTTGATGTACGGCAAAAATGCTGCTAAAATAACTTTATCAGCACCTCTGGCCTTACACAGACAGCAGTTGAATCTGCTGGCTTGTCCCCAAGACCTGGCTGTGAAGCAGCTGGGACTTTTGGACTCTCTGAATGGGGAGAGTGTCACCAGTGCTGTTTAACAAACTCCCTCAAAAGCTATTGATCAGTAAATGTTTGTACTTGATAATGCACCGTTTTATTTTGATAACATACCCGAGGAATTTTTGTCCTGCTAATTGTTTTCCTTGGGAGCTTGGTTTGGAATGGTAGAATTCCAAAATGGTTTGGGTTGGGAGGGGCCTTAAAACTCATCTTGTTGTGTCCTGTGCCGTGGGCAGGGACACCTTCCACTGTCCCAGGCTGCTCCAAAGCCCCATCCAGCCTGGCCTGGGACACTGCCAGGGATCCAGGGGCAGCCACAGCTGCTCTGGGCACCCTGTGCCAGGGCCTGCCCACCCTCCCAGGGAAAAATTCCTCCCCATATCCCATCTAACCCCACTCCCTGTCAGTGGGAAGCCATTCCCTGTCAAACCCCCCTGTGTCTGATGCTGGGATCTCCCCTCCTCTCTCCACAGCTGTGAAGAAGCCGGCGCCAGCCCCCCCCAAACCAGCCAACCCTCCTCCGGGGCAGCCGGGAAGCCAAAGCTCTTCCCCGGCTGCTCAGCCACCCTCTGTCTCTCCAAAACCACCGGCCAGAAGCTCTTCTCCTCCTGCTCAACACGCAAACCAGGGAGCAGCCCAGACCTCCTCCCCTTCCCAGGTTTCTGCACCTCGGAGATATTCCAGCAGCCTGTCCCCCATCCAAGCCCCCAGCCACCCTCCCCCGCAGCCCCCGACGCAGGCGACTCCTCCCCCGCAGCCCAAAAGCAGCGGCCAAGCATCTCCCGGGGAGCAGGGAGCGGATCAGCCCTGCAGCCCCCTGCCGCACACTCCCACTCCCCCCGACACGCCCCCGCTGGGGAAACGCCCGGCCGTGCCCCCCGAGCCCTGCCCGGCTCCCTCCGTACCCCAGGGCGGCACCTTGCCCCGGCCCCGGCCCGTGCCCAAGCCCCGCAACAGACCCAGCGTCCCTCCTCCTCCTCACCCGCCCTCGCAGCTGCCCGCGGATGGGACGGCCAGCCCCGCCCAGACGGCCTCCAAAATCGTCACAGGTGAGTGTGACAGCGCCTGCCCGGGGCTGCCTCCCGGGGGGCTGGCAGGGCAGGAAATACTGCCCGGAGCTGGGGTAAAATAGTGCCTGGAGCTGGGGTTAATAGTGCCTGGAGCTGGGGTTAAACAGTGCCTGGAGCTGGGGTAAAATAGTGCCCGGAGCTGGGGGTAATAGTGCCTGGAGCTGGGGTAAAATAGTGCCTGGAGCTGGGGGTAATAGTGCCTGGAGCTGGGGTAAAACAGTGCCTGGAGCTGGGGTAAAACAGTGCCTGGAGCTGGGGTTAATAGTGCCTGGAGCTGGGGTAAAACAGTGCCTGGAGCTGGGGTTAATAGTGCCTGGAGCTGGGGTAAAACAGTGCCTGGAGCTGGGGTAAAATAGTGCCCGGAGCTGGGGTTAATAGTGCCCGGAGCTGGGGTTAATAGTGCCTGGAGCTGGGGTAAAACAGTCTCTGGAGCTGGGGGTAAAACAGTGCCTGGAGCTGGGGTAATAGTGCCTGGAGCTGGGGTCCATAGTGCCTGGAGCTGGGGTAAAATAGTGCCTGGAGCTGGGGTTAAAGTAGTCTCTGGAGCTGGGGTTAAGCTGAAGAGCACAAATCACAGTTCAAATACTCAGTAGCTCATTTCCAGGGTGTCATTCCTGAGGCAGAAGTGTTTGGGGGCAAGTGGAGATGAACTTTTGTTGGGTTTTTTTTTTTTCCTGTTTGGAAGAAAAGTGGACACTGTGACAGCAGCTCGCTGGGGCTG
Source organism: Cyanoderma ruficeps (assembly GCA_008694505.1). NCBI lineage: Eukaryota > Metazoa > Chordata > Aves > Passeriformes > Timaliidae > Cyanoderma > Cyanoderma ruficeps. The sequence goes on along the minus strand of VZDJ01000076.1, from coordinate 12,931,397 downwards.
TCTCCAGCTCAGCATCTTGGCAGTCAGTTCTGCTTGTACATCTGCTGCCAAAAAGCAAATATTTAGAGGAGAGAGAGAAGATGTAGCCCAGGATGGTGGATTTCAGCACATACTGAGATAAGAAAAGGGCACAAGTGGTCACTGACACGTGTTCTAGTAGGCAAAACATGCAGAGAATGTTTTACCTTTTGGGAACAGAGCCCTCTGATGTGCATTTAAGTTGGACATCCAGAAGCTGAAGAATCACCTGTATTAAACTGCATTTCTTAGGCCAGTATTTATAGATCTTCACATTTTGAGTGCAGTCCTTGTTTTAAGACAATCATGAAGTAAAGAGAAACTTTGGTCTTCTCACAGAAGCTTCGTGAAACTTGTAGTTACCAATTTGATTGGGGCAATGTTACTTCAATAAAGATAGTTAATAAAGTTTGGGTTTTTTTAATGTAATTGCTGAGGCCATTCAAAACCAGCAGATTTTGGGATGTTTTCCTGCTGAGTCGCTGCTTATTCTGGGAAATTCTGAAGGGAGAAGATACTGAGTGTGGGAGACTAATGCTTTTAAATCTACTTATAATTAATAACGGTTGAAACTTTCCCATGACACTGCAGCTTCTGTAGAATTAGACTAATGTGTTGGAATGCAGAGTTTCCATTCTGGTGCCTAACAGCTCTACCCCGATGCCTTCACAGGTGGGGATGGTTACTGCGAATAAGGTTTGTACTCACAGAAACTGCAACTGCAGCTCAACTGCTCCTGTCTGTAGCTTCAGTTGGGACATGTGCTTGGAACTGTGCTGTGCCAGCTCTGTGTCCTCATCCCCCCGTGGGACATGTGCTCTGCCAGCCCTGGGCCTTGTCCCTCCGTGCCATTCTGCCTGCCAGGGGCTCCGAGGCCTCTGCTGCTCCATTGCAGTGGGCCTGTGAACATTGATTATTCCTTAAGCCCCTGCAAAGAATTAACACTTCACACCCCCAGAATTAGCCCCCAGGTCGGGTGTGATGAGTGACCCATTTCCAATAGCCCTGTGCAGGCAAATACCATTTTTCCTGCGATTTGGTGGTTTGTGGTTACGTTTTAGTGCAGCTCTCACTTCAGCTTTGCAGCTATTTTTAAGCACCCGGAGATTTTGGGTTTTTTTGGCAAAATCCAGGCTGATGTGACTAAAGCAGTGGCAGAACAGCCCCAGCAGCACCTGCAGCAGTCGGGCTCCAGCCTCTGCCCAGCCCCGGCTCCTGCACACCTGCACACCAGGTGTGGGGCTGGGGAACACCTGCCCCCAGGGCTGCCTGCCCCAGTCAGCTCAGCGTTTACCTGCTTGCAGCCAGGACACTGAAATCAGTACTGGGTTGAGAAGTCAGGCTGGAAATCATTCAGGTTTGGGGGTTTTAGTTAATTGGAGAAAGAGATTGCCCAGAAAAGCTGTGGCTGCCCCTGGACCCCTGGAAGTGTCCAAGGCCAGGCTGGATGGGGCTTGGAGCAGTCTGGGACAGTGGGAGGTGTCCCTGCACCTTATGGGATTCCGTGGTGAAACCAGCAGTAAATGAGCTGTAAAATGAGGAGTAAAAAGGAGCTTTGATTTTTAAAATTACTGACTTCTCCTGGTGTACTTTTGTCAGTATATTTAAAATATGAAGATAATTTATTCCCAAGCTGAAGTCAGAAGTGAGGCTGGGCTCTGAATCTTGACAGCACTTTACAGTGAAGTTAACAGCAGCAGCTGTGCTAATGAATCAATCTTCAAGGAAAGACTTAATCTAAATTTCCAAGCGTTTCATAGTTCGACCGTATTTATTTTCATTTTAGGGTTTTCCCGGTTCTGAGGAAACTGCTTCAATGACAGCAGCCAGGGAGGGTTTGTTTTACTCCGGTGTAATGGGAGAAACCCTTGCCTTGTAATTAACACCCAGCTGGGGCTGCTTCGTTAGGCTCGGGCAGGGCAGAGCAGCCCGGCCCAGGTGTGTGCTGTACACGGAGCTGCCACACGCCAAAGCTGCCAGGGAAAAGCTGCTCAGGGAGGGCTCTCTCCAAAACTGCTGAAGGCACCTGGAAGATGCAGCTGAAATCCCCTTGGGGAGGGGTTGGAGTGACACCTCCAGCTAAAGCGTTGACCTTTTCCAGATCAGTGTGTTTTTAAAGGATTAATAAGCTGAATTAACACCAGCACCTGTCACATGAGAGTGTCTGCTCTAATATTCACACCTGCACATAGAAGCACTTACAGACTCACTAATTCACGATGTGCAGCTGCTGTTCTTAATTTGAACCTTAACGAGTGGAATGAGGGAACAAAATTAAGGTGCCAGCAAACCTCATAATCCCTGAACAGGAATCCTGAACTGTTCTCAGGGTACTTTGGCTCCTTTGTCCATGTACTGGACTTCAGCAATGCCTCAAATTCTATTTTTGGTGTTCAAGTAAGAAGCCCTAGAATATTCTAATCAAAGGTTTTATTAAATAATCCAGATGTTTGACCAGCACTCAGTAGGAACTGTATTGGCAAGTGCAATGGTAAGGAAAAGGCCCCTGATTGGCCGACACTGTTGCTAATTGCTAATTGCTAATGACGTGTGTGCTAACTACTAACCCCCCCCAGCCCCTGCTGTGTGTGTCCCTGGCATGGCCAGAGAGGGGCTGCTGCTGCTCCCCTTAACCCACTAAAGCCTTGGAGGGCAGAATGTGAAGCTCTTGGTGTCCCCTTGTGCTGTCTCCGTGTACAGGAAATCCAGAAGTGGCTCCTGCTGTCCCCGATGTCACTGCCCTGTCCTGTGTCACAAACGCTCCCTCCCCGTGTCGCTGCATCCCACAGCAGCTGCTCCAGGGCCTTGGCACAGTGAAGGGTCCCTGCCCGTGGCACAGGGTGGGTGGGATGGGATTTCAGGTCCCTTCCAGCCCAGCCCGTCCTGGGGTTCTGTGGTTTAACTCCAGTGCCAGGCCAGCCCAGGGTGGGATTGCAGCTGCTCTGTGCACTGTCCCAGGATAAATCCCTGCAGAGTGACCAGGACAAATCCCTGCAGTGTCCCAGGACAGATCCCTGCAGTGTCCCGGGATAAATCCCTGCAGAGTGACCAGGACAGATCCCTGCAGTGTCCCGGGACAGATCCCTGCAGTGTCCCAGGATGATAAATCCCTGCAGTGTCCCGGGACAGATCCCTGCGGTGTCCCGGGACAGATCCCTGCAGTGTCTCAGGATAAATCCCTGCAGTGTCCAGGGCACATCCCTGCAGTGTCTGGGACAGATCCCTGCAGTGTCCCAGGATTAATCCCTGCACTGTCCCGGGACAGATCCCTGCAGTGTCCCAGGATAGATCCCTGCAGTGTCCCAGGATTAATCCCTGCAGTGTCCCAGGACAGATCCCTGCAGGCTCCTGGGCTCGGGGGGCTCAGGGGCAGGGCAGGCTGCACTCAGGGGCTGCTTCCCCCTCTGCCAGGTCATTCAGAAACCTTCAGTTTGAGCTTTTCTGCAGTAACTTCTGGGTTAACTTCAGGATTTCATACTTGAGTCCCAGTCTCTCTAGGATGCCTGTCTGCACCTCCTGTGCTTGAAAACAAGGCATTTATTTGGATTTTTTTGTTGATTTAAGTGATCTAAATTACTTCCTATGTGGAGCAGCTGCCTGCTGGACTGCAGTAAAGGGTGTCATGGCATGTTATAAATCAGTTTCACAAAATCCTGACAAGACTTTCAGTTACCTTTTCTTGAGCTGCTAGGGATTTTTCTGGTCTGATAATTCTAGCTGCCAGGGCAGTCAGTCACCAGAGGTGCAGCATTTTGTGGTCCTTTTTGGGCACCTTTACCTCAGAAGAGGCAAAGACCATGACATGCCCTGTTTACACAGGAGAGAGATTTAATCTGCACTCGGTGTAAATAACTTCTGCCTCCTTTTGACACCATCCGTGTTCCTGTTGCTTCTCAGAGTCGCAGGTGGTGTTCCCTGGTGGATGGTTTAGGTGCCGAATTATTTTGCTGAGTGTTTTGACATGGAAGTCCAGAGTAGCTCTCCAGGGCCATTGAGGAATCTGGTCCCCAATCAGTCAGTGTCCTCCCTCCTTCAGGAAGCGGCGGGTTTGTGTTAATTTGGGATGAAGCGGGGTCTGTAGGAGGAGCAGTCCGAGCTGTCCCGTCGGGCTCATCCCTTTGTGCCCTCGGGGCCAGCTCTGTTCCGAGAGCCCTCGCTGATCGTTGCTTTTCCCTTCTCTGTCTAAGGAAATGCCCGGGAATTCCCGAGCCAATGAGCCGGGCCCCGGCCCGGCCGCTAAACTTGCTGTTCCCTTTTTGTGCAGACTCTAATTCCAGTATTGCAGAACCACTCGCAAACCCTCCCGCAGAGCTTCCCGCAGAGCCGGCGGGCAGAGAGCTGCACAACCACCTCCTGCTGGACATGGACACCGACACGGAGAGCACCGCGCTGTGACCGCCTTCCTGCCCTCCTCTCCTGGGGGAAAACCCTCCGACCTCACAGGGAAAAGCTTCTTCTGGCAGCGTGGCGCGGCTCTGCAGGGCTGGGACTGCGGCCTCGCGGGGACGAGCCACCTCCGGGGTGGCCGAGCTGGGAGAAAACCTCTCAGAAAACGGAGCCCGACCTTTGGCCGAGCTCCGGTTTGGCGCTCAGAAGAAGTTTAATGATCTGGGTCTGGACGACGGTTTTCAAACTCTTGGATGGAAGGAATGAATTCCTGCAGGAACTGGCCTCGGAAGCGTGGCCGGTGCTGATACAGGTGGTATTAGCAGAAATTCCAAAAGAGTAAGAAGCAGAACATTAGTTATTTAAAGTGCATGTCTGTATTAGGGAAATAATCCTTCTCACGGCACGGTTAGAGGTTGGTTGTAGTTCTTAGCCCGTAGCAGGAGCTGCCTCCCAAGGGACATTCCCTCTCGGATTTGCTGCAGATTCCCCTCAAGCCACGAAGCAAACCCCTGCCCCAGTGCTGGTGGTGACTGCTGGTTCTCAGTCACCCTGTGGAACTGTGGATGCATCCAGTGCCTTGAAGGACTGTCGTGCTCTAGGAGGAACTCCCTGTCTCTTTAATCATTTCATTGCTACTTAGGATCAGTACTTACCCTGATTTCATAGTTATTTGTATTAACCTGCTTTGTTCATGTGCAACTGGCAACTGTTTCACCAGGAGACCGTGGAAATGGGGTTTGTGCTTTTGTTGAAAACGGTTGGATTTGGAAAGAACCTCGAAACGGCTGTTTGGATTCAGCAGTTGAATGAACATTTATAAAATTAAAGATTGGTTTTTGTCAACCTAAGGCATCTTTATTCTAGTTTTGTTGCTTCCACTGGGTCCTGAAGGTCACAGTGCTCCCCTGGACTGTAGCGTGGAGTCACTGGCTGCTCAGCTTGGTTTTCCCTTTAAGGACTTCAGTGGGAGCACTTTGGGACCTTCCTCTGTCACCTCACCAGCCCTGTGACAGCTCTTTGCAACTCTAAATTCAGTTTGGTGAGCCGCAGAGTCCTGTGACTGATTCTGATGTTTATTCCCCCACACTGTGCAGTGCCTCTCTCCTCCGGGGTGTCCTGCAGTGTTTCACGTGCTCAGGAAGGATCCCCAAGTGCCAATTCCCTTTACATGGTTTAACAAGAGCGTTTTGTGATTGTGTGGGCTGCTGAGGTTCCCAGGTGGTCCTGCCCGGTGTCACTGCCCGCACACAGCTCTCAGTTCTGGGGTGAGGTTTGTTGGGGCCCTGCAGTGTTTGTGAACTCTGGGACCCCCCAGCAGCCTGGGGAGGGGGAGCAGGCTCTGCAGGGAGCAAGGGCAGGTGAGGGGCTCCAGGAGGAGCCTCCCCCATCGTGGGCATGGGGCCCAGAGGTGTTGGCAGCCCCCCAACCCCACAGACTCCAGGCAGACAGGGACCAGCTCTCACTCTTTAATAATTAAAGTTTCTCTGCAGCTGCACGAGGCCCCAGGGGCAGCGATGGTCCCCAGCCCAGAGTTCTCTGCTGAGGCACCCCCAGAAGGGCTCTGGGTGCCCAGGGGATGAGGGGCTGCCCCTGGGCACCTCTGCCCTGGCACGGCTGGTGGGTTTGGCTGGTTGAGGTGCTTCAGGTGCCCCCAGCAGCAGTTCTGGAGCAGTTTCCACGCTGGGTGCTGGTGTTGGTGTGGCCACTGCAGTGTCAGGGGTGATAACTCCCAGCCAGAGCCATCAGCACCCACTGCACACAGGGAAGGAGCCGAACAGGCACAGCTGAGCCAGAGGCACAGCAGGGCCCAGACAAGAGCCCTTGGCTCTGCCCCAGGCACTCGAGGTGTCACTTCTGTCCCTCAAGGCCGGAGGAGCTGAACCAAAGGGGACCCAAGTGGTCGTAGCTGGTTATAGAGGCATAAATAGGAAGAGAATCCAGGCTTCCTGAATTCCAGGCAGTGCTCTAAGGCCAAAGAGCAAAATTAAATATTTAAAATAACCAAACCAACCTTCCTCAGCTGGTTGGTGCCAGGCGGGGTCTGACGGTGCCAGTGCCGAGCGCTCGGCCCCGGGCACAGCCAGGCCCCCATTAGAAACAAGGAAAATATTACGTCTTTAAAATGTCTTAAATAAAGAAATAAAATTTAGAAAGCATTAAGAATTACATTAACCCTCTGCTAATCATTAATATTTACACCAATTAAGATTAGTTGGCGCTGTGTGGGCTGGCATTGCCCCTGGCTACGCAAAGTACGCCCAGAGGAAGACCCCGGCACACACACACAGGAGCAGGTTGACGTTCAGGACGTGTTTCACCACGGGATTCTCCTCCAGGGAAGCCACGGGCGGGGGCTCGGGTTTGGGCAGGGCCTCGGCGCCCTCCTGCCTGCGCTCCATCCCGCAGAGCCACAGGAAGGTGCTCAGCAGCTTCGAGCTGCCCTTGGCCTCGGCCGCGCCTGCAACGAGAGCGGGGAGGGAGGGAGGGAAGGAGGGAGGGGTGAGCCCGGCCAGCACAGCCACTGCCCGCCCTGTCTGGGCAGGGGGTTTGCTGCAGGAACTGCCCCTGGTCTGCACAGGAACACTGCCCGCCGTGTCTGGGCAGAGGGTTTGCTGCAGGAACTGCCCCTGGTCTGCACAGGAACACTCCTCTGCCACCCCTTTGGTCGGCACTCTGGGGCTGTAGGACCAGCTCCCTCCTCCCTGCGGCTCTGAGCTCAGATTCTGCCCTCCCCAGCTCTTTAAGCCACGGTGATGATAAACCAAGCCTAAAGACTGAGCTGTGGCTGCTTGGTGCCCCTCAGCCTCCCCGGGCCAGGGCTGCTCTGGTCCGTCCCTGCCTCACGTCTGAGCTGGACCTTCCCAGTGCCCCGGGACACACATCATTTAACCCGGGGAAGGCAACGCTCCTGTCCGACAAGTGTGAGACTCCCCAGCAGCGGGAGAGCTGCACCGTAACTCATTAACCCACAGCAGCCCGTGACAGATCAAAGGAACACGCAGCAAAAGCTGCAACGTTGCACAAACAGGGCCCCGAGCCTGGAAAAACAAGGATGGGAATCATGGCTGCAGAATGCACGGGGAGCTCTGCACACAGCCGTGCCCAACACTGACAAGTACAAGCTTTAAAAAAGGCAAGTCTTCCTTCACTGATCTGCCAGGAGCTCAGCCCGGGGCTCTGGGTTCTCCCTGCTGCTAGAGCCTGTCAGAGAACACCTCTGAAAAACAGAAAGGGAATTTCATCAACTTCGTGGTGTTTTTTCCTCCACCCTCCCCTTTTCCAGCCACTTCTGGCCGCAGGTGCCACGGGATAGTGGCCATGGCTCTGTATCCCATCCACATCCTCTGCTTCCAGGCTTTTGTAATGCCATCGAGAGCTGGAAAAGAAACTGAACTCCTGCTCAGGCCGAATGTCAGGTAAAGCCTTCTCCCCCTGGGAAGGGGAGATGGAGGTCAGACCTCACTGTGGGGCAGCGCTGAGCTCTGCTCTGGCAGGAACAGGGAACAGCTGGAGCTGGGCCAGGGGAGGTTTAGGTTGAATATCAGGGAAAGGTTCTTCCCCCAGAAGGTGCTGGGCACTGCCCAGGCTCCCCAGGGAATGGGCAGCGCCCCAGAGCTCCAGGAGCCTTTGGGCAGGGCTCCAGGGGTGCCCGGGGTGGGATTTGGGGGGTCTGTGCAGGGACAGGAGCTGCACTCCTTGTGGGTCCCTCCCAGCTCAGCCTATCCTCTGCTCTTTAATTCCAAGATTCTTTCAGCACGCCCCGAAGCTACAGAATTCCAGAGGAAGGCTCTTTAACATTCCTTGTCTTCCAGGGCGCTGGGAGGGCCGGGGGCTGTGGGGTGGGGGGTTTCTGAGCACTTACATTTGTTACCCTCGGAGCTGCTGTCGGGAGCGGGGCCGAGCTCCAGCTGCAGCGCGGGCGGGTCCTTGGCCGGGCCCTGCTGGGGCGGAGGGTCCCCGCGGGTGAACCAGGTGAGCCGGCTGATCTGGGGCATGAACAGTGGACAGGGCTGGTGAGGACACTGCCAAAACCCGCCCTCCTGCCCCGGAGGAGCAGCCCAGGGCTCGGTGTCCCCTGGGGCACAGCCAGGCTGTGAGATCTGGGCTGAGGGGACACCTCGGGGTGGGACCGTCCCCGGACAGACTGACAGCGGGTCAGGAACGAGCCAAAGGAACAGAAATTGTGGCCAGGGAGGGCTGGCTTGGAGCTGAGGTGCTGAGAGAAGAGAGGACAGGTGGGAAATAGGGGGATTTTCCTTCAAATGTCTGAAAGACTCATGATGGAGGGACGTTCTCAATGGCAGCGTGGATAGAGAGGGGTGGGCACCACATAAAGCTGGGAAGAGTCAGGCTGGAGATCAGGAAAAGCTGTTACAGGGAGGGCAGGTGAGCTCTGGACTGATCGCATTCCTTCCTGCTGGGGATTCCTGAGCTCAGGGTTAGTCCCGTCCTGAAGCAAGAGGATGTGCTGCTGTGAGGGCTCTGCAGCCCCCCTAACCCCAACCCCAACCCCAACCCTAACCCTAACCCTAACCCTNTCTGCTCTCAGCGCCTTCCTGCAGCCTCTGCACAAACCTGGTCCGGAGGAGAGGTGCTCCCTGCACTGGGTTTCCCTTTTCTGCCAGTAAAAATGTTTCCTCTCTAAGTTAGTAAGAGGGCGGTAAAGATGACCCAGAAGCTGCAATTTCTTGGAAAATAGAGGGGAAAGGCTGATTTGTGACGGATGAAACACACACGCTTGAACTTAAGAACAGCTTGTGGTAGAACCTACTGCTGACATTCTCCAGGGGGGGATTTCTGGGCCCCAAATCACAAAGAGCAGCGGAGGTGCTGGAGCAGAGGAGGGGTCACTGCTGCAGGTGTGACCCAAGAATGAACAGAGGTGCATCTGCAGCCGATTTCTCCCCGGGGACTGGCCTGGGACACCCTGGTGAGGGCTAAGGGAGCAGAGGGGAGGGTGGCACACGCACCATTTCGGGGGCCGGGGGCTCGGTGGCCAGGCTGACCAGGAGCACGGTGAGGGTGGAGATGGCCGCCAGCACCATGGAGAAGTAGAGGTAGTGCATGTACTTGACCACGCCGGGCCGGCCGTCGGGCTCCCCGCACTGCGGCTCGGGGTAGATGAAATCCAACACCAGCCGCACCACGCCCAGCACCAGCCCCACCACCAGCCCCCAGAAGGCTCCCTGGAGAGGAAAGGAATTAATTCCGTGCGGGAGCAGCGTCCGGCCGGGCTGCAGGGCTGCTCTGGGGCCAGCGGGGCCGGTACCTTCTCGTTTGCTCTCTTCCAGAAGCAGCCCAGGATGAAGACCATGGCCACAGGCGGCTGCAGGTAGGAGCTGATGGACTGGATGTAGATGAAGAGCTGCCCGCCCTGGCCAGCCTGCACCAGGGGGATCCACAGGATGGACACCACGGTGAGCAGCAGCACAAAGACCCTGTGTGAGACAAAGCGGCGTTGCCGTGAGCTCGGGCTCTTCCTCCTGCTCAGGGTGACACTCTGACCGAGGTGTCCCACAACCCCAGAGCCTCTGCTGCAGTCCTGGCCGGGCCTGTGCGGGGTGGTGTCACCTCAGCAGCTGTGCCCAGATGTGTGCCTGGCACTCAGGCTCTGACCCAGCTCATCCCAGGTGTCCCCACCTGCCCACGATCATCAGCTCCCACTCGGAGCAGCGAGGACGGAAGTGTTTCCACAGGTCCATGGTGAAGATGGTGCTGGAACTGTTGAAGATGGAGGTCAGGGAGGACATGAGGGCTGCAATCATCACTGACATCATCAGGCCCCGGAGCCCTGGGGACAAGGAGAAGCAGAGCCACCCTGAGGAACCCTCACTGGCTCCGCCGCAGGGTGGCCTCAAGGTCTTCTGTGGGCTAGAACAGACTTTTAAAACTGGTTTTAGCCCCAATTTAACATGACAGTGATGGGTTTGCCCCACACAAGCCCCACTAAATGACAGTTCCAGGCCATTTTCCTCTCTGAACTTCCCTCCCAGACGCCTGTGGCTGCCACGTGCCAACCCCGCCGGGGCCAGAACCATCACCAGGCTCTTACCTACAGGCAGGAGCTCCAACACCAGCTTGGGATAAGCAATATCAGAACAGCCAGAGGGGTTGCCACAGATCTTTTGGCAGATGTCGGGGTCTGCACAAGCCACCAGATCTGAAACAAGCAGCGTGGAGTGAGAGGCAGCATTCCCAGGCACAGCACACCAGTGTCCCTGGACGAGCTCCTCTGCTGAGTGCTGTGAGCTGCTGTCCAAGGGCAATGCTGGAGAGCCTGGGGGGCTTCCAGCAGATGACACGGGGCTGTCTCAGCACGGGGATGGCTGGGGCTGCTCTGGGAGGATCTGCATCCTCCAGCTCCTAACTGGAAGAAAATTCCTTCGTCTGTTGGGCATTTGATGCGTTGGAACCCCTCAACTTATTCGGGAAAGGCTCCTCCAGCTCAGTGGAGTTGGCAGGGCCAGGGGGAGGGAAGAGATCCCTCCCTCAGCACTTACCTGGGAAGAGAACCCGGCTGATCATGCCGGGCATTACCATCATAAAGAGGGGCAAAATCTTCAAGTAGGAGGTCATCAAGGAGCCTCCTTTGGCGTGGGAGAGGTTTTTGGCAGCGAGGGACCTCTGAACAATGACCTAGGAATGAAGGAATGGGTTTGTTGGCTGCCAGCAGCAGCGGCTGGCTGGGATGGAGCGATCCCAGCTTTGATCTGCACGGAACTCTGGAGTCTCAGAGGGTGATCACAGAGCCTGGCTGGGGCTCTGCCTTGGGTCCTGGCTCCTTGGAGAAGCACAGGCACTGCCTGTGCCCCCCCAGCCGAGCCTGGGAGGACTCTGTGCTGCAGGGCCTGGCCTCACCCACCCCTGCCCAGCCTTCTCCATTCTTCTGCACCGGTGACTTCCCTGACCCTGTGGAGAAGGCTGGCCAAGGGGCAGGACAGAGCCTGAAACGGGCACAGCTCAGTAAGAGAGCACGACTGGAACAGCAGGAGGGGGTTTAGGGTTCAGGTCCCTGGCCCTGATGGTGTCCCCGGGAAAGGTGAAAGAAGAAATTCACAGGTGGTTCAGGAGGAATGAAAGGATTAAGTTAAAAAGCAAACAAACAAACAAAAGGCTTCTTCAATGACTGAGATTAACACACAAACACATTCTCACCCCTTTTCCCATGGAGAAACTAACATTTAGTTGTGCACATCAAGTTTTCCTTCTTTAGGACTTAACCATCTGATTTTACTGATGGCAAAATAAGATTTTAGTGATGATAAATCAGAAAATCAGTCCAGGTGAGGCCACGACCCCCAGGTTTGTAACGGGATTCAACCAAGCACAGGGACAAGCAGTGACCCACCTGGTCTGTGCACCAGTACCACAGGGATGGGATGGTCATCCCCACCAGGACTCCTGGCCAGGGCAGGTCAGAGTTCACAGGGTCTCGGAAAATGTGGAAAGCGTCTTTCCTGGGCAGGCCACAGCTGCTGTTCTCCCTGCGGGTGCTGGGAATGGCATCAAAGTATTTTGCCTGTAAACCTTCAAGGCCACCAACTTCAATAAAACCTGAAATGGGTCATGAGAAGCTGTTACTGCATCCCCCCAGGCCAGGACTGTGATTGCAGTCTCGGGGTCGCTGTGGGTGATGCTCCACAAGGATTCCTTCAAAATGAGCAGCTCCTGACCCCCTCAGGGGGCTGGGGAGGAGCAGACACTCACTGCTGCCTGCAGCAGGGGCTGCCTCTCCTGTGGAATCACAAACCCTGCCATGGTTTGGGGTGGAAAGGACCTTAAACCCCAACCAATTCCCACCCCAGCCATGGCAGGGACAGCTCCCACTGTCCCAGGCTGCTCCAAACCCCGTCCAACCCAGCCTTGGGCACTGCCAGGGATCCAGGGGCAGCCACAGCTGCTCTGGGCACCCTGTGCCAGGCCCTGCCCACCCTCCCAGGGAAGGATTTCTCCCTGATATGGAATCTGATGAGGTTTCTGTCACGATTGAAGTGACAGCCCCCAGGAGAACACTCACTGAAGGCCATGAGGGACACGGCCCCGACCAGCATGATGAGGGTCTGCAGGGCATCCGTGTAGATCACAGCTGCCAGGCCACCTGCGAGGGAGAGAGGCACGGACTGCCATGAGCTGGGTGTGTCCTGTCTGTCACACTTCGCTCAGGTTCTTGCCCAGCAGCCCTGAGCCTGGCTGGGGGGTTTTTGTCCGTTCCGGGGGGAACTTTGGCATTTCTCAGGATCTGAGTCATCGTGAGTCACCGTTTTGCCACGCTAAGCCAAAAGCAGAAATAGTTCTACGGGAAATACATGGAAAAGCTCTAAAACAAAGCCCAAGCTGAAAAAGGAGGAGGGAAAAAAAAAGGGGTTGTGATTTTACATGACTGGGGGTGAGCAGTGGGAAAGGAATAACCTTTATTTGTTCGGGATTTCTGTGTGGCTGTTTTCCATTTGGCCACTCCTAAGCCCTGAAAGGGCATCCAAGCCTGGAGTCTTTCCGCATTACACGGCTCATTGTGGTGTAAATCCCTCACACCTCCGGAGGGAAAACAGGGGAAAAACCCTGAGAATGCCTTGGCAGAGCTTCTCCTCCGGGCAGAGCTGACCTGCACCCACCTGGGGTGGCCTCTGAGGGGGATTCACTTATTCTCACTTGGCAATCTTTTCCTAAAAAGGTGAGTTTTCGATTGCTTTCCCACCCCAATATCCACACCCAGGGCAAAACCAGGCTGCTGAGGGGGCAGGACACAGTGCATGGCACAAGAGCCCTGGGATGGTTTGGGTTGGGCAGGACCTTAAAGCCCATCCAGTGCCACCCCTGCCATGGGCAGGGACACCTTCCCCTGGCCCACGGTGCTCCAAGCCCTGTCCAGCCTGGCCTNGACAGGGACAGGGACAGTGCAGGTGTGTCCCAGCACGCACCAGACACGGTGTACACGGCAGTGATGGCCAGCAGCCCGGCCACGGCGATGTACAGATCCCAGTGCAGGGCCTGCTGGATGAACAGGGCCCCAGCGTACATGTCCACCTGCAGGGACAGCACAGGGACAGTCACACACTGAGGGACAGTCACACACTGCAGGGACAGCACAGGGACAGTCACACACTGAGGGACAGCACAGGGACAGCACAGGGACAGTCACACACTGCAGGGACAGCACTGGGACAGTCACACACTGAGGGACAGCACTGGGACAGCACAGACAGTCACACACACTGCAGGGACAGCACAGGGACACTGCAGGGACAGCACAGTGTGTGACTGTCACCACCCAGCCCCTCGCAGTGCCCACACTTAGCCCACCAACCCAGCCCCGTTACTGGGAGCAGCCTGGTCTGGACATGACCCCCCAGTGTCCCCCAGCATGTCCCCCTGCAGCCCCAGCAGGACCCTTCTCCAGCCAGTTTAACGTCACTGCTGGTGACAGTGGTGACAGCGAGGGGATGGCAGGGCTGTCACGGAGGGGAGCACGCACAGCTCTGGGACAAAGGCACTGGGGTGGGGCTTTTCTCTTTCCCCAGGCCCCGGGGTGAGGAGCTGGGCTGGGCAGGGGCTGGGGAATCTGCCCTGCAAACCTCCCCAGCCCCAGCTGCCCCCGGGAATTGTCCCTGCTGCCGTGGGGACAGCGTGACCAGCAGGAAAAGTGTCCCCAGGGCTGGGCCCAGCCCTGCCCAACCAGCTCTGCAGCTACGTGAAAATGCTGCTGGTGAGGAGAGCTGCAGGACAGGCAAAGGGAGGACAGACGGGTGTCAAACACCCTGAGCCTGGAGCTGCACCATCAGAGATCCCATCAAATGGTCCCTTGGATGGAGAGGAGAAGCGGAGCCTTCCCCATCGGTGCCACCTGAACCCCGGGACTGACAGCCATTTCAGACAAATCCTGGCAGGGTTTGGGGTTGGAAGGGACCTTAAAGCTCATCCTTGGATGTGGCAGGGACACCTTCCACTGTCCCAGGCTGCTCCAATGTCCAGCCTGGCCTTGGACATTTCCAGGGATCCAGGGGCAGCCAGAGCTGCTCTGGGCACCCTGTGCCTCACATCCCTCCCGGGGAACAATTCCTGCCCCATGTCCCATCCATCCCTGCCCTCTGGCAGGGGGAAGCCATTCCCCTGAGTCCGGGCACTCTGTCAGAAGTTTGGGGAGGTTCAGGGGCAGGGCCAGACACGGTGTCCCACTGTGGCTCTCCGTGTGCAGGAAAAGCCCCGGCAGGGATCCGTGCTCACGGCTCTGTGCCCTGGCTGGCAGTTAATGAACAGCCACCGGGCTGTTGTGCAAGGCTTGATTCAGTTATTTATTCCAACAGGTGCAATAAAGGAATGAAGGCTTTTTCTTCTAACCTTGTCCCAGCTCCTCCATCCTGCCGTAACAGCACCTGGTGTCTGCACGGGCAATAAATGTGCAAAGGGGAGAAACTGGGGGAGCTGCCAGGGGTCCAAAATCTAACATCCACCCTCAGAGCCCCACCTTTCCGTGGACTATTGCTCAGGACGCTGACACGAGCTTTCCCTCCTCCTGCAACCAGCATTCAGGTGCTCACTGAGCAAAAAAAAGAGAAGCTACTCCTTTTTGTGTAGGTTCTCCACAAAATACAAAAACCTGTCTTCCTTGGGTGTTCCGACCACAAACCCTTCTCTGCTCATCCAGGAAGAGCCACTCGTTGCATTCCTCAGCCTCACTGCTCACGTTTCCAAAGGGAATTAAATCCAATCCCTTTCCCTTTTCCTTTTCTACTTACAGATATTTTGGTGAAGATGTAGATGAACAAGTAAAGCACGGCCAGGAATATCTGAATCCTTTTGCCCCCGAAACGTCTCTGCAAATACTCGGGCATGGTCGTAACCTACGGAGAGACACAGAGTGAGGGAAGGTGGGACATTCCCTGGGCCATTCCCGGGGCTCCCCGTGGAGCTGTGGGGGTGTCTGAGGTGGGACAGGAGCAGCAGGGCCCTGGGGCTGCCCTGGGCTGGGATTTCACTGAATTCACAGAATCACCAGGTGGGAAGAGACATCCAAGATCATCGGCCCCAACACCTCAACTAAACCCTGGCACCAGTGCCACATCCAGTCTGCTTTAAACACCTCCAGGGATGGTGACTCCACCACCCCCTGGGCAGGCCATTCCAGCACTTTATCACCCTTTCTGTAAAAAACCTTTTCCTAATATCCGACCTAAATTTCCCCTGGCCCAGCTCGAGGCTGTGTCCTCTCGTTCTGCCAGTGCTGCCTGGAGAACGAGACCAGCCCCAGCTGACACAGCCACCCTTCAGGGAGGGGTAGGCAGTGACAAGGTCACCCCTGAGCCTCCTTTTCTCCAGGATGGACCATGGCTGGGGGGTCTCCACCTGCCTACGGGGGGACAGGGAGGAACTCTGCCCATGGCCAGGGGCTGGGGGGCGGCCCGAGCCCCCTGTCAGCCCCTCTGTCACCCCAGGGCAGTTCACCCCTCAGCACCCCACGGACACAGCCCACACCTACCCCCGCGGCGATGTAGATGGGCAGGAAGAGCCAGGCCAGCACCAAGACAGAGAACATCCCCTGTGAAAGGAAGGGAAGGGGGGAAAGAGGGGAAAAGGGGGGGAAAAGGGGGAAAAGGGGGAAAAAGGGGGGAGGTCAGACCAGTGCTGGGGTGGCACACGGGGTCCCACCGCCGGGGGCTCCCGGAGCGGCACCGGGAGCTGTCCCCGCAGGGCACCGGGAGGGCTCCAGCTGCCGGTGCCTCACTCACATTCCACTCGTAGGCCGTGGCAGCGATCCCCGAGGCGGCTCCCGAGCCCGCCAGGCCGATGAAGTGCCCGCTGCCCACGTTGCTGGCGAACAGGGATGCACCCACCTGGGGAGAGGCAGAAATCGGGTCTGGCCCTGGCACAGGGTGTCGTTCTCAGCCTGGCAGGAGCATGGGGCAGCTGCTCCCCCACTCCCGAGGGCAGAGGGTGTGAAATCAATCCCTGTCAGCCCCTGGCACCTTCCTCTTTTCCCTGCAGGTTCAGTGCCTTGGCACCCCTCCCCAGCCTCTTTCACAGTCTCCGACAGTCTGTGGGTGTGCTCAGGACCACCCTGATCCAAAGGGTCCAGTCTCGGAGTGAGCAGAGGGGGGGGGACAGGCAGAAATGCCAGGTCCTGCCATCAGCACCTACTGAGGGACCAGCCCAGCCAGCACAGGCTCAGCACAAAGCCGTGCCCGCCGTGGGGACCCCCAGGGAATTGTGGAAATCTCCAGGAGCAGCCAGGTTTTGTGAGGCTGGGCTGGCCCTCACCCTGCAGCCTCAAATCCCGGGGGGGGAAAAAGCCAATACAAGAGTGGCAAAACACAGGAGTGACTTTTGCTGGTTTGTTCCTGTTTGGAGGGGTGGGCCGTGCCCCAGCAGAGGCGTTTGTCAGCGTGGGGACAGGGGGGGGACAGGGGGGGGACAGGGGTACTCACGGGCCACCAGACCATCTGTCCCCCGGCCAGGAAATAGCCTTTGACGGTGCTGCGCTGCGTCTTCCACATGGACTGTGGGCACAGAGGGGGGGACAAGGCTCAGAGCCCCCCCAGCACAGCCCCTGGGCTGCCCCGGGGAGAGGAGAAGGGTTTCCTGAGGGACAATTGCTGCTGGGAAATCCCGGGGGCGCGGGGAGTGCCCTGAGCCGCCCGCAGAGTTTCCCATCCCCTTGATGCCCCGATGGAACGTTCCCTGTGCCGAGCCCCGGGTCAGGAAGGGAGGAGAGCAGCCTTGGACAAGACCTGAGGAGTCTGTGGGCATCAGGAGCACTCGGGAGGAATGCTGGGCTCGGCACTCTGCGGGCTCCCCTTCCCCAGGGCTGGTCCCTGTGAGCTCCTCCACAGGGAGCAGCCATTCCTCTGGCACCTGCCAGCCAGGCCCTGCTTCTGCTCTCACTAAAGCCTTGCCAGGGGATGCCCTTCTGCCTCATTTATACACAGACCATGGAAATAATTTCAGGAATCTGCTGTCAGGAGCCCTGTGGACAAGCACAGGTGATTTAGAGGACAGCAGTTCCTTCCTGCGTGAACAAAACATCATTGCCAGCAACACTTGGTACTCAGACAGCCTCCTCCTCACAAGGGTCCCAAAACCTCGGCTCACGCAGGCCTGGACAGCCCTGACAGCCCCCAGGGACACTGAGGGCACTGCCCAGGCTGAGGGGAGGAGAAGGACCTGTCAACTCCCCCCTCCACTTGTTCAGCCGAGTCCAGTGAAAAGCAGCCCCGTTCCAGCCAAAGAAAAGCAACTCCAGGCCAAAGCAGCCCCATTTTCCAGCACGGCAGGGCCCAGGTGAAGGCTGCACCAGGAGTCTGCTCACCCAGAGCCCCACGGCCAGGACAAAGAGGAAATAGAGCACGAGCACGGCGATGTCCACGGGCTCCAGGGTCTGCTGGGGGAACACGTCCCACGAGGGGGTCACAGAGGCTGGGGGGACACTGGTGGGGTCCATGGCTTCCTGAGCACTCCTCTGTCCTGCATACACCTGTGAAAGGATGGGTCAGGGGGCAGGGACAGCCCCCGAGGCTCTGAGGAGCTCCTGAGGTGCTGCTGCTGCTGCCAGAGCTCCGGGGAAGGTTCTGTCTCTGAGTCGTGCAGCCCCGGTGGGTCGGTGGATCTCTGGGGATTTGCTCACTGGTGAGAAGTGGGCGATTAGAGAGAAGGTGAAAGCAGCTGGGACAGGCAGAGGGAGGGAGCAGAGCTGGGGGGCACAGCCTGAGGGAACCAGGGTGGCAGCACTGCAGGGCTGGCCCCGGGGAGGAGCTGCTGCCAGAAACGTGCCCCTCCCAAGCCAGCAGGATGGGATGGCACACCAACAGCCCTGGCAGGGCTGGCATTTTCCTCCTTTGCCACAGCAAGAGCTCCAGCCCTGTGCAGAGCCCTTGGGTCTCCTCCTGCGCCAGGGAACTGTCCCCTGCTCCTCAGCAGGAACAGAGACTGGCAACGTGTCACCAAGGGATAGAAAAGCCCATTTTCTTCTCCAGAAACACCTGATGGTGAGGGGTGGCATCACTGTGGGATGCCTGGAAGGGCTCCCTTGGCAGAAGGGGCAGGGTGAGGTCCAGGCAGGGGGGTTGGTTGGGAGTTTGAATGAACGCAGTCCCTTCCCATTTCCTCCTTCCCCAGCTCGGCCACGCTGTGTGAGCAGGGCAGCAGGCGAGGGGCAGCCCGGGGCAGCCCCTGGCTCCGCAGTGGCCACGCTCAGTCCCCAAGGAGCCCTCAGAGCAGGTGTGGGATGGTCCCTCTTACCCTGCTGAGCCGAGCAGTGGGTTCCCCAGAGAGGAGCTGTCACCGCAGCCGGGCCAGCCCCGGTGTCACCACACGCCCGTGCCAGGGCTCTGCTGTCCCTGTCCTGCACTCTGGCCCGGTCCTTTGGCCTCTCTGGCCCTTGGAAGGGGACACTTATAGGCTGCCCCTGGCAAAGGGCTGCAGAAGGTGTGGCCAGGGGTGCTGGGACACCCGGCACGGACGCTCTGGTGACAAGCGGTCGGACAAGTTCTTCCCCTGAGCAAGGCCAGGCTGGGGCAGCCTCCTGTCCCACGGCTGTCACATCACCTCTGTCCAGGTGAGGAGCTGCACCTGAACCTGCCCTCAGCTCACCTGTGGCCTGGGGACGTGCCCAGAGTGTCGCCGGCCACGCTCTGCCCCGGTGGCACCGTGGGGCTGCCCGGGTGGGTGAACCAGCAGAGCACCCGGGTGGAGGAGCTGCAGGATGGAGGCTCCGGGGGGCTGAGGAGGGCAAGGCCTGCCCCGTGTCCTGCAGCGCCGCTGGGGCCATCCATTTACCAAAGGTCGGGCAATAAATAAGGAGTTCCCAGGGGCAGGAACCATCCCACAGCCGGGAGTTGTGACTCTGCAGCCTCCAGCTGGTGCCAGAGCTGGTGGAGAGCCGTGATCTGCCTGAGGGCAGCGGTGCCGGCACCAGGCTGGGGCTGGGGACACTCAGCACGTGGGCAGAGCCTTTTCCTTGCCTTATGAACCCCCGGATCCCCCCGGATCCCCCGTGAGCTGTGGCCTGGCAGGGATCAGGGCACTGATGACCAGCCCTCTGCTATCTTACCTCCTCAAGGGCCAATGTGTCTTGGCCGCCGCCGAGTTTTTACTGGCACGCTCAACCTCTAACGAGGAAAGGAAAAACAGGGATCGGTATGTCGGCCCGGGGAAGCTGCTGCCCCCCTCGCACACCTCCAGCTTCCCCCTGGCACCGCCGGCTCCTTCCATCCCGGGCACCGCCCGCCCCGGGAGCCGCGGAGCGGGGCCGCAGGGCCACGGAACCCGGGACTGTCCTGAGCCGGGAGGGACGCACAGGGATCCCCCGGGGGCTCGGCCCGGAGGGGGGGGACAGGGCTCGCTCTGTCCCTCCGGAGGGACACGGGGACAGCTCTGCAGCACCTGCCGTGCCCGCGGCAGAGGGGGGGAAGGCGGCGGCCCCCGGGGACATCCCCGCCGTGCCGCAGGTGCCGCTCCGGCTCCTCCCGGCCGACGCCGCGCGCTCCCCGATCCCGACTCCGCCGTGGCCCAGTGGAAATTTTGCCCGTTTTGTGAATTCAGCTCACAGCCCGCTGTCCCCCGGTGCCTGGCACAGGCGGCGGCGCTTTCCTCGCCAGAGATTGTGAGGAAGGAACATCCGTGGCATGGGAATGAAGCTGCCGGAGCCGGCCCTGTATCAGCAGCGCCGGGGGACGCGGCCCACGTGGCTCTCGAGTGACCCGGCGGCACCGCGGCGCTTTAAATTCCTCCTCTGGGGGTTCTTTTAAAGCATTCCCGGGTCCATCCGCCTCCTCCGGCCGCCGCGGCTCGCCGGGGCCCAGAGCAGCCCGGCAGAGCCCCGAACCCGACGGAGCTCCCGAGTCGAGGTAGAAGCCGAAAGGGAACTTACTGCGCTCAGCCGGGTCTTATTCTGCTCCCCGCGCCGGGCACCAGCAGGGCTCTGCCAACTGACAGGCAGCTTAAATATTGCCAGAGAATCGGGGTTTGCCAGCGGAGCTGTTAACAGGGTCACAAGGAATGAGAAGGAATATTTATAGTCAAAGTTAAACTAATTGACCGAAGTTACTCTTTTGGTCTCCCGTGGCTCTGGTGAGAAGTGCATTATTTTCACTATCAGGGCTCCCGGGTCAAACTCCACGGAGTGCCATTCTCTTAAGCAATCTGTGCGGCAACACAAGGGACACAGAACAATAAAAGATCCCGGCTGATGTCCTCTGGAGCTGACAGCCCGTGGCACAGGGAGGAGCTGACAGCCAGCCCCGTCTCTGTGTTTGTGCCTGAGCCTTGCAGAGCGCAGGAGCCATCCGTGGGCTGGGATTTGTGACACGCTGCTGGGGCTGGAGGTCAATCCCAGAACCGAGCCCTTCCCTGGGGACAGGCCAGAGGTTTGTCCTCAGCATCATCTCTCTGAAAACCTCGACAGACCACTGGGGCCAAAACACACAGAGTGAGATGCTGAAGAGGGACCTCACAGCACAGTGCCCGTGGCAGGAGGCAGCTCCCAAATTGGGGAATTGGGGTGCACAGGCCCCCAGCAGCACTGCTGAGGAGCCCCTTGCTGGGCAGGTGGCCCACGGGCCTGGAGGGAGGATGGAGGGTGGGCACTGTGCCCTCACAGGCCTCATCCTTGTCCCAGCCTTGGAGTCATCAACAGGGATTTTGCTGTAGGTGACACTCTAAGGGTGTATTTTAACCTGCTGGGGGCAGGGTTAGCTGGGATATTGGGAATAAATTCTTCCCTGGGAGGGTGGGCAGGCCCTGGCACAGGGTGCCCAGAGCAGCTGTGGCTGCCCCTGGATCCCTGGCAGTGTCCAAGACCAGACTGGACGGGCCTTGGAGCAGCCTGGGATGGTGGAAGGTGTCCCTGCCCATGGCAGGGGTTGGGGCTGGATGATCTTCCAAGTCCATTCCAGTGCAAACCTGATGGTTCCATGAAAAAAACAACGTCTGTGTTTTATCTCATTGTTTCCCAGCCACAGCTCTGATGAACACAACTGTAACCCTTGGGATCTTGCGTTTGGAGAGGCATTAATTTGATCTGCTGGGATTTGGAAACCCCAAATTTTCCTAAAGGTGGATCCTCAAGGGCTGCAAATGCAGCACCAGGTGTCCTGTGCTGCCTCCCAGTCTGTGCCACCTTTCCCCGCAGACTTAGAGCCCTTCCAGCCTGAAGCTGGGCTCTTTCTTTGTCCCTTTGGCATCTCTCATGGCACTTGGAGAATAATTCCAGATCGTGGCCCATCCAGGGACTTAGAGGGAGAGTCCCCAGTGGTTCCACGTTGCCTTGGGGCTGCCTGGTACGAATGTGTCCAGCAGTGATCCACCCTGACTGCTCAGGCTGCTCATTTCCTCTCTCAGGTCTTTTCTCCTCTGTTTCTTGCAGGAAAGAATGAAATCCCTGGAGCTTTGCTGTTTCTTGCAGGAAAGAATGAAATCCCTGGAGCTTTGGAGTGTCAGCTGGGATTTTCAGGGGACAGTTTCCTGTGTGTCAGAGGATGGAAGTGGCACCCCTGGAGAGGAGCGGGCTGTGTTCCCTGCACTGCCCCTGGCTGCTGCCGGAGCTGTTATTTCCTTCCCCAGGACAGGAGGATGATCCCGTGGTCAGGGCTGACGCAGGAATTCTGTGTGAGGCTCAAAGGTGCCGGCCCCGGGCAGGAATTCCCTCATGGCTGCAGAGCACTTCCCGGAGCCCGGGAGAAGGGGAGTGGGCAGGGAACGGTGTGAGGGCTGGGTGGGGCTGGAGGCCCTGGGACACCATTCCCGGGGGGTTTTGGAGGCCCTGGGACACCATTCCCCGGGGGGTTTTTGGAGGCCCTGGGACACCATTCCCTGGGGGGTTTTGGAGGCCCTNGGACACCATTCCCGGGGGGTTTTGGAGGCCCTGGGACACCATTCCCGGGGGTTTTTGGGCTCAGCCTGGGCAGTGCAGCCGTGACAGCCACGCTGGGCTGGCCCCTGGGGCTGGTGGGTGGGCTGGGGGGGCAGGAGGAGTTTGAGCACTGGAAATGGAATTTTGGGATGGGCCGGGGTGCACGGGGCTGTTGGAGGTCACGGAATCCGCCCTCCCTGAGCCCATCCCTCGGGATCCTGGGCAGGGGGGCTCTGATCTCCAGGGAAGGGACACACGTGCCCGGCCAGGGACACCGTGGGTGGCTCTGCACGGAGTGTTCCAGCCCCGGGGAGCTCCCAGGGCTCCCGCAGCCTAAACCACAGCACCTGACAGGGAGCTGCTCCCTATCTGTCTGCTCCGAGTGTCACGGGAGATAAATCGCCCCGGGACGTAAACTCAGCCCCAGCCAAGAATTCCTTTTCAGAGGGAAACAATTCCCTGGCTCATACAGTTCACTAAATGTTTTCTTCTGAAGGCTGGAGTTAAAAATCCATACTATTTTAAGAATTTGCTGCTCATTTCGATCCCTCCGGCCTGGATGCTGTGGTGCAGGAAGGTCCTTCAGCCCCAGGTCCATTCCAGCCCCAGCCCAGCCCTGCAGGTGTCAGGGGCCAATATTAACAAGTGCAGAATTCCTCCCACCATCACCAGCAGCAGTTCTGGACAGAAGACAGAGGTCTGTGCAGTCAGGAGGCAGAAGGCAGTAGCTTTATTTTGGGAATAGCACATAGGCATTGGGTAGAGACTGAACTGGGAATATACATCATCCCGTTATCAAATCATATCACCAGAAGTCCTGGCTCTTTGAAAATATTCACATAAAAATACCAAAGGGATTGGAGTTCTAACTATTTCAGAAAGTTACGACACGTAGCAAAATCTATGTACAGCATCTTCTGTCAGGACAGTTTCAAAAGAACCTCGGGTGGTTTAAATATTGGGTACGTTTTTAAAAAAGAAAAGAAAAGAAAAAAAAAATCAACGGAATGCAGTGTGCAACATCCAAAAGGGAAAGAGGAGCAGAGGGAGCGTGGCCCTGTCCTGGACCTGTGGGGACACGAAGCTACCCACTACCTGGCACTTAAAGCTGTATAAACGGAGAACGCTTGTGAAAATACTTCACTTCCTACAGCAGGGTTTAAAAAAAAAAAAAATACCAAATCCCGGAGATTTGAGGGTGGTAAGGTCTCCCAGAAATAATGCACCGGTCGGTGATTGTGTCCTTGAGCGGCGGCTGCAGGACGAGCCCTTGCTCTGGCATCGGGAGGAGGAGGAGGAGGGGTGACCTGTACTGCGCTGGCTGCGGGGCCGGGCGGGGACGGGCCGGGGTCGGGGGGCGATGGGCACGTTCTGCACGGAGGAGATGCTCGCCAAGGCCCGGGCGGGGGCGGGCCGGGGTCGGGGGGCGATGGGCACGTTTGCGCGGAGGAGATGCTCGCCAAGGCCCGGGCGGGGGCGGGCCGGGGTCGGGGGGCGATGGGCACGGTCTGCGCGGAGGAGATGCTCGCCAAGGCCCGGGCGGGGGCGGGCCAGGGTCGGGGGGCGATGGGCACGGTCTGCGCGGAGGAGATGCTCGCCAAGGCGCGCACGGTGCGGCTGCCGCGGGAGCTCCCGGCGCCTGCACTGGCCGGGGGATGCTGTCCCTCCATCCCAGCGGCGGCACCGGGGACAGCCAGGCCACGGGGAGAGAGGGGTGTGCAGGGTGGGATATGGGTGTGCAGGGTGAGGGATGGGTGTGCAGGGTGGGAGATGGGTGTGCAGGGTGAGGGATGGGTGTGCAGGGTGGGAGGTGGGTGTCCATGTTGAAAAATGGGTGTGCACACTGGGCAGTGGCCGTGGACACTTCTGGAGTTCCCTGGGACATTTATTCCCCATGGAAAGCAGTGAATTCCTGCAGTCCCGGGGGTCTCAGCAGTCCCGGGGCTCTCGGCACTCCAGACCTGAGCAGAGGACTCCTGCTCCTTTCTGGGCTCTCAGGGATTCTGTGCCCTCCAAGGAGGCACCACAATGCTCGGGGCTGTCTGCTGGCGAGCCCCGAGAGCCTCGTGCTGATGGTGAAACCCTCTTGGGAGGGTTTCAAGATCCGTCAGCCTCTGGCACAGCCTGAAGCAGAGCTGAGGGCCAGGAAGGACCCGTGAGCTGGGAAGGATCGGATCCGTCCTTGGGACCACAGGGATGTGCCAGGAGGGCTCTGCAAGGTCCCACTGCTTTCCATTGCCACTGGCTGGCAGTGCCAGGGGACTGGAGCTGCCAGGACACCCCCAGTGACCTCTGCTCCACTCTTACCACGTGCTCAGGTGCAGCTCCAGCCCCACGAGCTCTACCCCGGGGCAGAAGGGCTTGGACAGGGACTGGAGAGGACTGGGCAGCATCCTCAGGGCCCCAGAGGAGCTGGAGGTGGCCGCCCTCCTGTTCCCCCGTGCTCCCCTCCCTGCTGAGCTGCTCTGGCCTCCCAGGACTCTCCCAGGCTCTCCCCCAGCCCGGGGCTGCCTGGGCAGAGCCCCCCAGGCTCGGGCAGGGCTGTGGGGATGTGAGGAAGGGCTCCAGGGATGTGAGGAAGGGCTCCAGAGGCTGCTGATGCCAGGTACAGGTGTCTGGGAAAGGTGGGACAGTGGGGTTTTCCCAGATGGACGCCAAGCCCTTGGCTCAGTGACCCCCTGGAAACGGAGGGTGCTACGGAAACTCTGTCAGGGCCAGTGCAGGGCTTGTCTTGGTGTCACCCTCATGCCACCCTGTGTCACCTGCGGGGCCTTCTCTGTGCCCACCTGCCCCGACCCCTCTGTCTCTGCCGGGGGGGAGCAGGCGGCAGCAGCGTATTTACAACCGGAGTGGACGGGAGCGAATTGCACTTTGTTGGCAATGAGTCGTTGCACCTCGGGTGGCCACGGGCCGTCACCAGGCCAGGGGAGAGGTCATCCTGGGGCTGCGCTGGCTCTCGCCCCCCTGCACGTCGCTGAGAGCCCTCTGTGGGACAGAAAGGGCAGCGCTGAGCCTGAGGCTGCTGCGGCAGCTCAGGGTACCGGCCACAGGGTGCCCAGAGAAGCTGGAATCCCTGGGAGCAGCCAGGACCAGGTCGGGCAGGGCTTGGAGCACCCTGGGATAGTGGAAGGTGTCCCTGCCCGTGGCAGGGGGTGGAACACGGGGTGATCTCCCTCCCAACCCAAACCATTCCGGGATTCCATGAACAAGCACCTCACTCTGCCCTGGGGCTTGTGCGTGAGGCCTCCCTCAGTGTCCCACCCCGGCCAGCTGATCTGTGTCTTAGAAAAATTGCACCTTATCAGCATTAGAAAAATTGCCTCTTCCTCAGGTCCAGCTGCCCACAAAAGCCCATCCTGCTCCCCCCACTCACACACCAAGAACACACCTCGCTGACACTCCACAGGAGACCCCAGGCTGCCTTGGAAAGGTTCAACTCACCTCAAACTTGCTCATGAATTCTGCAAAAATGCCAAAGAAGGCTTCAGAAGTGGTCATTTTTGAGTCTTCCCCAAAGAAGGACAAGACCTTGCTGAACTCCTCCATGGCCTTGTGCTGCAGGTCGTCCAGGGAGCGCATGGCGGGCTGGGCACTCTCCAGGAAGGACTGCAGGAATTGGCTTAAGGACAAAGAGCTGCTGCACGGCTGTGGCAGGGATCACGATCCCTTATCAGTTATCAGATGGCTGGGCTCCAGCCCAGCTGGCAGCCGGGAGCTGCTGCTCAGGCCCGTGTGGAGGGGCTGGCACGTGTGGAGCTGCACACAGCACAGGCCTCAAGGACAGGTGTCCCAGCACCTTCCCACTGGGGCTGTGCCACCCCAAACCTGCCCCCCACCCTGGCTGGGAGCAGGGGGAGCTGCCCAGCAGGGCTGGCAGTGCCAGACACAGCCCTGGCTCTGCAGGGAGCCCCCGGGGCACGGACAGGGTTCCATGGAGGGGGACTGCCCCTCTCCCAGAAGGATACGGTCATGACGATGGCAAACCTGTCCTCGGGGGTGGCTGGCATGCTGTGACAGGCCTTCTGGATGTCACTCACCGTGGTGTGCAGGTCCTTCAGGTCGGCTGTCAGTGTCCTCTGGTTCACTGCAGGAGAGCAGCGGGGTCAGCAGGGCTGGGCGGGTCGGGGCTGTCCCCACGGCACAGTGAGGAGTGTGGCCAGGGGTCAGTCTGTCTGTCTGTCTGCTCTGCACTACCCTGCTCAGGCAGGGGGGACAACCAGACTGTCCTGCTGGGGCCAGCAGGTTGCCAGGAGCTCTTGGTGCTCACACCTAGAGAGGCCGGGAGCGTCCAAAGGAGCCTGGAACACGCCGGGGACAAGGAGCACACAGGACTCATGGTGACGGACACCCAGGCAGCTGGGAGGGGACGGGAGGGACACAGGACAGCGGGACAAGAGGGGACACAGTGGCAGGAGTTTGGGCAGCTGGGAGGCTCCAGTGATGGAAGGGTTATTTGAGAGTTTGGCCAGATACAAATTCCAGCTGGGAAAGCTCCAGGTACAGACCTTCCTCAAGTGGAAATTTACAGCTCCAGGCCGGAATTTGCTCCTTTCTTTATCCACCGGGGCACTAATTCCCAAGGGAATTGCTCACCAACAGCAGGGGATGGTGTGCAAGGGGAATGCAGCTCGTGCTTTGTAGAGATTCAATGCGTCGTTTAAAATCACAGAATGGTGCAATCATTTAGGTTGGGAAAGCCCTTTAAGGTCATCCAGACCCACTGTTCCCCCAGCACTGCCAAAGCCACCACTAACCCAGGCACTGTCCCCAAGTGCCACATCCACAGGGCTCTGAAATCCCTCCAGGGATGGGGACTCCACCCCTGCCCTGGGCGGCTGTGCCAGGGCTGGGCAGCATTTCCAGGATGGAATTTTCCCTAAAATCCCACCTAAAGGGGCATTTCCCCTTCTCCTGTCCCTGTTCCCAGGGAGCAGAGCCCGACCCCCCCGGCTGTCCCCTCCTGGCAGGGACTTGTGCAGAGCCACAAGGTCCCCCCTGAGCCTCCTTTTCTCCAGGCTCAGCCCCTTCCCCAGCTCCCTTGGGAGCTCCATTCCCTGTCCCAGCCCCGTTCCCTGCCCTGGACACGCTCCAGCCTCTCGGTGTCCTGGTTGTGAGGGCCCAGAGCTGCCCCAGCACTGGAGGTTCCCCAGCACAGGGACGGGCACTGCCCTGGTCCTGTGTCACCCCTGGCCTGCCCCTTGTGACACCACCAGCAGCAGTGGGTGGAGAACAACTCCAGCAGGTGTGGGACTGGCTTTCATTGCAGAAAACGGAGCCGCAGGGTCCTTGTGGAACGTGGCACAGCTGTGACTGAACTGTGACCCCTGCCCGAGGTGCTGCGCCCTCTGCACCACCGGTGACCGTGGCAGTGCCATGCTGGCACCTGCAGCAGCACCTGCACAGCTGGATGGAGCCCGGGGCACACCAGCAGCTGGCACCTCCATTTCCTGTGTCTCCTCTGCACTTCCAAGATGCCTCTGAAGTCGGGAATCTCCGTTTCAAGTCAGGAGGGAATCGCAGGGCAGGGACAGAGCCTCGTCCAGGCGCCGCCGAGCGCGGCAGCGCAGGATGGGTGGCACGTCACTGTCACTGTGCCTGAGCCTTCCTAACGCTCTCCTCCTGCTCAGGACCATCCCTCCCCTGTTCTGGCTCCCACCCTGCTCCTGTGCAGCTCCTGGCTGAGCCCAGACTCCACCCAGACCCAGGGGCAGGGCAAGGACACGAGCCCCGTTACCTTTGGCAGCTCCGTTACCTTTGGCAGCGAGCGGCACCGTCGGAAGATCCTTGGCAAAGCCCAGGAGCTCTGGGAAGTGTTGGCTGAGGGATTTGGCAAGAATGTGCAGGAAGGTGGATTTCCCATCGACGGTCTTGGTCGTGTTCAGCTGCAGCAAAGCAGGACGGGTGAGGACCCCCCTGCAGAGGGAGCGGGGCTCACACGCCCTCGGGGCCCAGCCTCACGCTCCCCTGGTTAAACTGGACATTTAGTGTTTGCACACCCCGTGTGCCCACATCAGTGGGGTGGAGATGCCCCCTCCTGCAGGGCAGGGCTGTCCCCCTTGTCCCCAGCCCCTCTGCAGCCCCTGTGGGGTGAGGACCTTCTCCCAGCCACGCCTGGGCCCTGGCCAGCCTGAGGTGGGCAGGATCCCCAGCACTGAAGCCCCAAACTCACAGCAGAGTCTCTCTGAAGTCCCCCCATGGATCAATCCAGCCCCCTCCACCCCTGGGGTCTGCTGTGAGAGCAGCTTTGCTGGACACAAGGAGCTGGCAGTGTCAGTGTCCCCTGCAGGGAACACGCCTGGCTCCCCTTACCTCAGTGAGGAAGTTGATTTTAAATCCCGTTGTTTTGCTGGTCTTGGGCTGCCCGTTGTTCAGGTAGTTTCCCATGGCCAGCACGAACTGGGAAGAGGAAACCAGGGAATGAGGGGCTGCTGACCTCCTGCACCCGTGTGCTCCCATCTCCCAGCCCCTGGGACTCTGAATTTCTGTTCACCACCCATTAATGTGCAGAAAAACACTGTCCCCGTGGATTTAAGGAAATCTTGGGGGGTCACTGGCCAGGAGCTACTAAGGAGCTCCGTCACTCATCTGCAAATGCCTCTGAGCACACAGTGACCTCATTTATCCCACCTGCTTTTTTTTTTTCTAAAGCCAAACCAAATGAATCAGCGTCGATTTGGGACAGCTCAACTCAGGAGGGCCATGGAGGAACTGCAGTGGGGTTTGTTCTCTCTCTGCCAGGCACAGCCCGTCCCAGGGCCCCAAAAACCCCTCCTGAGGGGGCCAGGGGCCAGCACAGGCCTGCTGCCCAAAGGTGGGACACAGCCCTGGGGCCGGAGCTGCCCGTGGGTGCTCCTCTGGAACGCTGAGGGCCTTTGGTGACTTGTTACAAGGAGGGACCATGCTGACCTCCAGGATCTTTGCCAGCTTCTTGCTGCTTTTCAGCTCTAGGGAGGCCTTGCAGATGCACTCGTAGCTGGCTTTGATCTCCTCGGTCTTCTCCTGCAGGGTGGTCTTGAAGTGCAGGCTGCGCAGGCGGATCTTGTACTCGGGCACCGACAGCATCTGGGCCAGGAGGAGGGCAGGGTCACCCTCCCCAGCAGCCACAGTCCCCCCTGCACGGGGCTTTCCCTGCCCTGCTGCCCATCCCAGCAGCCACAGTCCCCCCTGCACGGGGCTTTCCCTGCCCTGCTGCCCTGGCCTGGGCACACATGGAGTGCCTGGGCCGGTTTGCTGCCACGGGGTGGGCACTGCCACACCAACACCCACGGGGGACTTCCTCAACAGGAAATAAATCAGAGCTGGGCAAAGCCACCGTCCCCGGGGGGCAAATGTGGTGGTGGCTCTGCAGTTCCAAACCAGCCCCTGGGAGCTGCCCTCAGGCATCAACTGGGCATCATCCACAGTGTCCCAGTGCCACCAGCTCCTTCCAGCCCACGTGTCAGTGTGCTGCTGGCACGGACAGGGCACACTCAGCTCTCCCAGGTGTGAGGGTGCTGCTGGCACAGTCAGGGCACACTCAGCTCTCCCAGGTGTGAGGGTGCTGCTGGCACAGTCAGGGCACACACAGCCCCCCCAGGTGTGAGGGTGCTGCTGGCACACCCGGGGGCCGGGGCACACGCAGCCCCTCCCAGAGCAGCCCCTGCCCGGGCACCTGCAGCACGAACTGGTCGGGCTCGCTGAGCTTGCCGGGGTTCTCCTTGTAGCTCTGGAAGCGCTGCACCTCCTCCCCGTCCGGGGCGTAGAGCAGGAGCTGCTTGATGTGGGACGGCTCCAGGCGATCCGTCTCCATCGTCATCAGGATCTGCCGCAGCTCGATGTGCGACAGCTTCAGGTGGGCGATCAGGATGGCTGGGGGCAGGGAGGCACGTCACCGTCACTCCGGGGCCAAGGAGGGGACCCCGGGGCTGTGGCAGGGCTGGGGACACGCTGCCCGGCAGGACAGGGACGGGACGGGGACATCGACCTCCCCCCGGGGTGAGCCTTGTGCGGGTGCCCAGGTGGGCACGGCCCTGGGGCAGGGAGGGCTTCCCACTCCCTGGGACCCTGCAGAGGCTGCACGGGCACCCCACGGGGGGCTCTGGCCCTGCAGCCCCCCAGGGCGCCCCACACGCCAGGCTGGGACCAGCCCTGCTCCCACGGGCGGGGAGGGATCCCTGGCAGGGTCCCACCAAAGCCCTTCCACCCTCCTCCCGACCTCAGGAGCATCCTGGAGAAGCAGCACTGCCCCTCCACCGCCCCTCCATTGCCCCTCCACTGCCCCTCCACTGCCCCTCCACTGCCCCTCCACTGCCCCTCCACTGCCCCTCCACTGCCCCTCCACTGTCCCTCCACCGCCCCTCCACCGCCCCTCCACCACCTCACCCCACGGGGCCCTGCAGGGCATGAGGCACATCCCATCTCCATCCTCCCCCAGCCAGTTCCCTCTTCCCCCTGCCCGGGGCTGGACAGTCTGGGGCAGCTCTGGGCTGCAGGAAAACCCGTCCCAGCTGAGCTGTGTCCACGGGATTGACCTCGTGTTCCTTCCCTTTACCTTTCCAGTCCTCTACATCCCACCTGTGGGCCCCTTTTGGGGGCACCTTCACCGTGGACTTGACTTACATGTGTTGTAGGCCTTTTTGTGGGACAAAATTTCAACCACGTCTTTCTTTTTAAAGTTTTCGGGCATGAGAGTTGGCTCTGGAAGAGAAACTGAAAGATTTAATCGTGGGTAAGGACAGGCTCAGGCGGCTCCAGCGGGAAGAAAAGTGCCCTGCAAACAGTGAAACCACGAATGAGAGGGAGCAGAAGGGATGCTTTGCACACAGCAATGGCTCCAGGAATCCTTGAATTCTGCGATTCAAAGATCTCCCCAATGGAGGAATCAGCTGGAGCTGAAAAAGGCAAAACGAGAGGTGAAACGCACAGAAAATCCCAGACTGCTCAGAAACATCCTAAAAAAAGCCCAGTGTCCCCTGAGATGAGTCCCGTTTCATCCCACTGCCAGCCTGGCCCTTGCAGGAGAGCTCAGATATCCCAGGGTTTTACTGGAATGCCTCCCACCAGCACCACCAGCACTCCACAGCCCCAGCCTGGACCCTGCTCTGGGTTGTGGCACCCAAAATCTCCTCTGGGTGGGAGATCCCAGCTGAGGAGCAGTGGGGGCTGCACAGAGCTCCAGACCCACCCCAGCTCCTGGGGGACATCCACTGATTGTATGAAAAGCAAAGTGCTGCCAGTGGTGGTTTCTTTGGACACAGGAATGTTTTCATGGCTTTTTTTTCAGCATTTCCAGAGTTCTCAAGCACTGGAGCTGCGATTGGTGAAAGGCTCCAGATGGGTTTCAGTGCCCAGTGAAATGTGGAGAGAAGACAGATCACGGCAGCAGAGATAATTAAGGGAGATAATGAAACCATCTCCACCTTAATGATCCGCTGTGCCACCAGCCACAAAATCCTGAGGATGGACAAATTCATGCTGGGGGTGATGTCACAGACGGGCATTGCCTTGCTGCCCATCGAGCCCCAGTTCCTCCCAGTTCCTCCCAGCTCCTCCCAGTTCCTCCCAGCTGGCACTGGTCTGTGCTGGTACCAGGAGCTGTTTTGGGGCTCGGTACTTACTCGTGGGTTTCTGAGTCCCGAAGTGCAGCTCCAGGTCGAGGTATTTGACCATATCGCTCAGCTTGTCGTAATCCGAGTCTTCCCCGAGCTGTGGGGAGGAGGAGTCAGGAGCCGGCGCAGGGACAGCCCGACAGTGCCCACCCGTGCTGGCCCCTTCCCTGTCCCCCACACCCAGCTCCGTGTCCCCAGAAGGAGCCAGGACGGGCTGGTGGCACCATCCTGTGGCTGGAGGCTCAGCCGCTGCCCTGCTGATTCCCTCAGCTCCTGGCACGGCTGAAATCCTACAGAGCATCTCTGCCTTCGCTCGCTCCTTGGTCGTGAGCCCTTTACTGAAGGATAAAATGGGAATTCCAGGAGCTTCAGGAATTTTTCTGCACGCGGAAAAAAAAATCACTGTGAAGAAAGAAGTCCCTTCCTTCCCGGAGCGCTGGGGAGAGGGACCTGCAGGATTTCAAGTGCCTGTGGGACTGGAAGATGATTCCACAGCTCCCCTCCGGCCGCTCCGGGCACAGGGAATGCGGCACGTCCCGAACGCCGGGACAGACCCAGAGTTAAACCCAGAGTTAAACCTCAGGCTTCTGCACCACCTCATGCCCACGGTGCCAAAGGATTGCCCTGTCCTGTCTCACCCCTCACCTCTGCTGTCCCCTGGCCTGTCCGGGGCTCTGTCCTCACTCTGCTCCGACCATCCTCATCCTTTCCCGATAACCCCCCCAGCTGCGGAGCACATCTGGAGGCAGCTCCTGGCTGTGGCAACCCCTGAGGTCAGGGCAGTGCTCCCCAGGGCTCTGTGCCTGAAACCAGCATCTCGGAGGCTTCCCAGGCCCTCTCCCCACCCCAGCAGTTCCCTCCAAACCGCTGCAAGGCCAAACGAAGCCGTGCGGAGCCTCAGCACAGCCCACTGCCCCCCGGGGCACGGCCGGGACCCCCGTGCCTCACCCCGCCGCCCTCTCCCGGGCCATACCTGCCCCCAGATGGTCCCCTCCGAGTTCTCCACCTGCTCCCAGCGCAGCCTCTTGACGCTCATGTGGTTGGACTCGCTCCGGCGGTGCAGCAGCCCGCGGTGCAGGGGGGGAGCGCAGGGCACGGGCGGCGGCGGCGGCGGCGGCGGCGGCGGCGGGATGGGGTGCAGGTGGCTCACCAGGGACTTGGGGGCGGGGGCCGAGCTGCCCTTGGTGGCCTCAGCCTTGGCGGGGCCGCTCTGGGGGTCGTGGAACTGCAGCGGGGGCGGCGGGGGCGGGGGGCTGAGCGGAGGAGGGGGGATGTGGTCCGAGAGCGTGGAGTAGGTCAGGGAGCTGCCCTCGTCGCTGCTGCTGATGTACTCGCTGCTGCTGACATCGTTGGTCACGTAGCTGCCCTGGTCATCCTGGAAACTCATCTGGGTGGGCACAGGGCAGAGGCTGAGGGTGGCACCTCGCCCTTCACCCAGCATCCTCCACCCACACCACCCCGGGGTCCTGCCCCCGGGGCCTTCAGCTCCAGCTGTCTTATTTTCACATTCTGTCCTGGCCAGGGGTGCAGTTCTGGGCCTCACACTGAGTGCTAGTCAACTCTCTTCACTAAAGCAGGGAGACAAAATAAATCCTTTTCCTGCTGAAGACCAAGGACAGCTTTCAGCCCAACAGCTCAAACAAGGAGGGGCTGGAGGGAGGAACAAGAAGAATGGGACCTCACAACCTGAATGGACAACCAGTTACAACCTGTACCTGGACAATTAAACCCCAAAATGCAAATGGACCAAAACTTATAAAAACCTAAGACCTCGTGACCATTTGTCCATGTTGTGACCGTTCTTAGCCCACCTTGGGTGTAGCCCTGGCCAGGCTCTTGTCCTGCTCAGGGTGGATCCTGGAGGCCTTTCAATCAATTCCGGCTTTGTTCCCCAGCCCTGCCCAAGGCATCACCCCTCCCCGCCGCCTGCAGAGCCCCGGGACGCCGCGTCCCTTGAGGCCGCACACGGGCAGCCCCACGCCGGGACACCCCTGGGCGCTCCGTGCCGCCCTCACCTCCTCGTAGTCATTCTCGGGGGTGAGGAAATCATCCACGATGGTGACGCGGTGCCCCAGCTGCTCGCTGAGCGCGTCCAGGAACCTGTCGGTGTCGCGGCTGCGCGGGGGCCGGGAGAAGGTGAAGAGCTTCTTCCGTCGCGACAGCGGCGAGTACTGCCGGTGCTTGGGCGACGGGGCCGGGCTGCTGTCCAGGCTGACGTAGGGGTTGGACTCGGTGCTGCACGGCGAGGCCACGCTGCTGTGCAGGCGGTAGTAGCAGGGCTGGGCGGCCAGCGGCTCGCCCGGCCACGCCAGCCCCGGCTTGCGGCCACCTGCGGGACAGAGGCGGGTGCTGCGGGGGTGTCGCCGTGGCCTTTCCGCCTTCTGATGTTTTACCTTTCGGTGCTGGAGTTTCTCACGCAGTGTAATGTAAACAAAGAGCGATGCTTTGTAAATAATGTAAATAATCCTTCTTGTGGGAAGGAGAAATTGATGGACTTCTGGCTTGACCAGTGGGGCAGAGAGGTGTCAGACTTGTACCCCAATCATTGGTCAAAGTCCAAACCCTATTTAAACCCAAAACCCAAAATAAACCTTCTTCTTTCTCACCTCACAGCTGGACAGTGTGAGTGTCCTTCCCTGTCTGTCAGGCATGGGCGGCCTGCAGAGCCCGAGGGGGCCGGGAGAGGGGAGGAGGGACACGGAGCTGCCCCGGCAGAGCACAGCAGCCCGCTGTGACCCCACGGGATGCCCCATCCCACACAGCGCTGCCCTCCGGCAGCCGCGGCTCTGCAGAGCCGGCCCCGCGCCCCTCGCTGCCTCCTGCCCAAACGGCACCCGGCAGGACGCCGTGTTCTCCGTGTGCTCCCCCGCCCGCCCGGCCGGCACCACCTGAGCTCCCCCGGGAGGTACCTGCGGCGTGGGGCAGCTCCGGGGCCGGGGGTGACGTCCTGTGCAGGGCAGCGCTGCCCATCTTGCCGCCAAAGCCGCCGATCAGGCGATTCTCCAGCTCCGCGTACACAGCCGACATCTGGGCAAGGACAGAGAGCTGCTGGGCCCACCCACACGGGGCTTGTGGACCCCCAGGGACCTGCCACGGGCCCCAGAGACCTGCCACGGGCCCCCAGGGACCTGCCATGGACCCCCAGGGACCTGCCATGTATCCCCACAGACCTGCCATGGGCCCCAGAGACCTGCCATGGGCCCCCAGAGACCTGCCATGGGCCCCCAGGCCAGGCTGACCAGGGGAGCTCTGGCTGCCCCACCCCTGGCCATGCTGGACAGGGCTTGGAGCAGTCTGGGACAGTGGAAGGTGTCCCTGACCATGGCAGGGGTGGGACTTTAAGGTCTTTCCAATCCAAACCATTCTGGGGCTCTCTGGCCCACCAGTCCCCGTCTCTTGCTCTCTAAAGGGAGGCTTCATCCCAGCCCAGGCTGCTCTGCCTTGTCTGAGCCCCCCAAGAGCCTCTGGCTGATGAGGCTGCAGGAAGACACCGGCAGACATCAGCCTCATTAAAGGTGACTAATTGCCCGGGGAGGTGACCCCAGAGGAGGGGCCCCAAGGCAGGGACAGCCCCCTGTAGGAATTCACCCACACACACCCTTCCCTTTCTCCTGGTGTTCACAGAAAGGAACCAGCGTGCCTTCCTGTGGGCACCCCACCCCACCCCCGTGTCCCTCGCCCCAGTGTCACACCATTTTGGGGTTGGGTGTCTCCGGCAGGGACGTGCCATCGCCAGCCTGTCTCTCTCCGGGGATCAGGCGAACGGGGACCTCCACGGTGTCACTGCCTGCGGGAGGGAGACACAAAGCAGTGACTCCTCTGTCCGTGCCCCCGGCTCCCCACAGCCACAAAGGGCTCCCTGTCTCTTGCAGGGACCTGCAGTGACCCCCCTGCCCCAGCTGCCAGCTCTGGGGGGCCCGGGGAGTGGTGCAGGGTGGGTTTAAGGTCAGCAGGACAGTTCCGAGCTGCTCCGCTCTTCCCTGGGGGCAGCTGAGGACAGGGCTGCTCCCCACAGCTGGCCAACATCTGCCCAGACACGGCTCCCCTCCAGCACACGCAGCTGTCGGCTGCTCTCCCTGCTCTAATCCCCACCAGAAAAGCTCCTCAGAGCCAAGTCAGAGGATGTTCCCCCCGGGAGATGTCTCAGAGCCCCCTGACAGCTGAGGGACACCACATGGCAGGGAGATCCTGAGGGAGGGCAGGGGGAGGTCGTGGTCAGGAGCACAGGTCAGGGCCCCTGAAGGATCAGGCAGGTCTGTGTCCCCTGAAGGGAGGGGTCCTTGTGCCATGAGTGGGGTTCATCAGGAGTCCCAAAGTGGCCCTGAACCATGATCTCCTTCCCCACTGGATTTCACAAATGTGGTTTTCCCTGTTAGTTTGATGGAATCTGAGAATGTCCAGAGGGAAGCCATGAATTCTGCCCCCAGCAGGACCAGTTCACATCTGAGTAATGGAAGGGGCTGGAAACAAGCGGCCTCTTATTGAACTGGTTCTTTCACTGTGGATTCGCTGTCCCTGGAGGTGTCCCAGGCTCCCCTGGATGTGGCACTCAGTGCCCTGGGCTGGGTGACAAGGTGGGGATCAGTCACAGGTTGGACTCGATTACCCTGGAGGGCTTTTCCCACTTAAATGACTCTGTGATTCTGTTTTGGAAACATGGATTTCTGGATTTCCGGCCGATGCCTCAGTGCTGGCTCTGCCCTGACCTCCACCTTTGCCTCCACCTTCTCCCAGCGTTGGTGCTTAGGAATAGCTCAGGAATTTGGCTTGGGGCAGAGTAGGACACTGCAGGCACGACCCCCAGGAGCCAGCCCCCCACCACCCACCTGCTGCCCCCTCCTCAGGGTGGGGGGTCCGGAGGCTGCCCCGGCACAGGGAGGCCCCTCGGACGGAGCTGCGGTACCGATCCTCGGCCTCTGCCTCAGCTGCAGCAGGAAACACCTCCGTGAGGCACAGCCCAGAGCCCCCCGCCCCTCCTCACCCTCCACAGGCACCCCCGGAGCTCCCCAGGGCCCCCCAGGCCCAGGGGACTCACAGCAGCTGCCGTTCCCGGGGAGCTGCTCTCTCCATCCCCGGGGAGCTGAGCAGGTTCCAGGGCAGCCCGGGGCAGGGATGGATGCACAGGAATAGCACATCCAGTCCGTTTTCCCAGCAGGATTGGCATCCACCAGCTCGTGGCCCGCATGAGACTCCAGCCCTGAGCTGGGCTGGTCCCAGGAAACCTTTCCTGCCCCAAGAGAAAGGGAGTGGGGCCAGCCCTGGAGCGATGCCTGGAGGGGGCACATGGTCCATGCACCTCAGCGCGGCAGCTGGAGAGGCTCAGGCTCACAGCAGGATGGAGGGAACGGAGAATTCACGTCTGAGGTACCCGACAGAGCAGCCCTGGGACTTGCAGATCACGGGAGTTTGGAAGCCCAGGGGAAGGACCGGCCCAAACCCAGAGATCTGTGGCCATGCTGCTTCCACACACACAGAAAGGACGAGAACAACCAAAAGTGCTCGTGCCCAGAGACTGCCCCGTTCACCTGGGACACTGAGAAGGGCCAGGGACCAGCCTGGAGCTGGGAACAGCAGCCTAGGACAGGGAGATTTGCTCCTGTGCTTCCCTCCTCCTCTGGCTGGGGATTCCTGCTCTGCATCCCTGGAATGCAGCTGTGAGTTCAGGTTATACCCCAATTACAGGACACGAATTCTTGGGAATGCACAGCCCATGGCTGAGCTGTGACTCTGCACACACAAAGCAGAGACACAAATCCAGTGAGCAGAGCCAGGAGCACAGAGCAGGGGATCCCATGCACAACAGGGAGGATTTGCACCGGGGCTTGGAGCTGTTTCTGTTCTCCTAAAATCACTGTGTTCCTCCAAAAGCCTCTCTTCAAGCAACAATTCTTTTACCTTTGCTGAGTCTAAAATTAATTAATGTGAGTATCTGAGAATGGGAAAATTAGAAGCAATTGAGAGAGCAAACACACAGGTTAGGGCATTTCACTTCAAACCTGCTCTCCCCAGTCCACCAGTGGCTTTTTGCCACAGGACCAGGTGAGGGTGATGGTGAGGGGACAGGGGGACAAGGGGGATCCCCAACTGCCTCTGTGTTTTTTGGGGAGACCAGCACCGCCTCTTCCAGCCACAGATATTTCTGTGACACCCCAAGGGATGCTGTGTCACCCTTATTTTACCTCTCTGGTCTGAATGCTGCCCTTAAACCAGCTGCCCCCTTCCTGGATTTCCTCACCTCTAACCTGAGCAGCTTCCCAAAGCCTTTGCTCCCAGAGTTCTGCTACCGCCTCTCACTGCAGTTCCATTCCAAAACCTTCTCAGGTTCCGCCTCTCCTCTCAGTGCAGCTTCATTCCAAAACTGCACCAGCACAACTGAGCTCCCAGCACCTGCCAGGACACCGTGTGTCCATCC
This sequence comes from Cyanoderma ruficeps, assembly GCA_008694505.1. Classification (NCBI taxonomy): domain Eukaryota; kingdom Metazoa; phylum Chordata; class Aves; order Passeriformes; family Timaliidae; genus Cyanoderma; species Cyanoderma ruficeps. The sequence continues at coordinate 12,893,152 of VZDJ01000076.1, read as the reverse complement.
TGGGGGCCTTCCCCTCACCTGCCAGGGCCTTGTACCCCAGAAACCTGTCAATCTTTTGCTGGCAGTGCTCCTGCTCCTCGTAGGTCAGCAGCTGGTAGATAAACTGCCAGAGGACTTGCTTGGCTGGTGTGTCCAGCACGGGATACACGTCCACAATGAGGGTGTCGATGTTCCTGCAAAACAGGAGGGGAGGGCTGGGCAGTGAGGGCATCCCTCCTGCACAGGCACGGCTCTGCTGCCTCACCTCCGGCATGGATTGATTCCTGCCCTGCTGCTGGAGCCCTGGGCACTGAGAATTCCAGACTTTCTGTGCTCACAGCTCTCGTTGGAGCCCTGGGCACTGAGAATTCCAGACTGTCTGTGCTCACAGCTCTTGTTGGAGCCCCGGGCACTGAGAATTCCAGACTTTCTGTGCTCACAGGCACTGACCCCCAAGCAAACACTGCATTGACCTGAGGCCATGGAAAAGGCTCCCAAAATCGAGTGACAGCCCTGGGATTGTGGGTGTGGGGTTTGGATAGAAGTGTGGGATGTCACAGGGTGGGAAACTCAGAGTTCAAGGGTTTAGTATACAGTAATATATATAAAGCAAGATGGAGGATTTAGGCTGTTTGTTGGCTGAGTTCTTCTTTCTCCTTCTTCTTCATGGGTTTGGGTGTTTTCTGTGATTGGGTGACAATGTTCGCATTGTGGGCCACGGGTGGTTGGTTATTGGGTTAAAAGTAAAAATAATTTAGCTGCCACCTCTTAATTGGACAATTTGTCCTTGAAAAGACGTGGTGGAGTTAGAGGAGTACTCCATTTTGCCCTAGCTAGTTGGAATACTGCAGAATTCCTTCTCACAGCGTGTGAGACTGCAACACAGATAAAAATTAATAAACATCTGAGTCCCAACACGAAATCGCATCTCCTGTGCAATCAATCCCAGCTCTGGCAGAGGCAAAAAAGAAGCCAAAATGTTGACACCCTGCAGATGTGCAGGGATTAAAAACCACGTGGATGTGGCACCTGGGGACATGGTCAGTGGTGGTCGGCAGTGCTGGGGGAATGGCTGGACTCGAAGGTCCCAGAGGGCATTTCCAGCCTAATGGATTCCGTGATTTTGTGTGTAAGAGGGGTGGGACAGCACCAGGAAGCAGAGAGAAGCCCTGGAAAGGTTTGAATTTTGGCCAGCTGCAGATGAACAGGCTGAGGGGGAATTGCACCGGGGAGGGTGGCTGGGCTGGCAGCTCCTGGGGCCAAAGGCTCCATCTGATTTTGGGGGAAAGGGCTGCTGGGAATAGCAGGGCTGAGCACCCCGTGCCATGGGGACAGAACAGCCTGCGACAGGATGAAATTCTGCCCTGGCCCAGGTTGCTCAGAGCAGCTGTGGCTGCCCCTGGATCCCTGGAAGTGTCCAAGGGAAGGTTGGATGGGGCTTGGAGCAGCCTGGGCCAGTGGAAGATGCCCGTGGCAGAGAGGGGAACAAGATGTTCTTTAAGGTCTCTTCTAACCCGAATCATTCTGTGATTCTGTGACAGCCTCTGATAAAACGCTGCTGGAAGGCCAAGCAAGGACAGGAAACGGGGTCACTGATGAAATCTGGAGGGTGCCAGGGGATGTGCCTGGAGCACAGCACTGGGGGATGAGCTCCATGGCAGGATGAGGGCTCTGCCGGCCACAGCCATTCCCGTGCAGCCACCAAGGAATGCTGCAGCCAAGACTCTGGGAAGAGTGAGGAGACAAGGATGGAACACGGAGGGGTTTACTGAAAGGGCTGGAACAGCATCTGGGGCTGTCAGGGACAGCCAGGCAGCAAGACAGCCTGAACTGGGGGATACGAGGTGACCAAATTAACCTAAAGGAACCAAAAACTAAAGGATCTGCCCTGGACACCTGGACTGAGATGAACTGGGCTGGGAAACCTGGAGAGCAGAGGGACAGCAGGGCTGGTGTGACAGCAGGGCTGGTGTGACAGCAGAGCTCCGTGTGACAGCAGAGCTCCGTGTGACATCCTCCCCGCCCAGCTCCGCCTCTGCCGGAGCCGATCCCGGCGGGGCAGCGCTGCGGGCGGCGCCAGGGGCGGGTGGGGCTGGAGTTACCGGTGTTGGAAGAAGCCCTCCAGCGCCTTGCAGACGGTGAAACGCTCGGGCGGGGTCAGCAGGTGCTCCAGCTGCTGCGTGAACGTCCTTCCTTGGATCTTGATGCTAGAGGGGAGAATCTCTGCAACCCACTGCAGGGAGGTGAGGGCCGAGGAGCTGCTCGGGGACTCAGCAGAGTCAGAGTCTGCAAAAAAAACATTCCACCTTTCCTTGGTCTGTTTGGAGGGCGGTGGAGCAGTTTGGGCGCCGCTGGCTGTGTGCTTTGGAGTAGGTGAGGCTGGATGGGGTTTAGGACAAGCTGGTCTAGGGGAAGGTTGTGAAATGAGAACACCTTTAAGGTGCAACCCAAACCATGGCAGGCTGCTGAGGCTCTGTGGAGCTGCTGGGGTTGCTTTGAGGGCACCTGCAAACGAGTTGGGGCTTCTCACATGGGGCTGGGGGCGTCCACTGCTGCCCCAGAGGGAAGAGGCAGGCCCTGACTGCCAGCTCTGTGCCCTGTGGAGCAGCAGCCCCACAACACAGGGACCCTGCAGCCTCCGCAGGGCTCGGGAAGCTCTGCTGGAATCTCCAGGAGGAGATCGACAGGGCCATTCAGGGTACACTCACAGGATCCTCCACAGGGGATCTTTGGTCCCCAGTAGATGCATGGCACTGCCGGGTTCCTCACCTTCCCAAGGCGCCTTTTGAACCTGAAGGATTGGACATCCTTGGTTCTGTAGGCATAACTTTTTTGTGCCATATTTAATTATACAGGGGAAGATCAACCTTTGGGCAAGGATGTTTCTCCTTGTCGCTCTATGCACAAAAATCAGACTACTTGGTGTAATGGTATTTCTTTAGTCCAATCTGCATTTGATGATCTCCCCTTTCAGCTCCCACGGGGAATGCTTTTCCTTTGTGGAGACAGAGCCTGCCCTGCTTTTCCAGCCCCCATCACAGGTGGGCCGTGTGGCTTGGGAAAGCTTACTCTGCTAACACCCCGTGCAAAAACGTTTACGAGACACAGAGGAAAAAGATACATCCATCAATATGGCCCAAACTGTGGAGATGATTTCCAGCAGGAAAGGTTCCCAGCGTCTATCTCACCACCACAGCTCAGTTCAGCCCTACAACCCCCGGATCGGCTGCGCAGGGCGCTGTGCCCGGGGGGTCCTGCCCTCCTCAGGCGCCCCCAGACAGCCCCAGCTCCCCTCCCCAGCAGCAGCAGCATCAATTATTGATCCCTGCAGCGGGATAAGGATCCCGCAGAGCACGGCACAGCCCCCGGGGTTGGCGCGGGGTCGGGTTACTGCGGACGCGGCACACAGCGCACGGGGAGGACGCTGGCGAGGGACACCGAGGACAGTCACACAGCGGGATGAGCCCTCCCGGAGAGCAGCCAAGCCTGAGATCCAGCCTGATCCCACAAAGCACACGGGGCCCCGTGCCCTGGGGAGAGCCGCGTCCCCGCGGGCGGCGCGTTAAACCTGCTCAGCCCAGGGAGGCGCCCGGCAATTCCCTCCTGCGCCGGGAATTGGGCAGCTGCCGCCGGGTTCCTGCCCCGCCGACCCTCCTCCCTGCACTCTTACCGTTGGAGAAGTTGACGATGCCCTCTTCCACCACCAAGGTGGGCATGGCCCCGCTGCCCTGCAGCATCGACACCACCTTGTCGTGGGAGCAGCTCCTGCGGGCGCAGCAGAGCCCGGTCAGAGCTGCTCCGGCCGCAGGAGAGCGCCGAGGGCGCGCCCGCGTTTATCCCATTCATAAACGAACGCCTTCCTTTATCCTGGGCAAGGATGTTCCTCCTCATCGCTCTATGCACAAAAATCAGACTAATTGGTGTAATCGTATTTCTTTAGTCCAATCTGCATTTGATGATCTCCCCTTTTCAGCTACCACGGGGGATGTTTCCCCAGCCCCTCCTCGTGCTGCCCAGAGCCCGGAGGGCTTTGGGCCCCGCTGTGATTCCCTGGATTCTCTCCGTCCTGGAGTGGTTTTCCCTGCGCTGTGCAGGGAGGAGCGTCCCGAGGGACAGCCCGGCTCCTGCCCCAGGGGTGGGCTCCCCTCTCTGCCCGCACCAAGGAATAACCGCGGGAATTCCTGTGGGCGCCCCGAGGAGTGTCACGGCCCAGGGAGGCAGAGTTAAGCTACACCCAGACCCAGAAAATGGGTTTTTTTCCTTTAAATGACACAGGTCTGTCGGTCTGCCCTTGCCTGTCCTAATTCTGCACGAAAAGGAAATGCAAGGTGAATATAAAGCGTAATTTTGTAGGTGAAAAAAAATCTTGGGATGCCCTTGGAGAAGGGTATGGGCCAGGCTGGGGCAATGCCTGCCAAAAACACGGCTCAGAGGACAATCCTCGAGCCGGTCTCTGTTTTCTGGCTGTGCTGCATCAGCCAAGAGTTCGCTGGGTCAGCTGAAACGTGAGAACCCGAGCCCTGACAGAAGCAGCATCGGTTTAACCTTTAAATATTCATCACCCTCTCTTGTCCTGGAGCCTCCTCTAACCCTTTGCTCTTGGTTTTTATGCAGAAAGACACGCCCGAGGACACAGGGGCTGCTGCCCTGCACTGCTGAGGGGCACAAGTGCCTCTGGTCCCGTTGCTTCGGTACACAAACAATACACAGAATTCACTTCTGGGTACAAAAGGGATTCCCACATGGCTTTAAGCCCATGATCCCGTTGTGGGGGTGACTCGTGGGCTGGATGGGGCTCTGCTGCTTCCCAAAGCAGAACCTCAGGTGTTTAACACAGATCAACTCAGAGGGGCTGAAGTTGGGGTCGGGGGACAGGCTGCAGTCAGAACCCGGGTTATATAAACTGTCCTGCACAGAGAACCCAGAGGAGCAGCAGGGATGGAGCAAAATGCTCCCCTTAGAGCCAGATTTTGTGCAGGAGCATAAAGGAGCTGTCCCCAGCGGTCCCCACAGGGCAAACCCCTGTGCACAGAGTCACATGGGGACCAGGGCCAGCAGCTCCTGTTTCCCTTGCCCGAGAGTGACCACAGGGTGTGCTCAGCCCCCGGCCCTGGGTGCCCTGCACAGCTCCTACCTCATGTCCAGGCCGTTGAGGAACAGGATCCTGTCTCCAGCTTTGAGAGCAGCCTTCTCCGCCGGGCTCCCTGAAGGACAAAGGGGCTTCAGCTGCAGCACCCCTGCCTGCGATGGGGGCCCAGGGACACCCCCAGGCAGGGCACCCCTGTCACCTGGGTTATCTGGGTGGGCTGGGACTGTTCACCCAGCTGGGTGCAGCACCCAGTCTGCCCTGGGAACGCTGGTGTCCTTTTGGGATCGTCACTGAACACGTTTCCCACTCCTCAAAACAAGGAGTGGCTGTAGCCAATCTAAATTGTACCAAAGATGCTCGTTATTCCACTGATGGAAAAACTCCATCACCAAGCCTTGGGAAAGCCCCTTTTGCTCTTTTTTAGCAAACAGCACTTCACATTTCAAGTTCAGACCAGAGACCAATAAGTGATCCCCTGAATCCCGTGTCCTTACCTGGCAGGACAGACTCGATCCACACCGGGGCATGGCCACGGAGTGTGAAGCCAAAGCTCCTGTTGCCTTTATAAACTCGCACAGTTCTGGGGGCGAAAAAGGCAAACAGGAGGTCAGAGTACAAGAGCCAGCCCTCGTTCCCTTCCCCAGCCCCTCCACAGCCCTGTCAGCCCAGGTTCTCCTCAGTGCTCAAGCCCCAAACACTCCCAATGTCCCCACGAGATGACCTCTGATACCAAAGTGCCTTTCAAATGTGATTTTAAAGAGGAACGTGGGGTAGATATATAGATTTAAAGAATATATATATATATGTATAAAAGCTAAAAATCATCTGGTTCCAACCCCCCATGGCAGGGAGTTGGAACTGGATGATCTTCAAGGGCTCTTCCAACCCAAACCAGTCTGTGATTCTTCATTACAGAGAATTAGAGAGACAATGTGGTTCAGGGAGCAAAGGTCTCGTAGGCCGATGAGAGAGGAATTAAATTCCTCTAGGAAATTTTGGAAGGAGCATTAGGAAATCTCCCTGCTGGGAGGCTGATTGGAGCTGGGGGTCGTTCCCACAGGGAGCTGGGGGAAGGGGGAATTACTGAGATCATTTCCAACCAGCAGGATCCTGTGCCGGCAGGGAGGGACACCGTGCTGGCAGTGGATTTTGGACAAGCCACGGGGAAGGCCGCGGTGGCAGGAAGGTGGGCTGGAGCTGGACCCCCCGGATTCCCCGGGCCCGGGGCAGGATCCGCGGGCAGCAGGCGGAGCCCAGGGGCGGCCGCGGTCTGGCCATCTGGGCACGGGAAGTGGGTTAATCCCCGAGCTCCGGGGATTGTCTGTCCTTCCTCCCACAGCCTCGTCCCAGACACCTGCCGGGCACGGCACACACGGGCTCGGAGAACCAGGGAATCTTAGAGTCCGAGAAGACTTCTAAGATTATGAAATCCAACTGTGAAGGCAGCAGCAGCCCCGTGTTCAGCACTGCCCCGTGTCCTCCAGTGCCATATTCACCATTCCCTCTGCACTTCCCGGGGTGGGGACAGCCCCAGTGCCCCGGGCAGCCTGTGACAGTGCTCGGCAACCCTTGCTGTGAAGGAATTTCCCCTGACAGCCAAACTGAACCTCCCCTGCTGCACCTCCGGGCCGTTTCCTCTCATCCTGTCACCCGGGAAAGAGACCAACCCCAACCTGGCTCCAACCTTCTTCCAGTCTGCTCTGTGCCCGGGTATCCCGAATCCTGCTGGCACAACCAGGCATCCCAAATCCTGCTGGCACAACCAGGAGTCCTGGAATTGTGCTGGCACAGCTGGGTACCCCAAATCCTGCTGGCACAGCTGGGTACCCCAAATCCTGCTGGCACAACCAGGCATCCCAAATCCTACTGGCACAACTGGGTACCCCAAATCCTGCTGGCACAGCCTGCATCCCACCCAGCAAGGAGCAGACATCCCCTCAGCCTGTGCATCCCACCTCAGCTCCTCACTCAGCTGGTCGCAGCCAGCCCTGCTGGGCTGAGGGGACACAGAGGGTGCCCCGGGGCTGGGACAAGGGGCACAAAGCCGCCCAGCATTCCCGAGGGATCGGTCTCTGTCCGTCCGGATCCCAGGAGGGTTTCACACCGAGTGCCCCTCCCGCATTCCATCCGCACAAACCCGGGCCCCGGGAGAGCTGCTACCTGCGGGCCGCCCCCGAGGCCACATTGCTGGTGACGAGCGAGGTGGTTTTGCGCAGGCTCTTGCTGAGCTCCTCGTGGCTGCGGGGCACGGAGCTGGCGCGGGTGGACACCAGCAGCCGCTCCTGGTGGTCCTCGCTGCGGCTGCGGCGCAGGCGGTTGCTGTGCTCGCTCTTGGAGCGGCAGAGTTTGCTGATGAGGCTCTGCGACACCACCTCGTCAAAGCGCTGCCGGTGCTTCTTGGGGATGAAAATCCTGGGGGGGAACGAGGCAGGGGAGGAGAGTGAGGAGCGGGGCCAAGGCGGCTGCGGCACAGAGCTGCGGAGCCGGGCGTCCCTGCGAGGGAAGGAGCAGAACTCCTCTGTGCGCTTGGAGCCAGTCCTCACAGAGCTGAGAATGCCGGGGCTGGGGACACCGGGGGGTGTTGGGGACACTGGAGGTGCTGGGGGACACTGGAGGTGCTGGGGCACCAGGGATGCTGGGGACATTCAGGATGCTGGGGACACCCAGAGTACTGGGGACATTTGGGATGCTGGGGACACCAAGGGGTGCTGGGGACACCAGAGACACCAGCTGCATCTCTCCCTCCATCCCATGCAGAGCTCCACTGGAGCAATGATGTCAGACCCCTCCTCCAGACCTGCTTCTTCCCCAGCAGGTTCTGGGACCCCCCCAAAGGTCTCTCCCCATCTCCTGCCCCACACTCAGCTCTCCTGGGCTGCAGCCTTGAATATTCCCCCATTCCAGCTCCCTCCAGTGCCAGGCAGGAGCCTCGTGCCCCCTGGGAGGTGATGGTGCTGCAGGGACGGGCACGGTGACACCACAGGCAAGGGGACACCCCCGAGAACTTGCTCTGTTTTGTGTCACCTCCTCTCTGCCTGGCAGGAGCAGCCAAGTGGCCTCTGTGCCCCTGCAAGGAGCCCCAGGAAGTCAGAGGATGCACGGGGAGTGCAGGATCCCAGGAGGGAGGGAGGAGGTGAGCTACATAACCCTTGGAGACATTTCATCTTTTCCTTTTCATCTCTTCTGGTCACAGCAGCCAGACCCCGACACCTGCTCACCTTCCCCTACCCTCGGCTGGCACATTTTGGGCCTTCTGGAGGAGCTGTCATCTCCGGCTGTTTCTATAGCAACTCCTGCAGCTGCAGCCGCTCCTTACACAAAATAATCCCGTGAGGTTCGCGGGGTGTGAGAGCCCAGCCCGGTGTGAGCACAGCCCCGAGGGGTGTGAGAGCACAGCCCGGTGTGAGCACAGCCCCGAGGGGTGTGAGAGCCCAGCCCCGAGGGGTGTGAGCACACCCACGTGTGCCACCGCAGCCGCAACTGGGCCAAAGTGGTGCCAGAGGACCCAGAGGAAGCTGCTCCGAGGGGCGGCACAGCCGGGGCTGGCAGGGGATCCCACAGGGCTCCCTCGGGCAGCTTCACCAAGGGAACACAAAAAACACGAGTGGAGACACAGGAGGGGAGGCTTCAAATCCCAAATCTACCAGCACCAGGACATCTCTGCTTCCCCCAGCCAAAGGCAGAGCTCAAAACGAGAGCTGGTGCAGGAGAAGACGGAGCGCAAGGCACCCGAAGCTGGCAGATGCTCCTGCAGAGCATTTGGTGACAATTTAAAATAAGTAAAGCATTGGGGCAATTCACAGGCCATTTGTGATTAAGCAGCAACTTAGGAAAGAGTGAAATTGTGCTAATAAATAGTTCACCCTGTGGGACAGGGGAGGATGTGGGTCCCCCAAGCCTCTGCCCTGGGCTGGGCTCCCACCAGGGAGAAGTCCGGGTTCCTCACAGGCAAAATGAGCACAATCCCATTTAATTGGCCAAATTAAATCGGCCCTGCTCATTCCAGCAGAGCTGTCCCACTTTGCACAAGTCTCTGCTTCACCACTGGGCTGAGGAGCTCAGCTCCAGACCCGGCCCAGGACCGGGCAGGGGCACTGAGCTCAGCTCCAGACCCGGCCCAGGACCGGGCAGGGGCACTGAGCTCAGCTCCAGACCTGGCTCAGGACCGGGCAGGGGCACTGCTCTGAGACTGGCTCCGTGCTGGAGAGCCGCAGTGCCCAGACAGGAGAGATCTCACTACTGCTACAATCCCACCAAGGCAGGCGAAACAGCTCCCGTGGCTGTTCCTGCCATCCCAGGGGATAAACCTGCCTCTGTCCACTGTCATGGCACCAAGGAGCAGCACCCAGCTGGGATCTCCTCTCCCAGCAAATCCCACCAGGATTTACAGACCATGGATGTGCCCACCCCGTTTGCGGAGGACAAGCAGGGGCAGGGTTGGACAGTGCCAGCCTCGTGCCTTCAGCTTCCTCCTCCTCTTCCTCGGGTGCTCCAGGCTGTGTTTGCTGATGGAGAGGGCATGGGAAAGGCACCCCCATCCCTGACCCTGTGCCCACTCCCATGGCCGGTGCTGCTGAGCCCCAGGGCACCAGCCCTCCTCTGCACTCACCCAGGAGAGCTCAGGCTGCTCCAGCACCTGCATGGCAATTCAGGGCGTTTTCCAGGCCGGGAAAGGTCCCAGATGCTCCAGGCTGCTTTACCTTCATCCCATCCCCAAAGCAGCCCAGCAGGATGGTGGCAGTGCCACTGTGCCCGTCCCCTGCCCTCGGCTCCTGCTCGGGGCTCCCTTGGGTGCACTGGGCACCCCTCAGCCTGTGCCACACTGCCACTGCCCAGCTCCCGGGTGGGTCACTGCCTGCCCAGCTGCCGGGTGGGTCACTGCCTGCCCAGCTCCCGGGTGGGTCACTGCCTGCCCAGCTCTGCACAGACATTCCTGCAGCCCACCCTCGCTGGGAGCCGCCTCCCCCATTTCCCAGGGCTCCGGACGGCCCCTGTCCCACATGCACACGTCCTGGAGGGGCACCGGGCTCCCCGGGACTGTCCCACCCGGGACGCCGATGCTGGGGCTCAGAGGGACAGCATGAGTCCCCCTGGGAGGGCAGCAGGGCTGGCTCCAGCCTGGCCGGGGCGGGTGAAGCTGCCACAAGTTCGCTCAGCCAGGGGAGCGCGGGGACAGTGGGCCTGGCTCCATCACACCCCCAGCCCCACGCCCTCATCCCCCCGGGCTCCAGGGAGACAAAGCGGCCCCGGACGGGCTCTCCCCACCGCCCCCACACCAACTGCCCACCCCAGCCGCACTCAGCGGTGGCACGGCTGTCCCGGGGACACAGCAGGGTCCCCAGAGCCCCCAGAGGCAGCAGAGCCATGCCAGGGATGCCCGCGGGGCACGAGGCTCTGCCAGCACCCCCGCGGACGGGGACGCGGGGCCGGGACACGTACCGAAAATGCCGGGAGAAACTCCGGTCCTTTCCCATTTGTCAGGGTGCGGCGGGAACAAAAGGGAGACGCTTCAGATGCTCATGCAGCTGAGCCTCAGGCTCGGCTCACGCCCACGACGCGGCCGCTCCGACAGCCCGAGCGCATCAGCCGGAGCCGCCCCGCCGGTGGCAGCCCCGCCGTGCCCGGGGAGCGCGGCCAGACGAGCCGGAGCCGGCACCTCCACCTGCCTCAGCCCCTGGGCCCGGCCTCCGCCACGCTGCCAGCCCCAGGTGCCGCTTCACCATCGGCCGAGAGGCTCCGCTGGCGTCTGCCGGGCTCCGGAGCCAGTTCTGCCCTCGCTGCCCGGCCCTGCCCCGGCTCGCAGCCACCAACCCTCGCTCTCCCCCTAAAAAACTGCAGGCGCTGTGATTTCCAGCCGGAACGATCTCGTAACAGAAAGGAGGGCACGGCTCGGCGCCGAACTCCGGGGGGATGCCTCCCTAGTGCTAATTAGTTGACTTCTAAAGTGCTCGTGTTTAAATTACGTGCTGCAGTAAGGGGTGAGAAACCTTAAAGGCAAACGGCATCGGGGGTGCGGGTTTGGGGCGGGGAGATGGAGCTGCCGGGCCGGACCAGGACCAGAGTCATGGGCCCAAACCCCCGCATGGAGCATCCTTTACCCCCAGGGTAAAGCGCTTTTCAGTAGGAATAAAAGAGAAAACCCTTCTTTAATTTCAATAACGCCATCTTTAAGCACAGCGCTGGCGTCTGGTGAAGAGGATGGGAAGGTCCCCAGAGCTGCCAACATCACACACAACCTCCAGGTAGCAGCAAAGGAAGGAGACATGGGAAATGTGTGGTTTAGCCCCAAAACAACCGGCAAAGACCTGACCTTGAGTCTGTCGGTTGTGCAGAAAAACACGTCCCAGCCTGGATTAAAACACTGAGCTACACTTGGATTATGCCTGAACTGTGCTGTGGAAACCGGTCCCGAAAAGCTCTGCTGGTCCAGCCAAATGCTAAAATCCGGGAGAGAAAACTCCTGCAGGCTTTACCCCCAGAACAGGAATTCTGTTTATGAACCCCAAATTCTCCAACCTCATCTACCCGTGTGTGTGGGACGGGGCTCCCAGCCCCGGCAGCTCCCACAGCTCCGGAGCCTCCAGACCCTCGTGGAGGACAGGATTGACTCCAGCCCGGCAGCTGCACGGAGCTGGGATCCCATTACCCCATTCCCGAGGCTCCACAATCGCTCCTCCTGCAGATGTTTCACAGCTGGGACCATTGTCACCCGTGGCCAGGAATGCAGGTGCTTTTCCCCCCGGGAGCGCAGGCAGGCACCGGGGCTGGGAGCCCCTCACAGCCCTTCCCTGGCCACCCTGCTCCCCCCGGGGACAGCCCAAACCCCCGACAGCTCTTGGAGAGGGTCACCCTGACCCATCCCTGCTCCAGCTCCACTAACGATTCACCAAGGAGTGTCCCTGGAGCAGATCCACACCCCGTGCCTGGCTGGGGGTCCCCGTCCCCACCAGCACCCCAGGGTGCCCTCAGCTGTCCCAAATCCAGTGTCCCTGTGCCCAAACCATGCCGTGCACCACGAGCTGGTGGCTTTGTCCTTGCCCTGGCAGGGACGGGCAGTCCCACAGCCCCGGGGACATGGAGACCTTCAAAGAATCCCCCAGAAAGGCTTTTCCTGCAGCTCCACTCTGCTTTCCCTGTTTTCAAGACACTGGAAAACTCATCCTAAGTAACCACTTCCCAAAATAAAAGTTGTGACTCCAGCAGGGCGCAGGCGGGCCAGGCTGATCCCATCTGCATCCCAGGCGGAGTTTGATTTGCCAAAGGAATTTAATCTCCTATCGGGAGATTTCGCACCGAGGCATTTTGGTCATGACCTATTTGAACTCCGCCAATAAAAAAGGAACTCGCTCCCAATTGTCTCACTGGTGACACGTTTTCACGTTTTGTTCCCTGTTGCCCTAATTCCCTTTATTTTTTTTTGGGCAGCTGAGCATATGCTGGGCCATCAGATTAGGGATTTTTTTTTTTTTAATAGAAGCAAACAAGAGCTGCTTTTCCTCCATTACCATCCTGTGATCCAGGTGGTTTTCCAGCGGGAATGCCGGGACCGTGGACAGAGGACAGTGTCCATATCAGCATCAGGGACTCGGGGGGGTCTCTCGTGCTCCATCCACATCCAAAAGAGCTGGGAAGCTCCCCCCAGCCCTGGAGAAGTGGGTGCATGGAGGGGATTGAGAGGCAGGGAAGCAGCACAATCCATAATATACAAATCCTAATGGCTGAAATGAAATTCCTGATCCCGGGCCGGTCACAGATGGCTGGAGCAGTTTAATACGGGAACACGCCAGGCAGTTTCATTGCCGTGAAAAACAAGCTGAGACAAATAGATTGTGCTGGGAGCGTTATTAACACGGGCTCGGTGGAATTTCTCCCGGAATACGGGAGCCCCCGGTGGATTTCACAGCGATTTCAGCCGTGTCGGGGATGGGAGGCGGCTGCGGTGGGAGCGGGCTCAGCCCAGCCCAGCCCAGCCCGGCTCCCCTTGGCTTTCCCCGGGAGCAAACGGGGCCAAACCAAAGCAGTGGAGAACAAACTGCCCCAAAGTGTCCTCCCCGCAGCCCTGAGGCACAGCGCGACTGACAGGAGACCCAAAACAGCGTCTCACGGTCCAAACTGAGCTTTCCCCCAAGGATGCAGCCGGGTGGGATCCCCCAGTCCAGGTTACAGGGCAGTGGCCGTGTGACCTCAGAGCCGGTTGTTATTCCCAGCACTGCGGGAGGGGATCGGAATTTCCCCCCAGTTCCGCTGCAAACAGATGTTTTTAACCCAAACGGTGCTGCCGGGGCGGGTTGACCCCCGGCACGGCACCGCCGGGAAAACACACGCTGCGAGGGGACACGGTGCCCGGGACGGGGCGGTGAGCCAGTGCCACCGCCCTGGGTGACACCGAGGAGGATCCCCCGTGTCCCGCTCGGCTCCCAGGGGCATTCCTGCCCCCGGAGCCCGGGGATGGACTGGGAATGCTGGCGGCAGCTCTGCACAGCACCGGGCGCCGCAGCTCTGCCCTGGTTTGAAACCAGCTCAGAAATCAGAGCAGCACCAAGGGACGTGACCCCCCGAGACCGCGACCGGCCCCAAATAACCCATCCCGTCCCCAGCCCGAGCGGGGCACAGGCGGCCCCGGCACGGGGAGCAGAGGGGACAAACCCCGCGGGCCAGACCCGCGCTCTGGTGTCGCCGGTGACGGAACAACCCAAATCAGAGCCTCCCCCTCCTGGCGGAGTCCGCGAGGCAATACGGATGCTAAGAGTTAATTAACTTCCATCACACCTTGTTTTCGCGGTGCCGGGGGCTGCCGCGTTCCGGAATTAACCTGATTTAAACCCATTTCCCTCGCTCCCGGGAAAGGCGCGTTCCTTACTCACCCGAGGCAGCTCATCTTCCCCCCCGGCAGCCGGATTTCAGCATCCTCGGGCACAGCTACAACTGTGCACTTTGCCTACACACATCGGCCATATGGGCAGGGGATGGGAGCGGGGAGGACCCGGCGCAGCACGTGCATTATCCCCGCTATTCACAACCAAGCAGATGANAAAAAAAAAAAAAAAAAAAAGTCGGCAAATTAAAATCTGCGGGAGCTTAATTCTGGCCAAATGGGATGAAATCCATTTGAGATAAAAAGAAAAGGGGGAAAAAAAATCCGATAGTGGAAGAGCCCGGCTGGAGGACGGAGGAGAGGCGGCTGCAGGCGCGGGTGGATCCGTGTGTCCGTGTGCTGACTCGGGGCTCTGGGGTTACGCTGACACTCGGCGTTAGAGCCCGGGGGGAGCCCAGGGAGGGGACAGCAGGGGAGGGGACAGCAGGGGAGGGGACAGCAGGGGACAGCCGGCAGCGGCAGCAGCACAAAAATAAACACGGCTGGTGCAGAGGGAAGGTCCAATCAGGCCAGCGCCAGGGTCAGTGGGAGACGGGGACGCTCCGGCGCCCGGCCCTGCGTGACGGGGGACACACGGGCACACACGGCCTGCCACCGCCGTGTGACCGGGCCAGGGCACAGCCGCCTGCCCGGGGCAGGGAACGGCGGCGGGGACCCCTGTTGGTGTCACCCCGACATCCATCCCAGGCCCCGGCCCATGGCACTGCCGGCCTGGGGAGAAGCGGCTCATCCCCCCCTGCGAGGGCTCCTCCCCTCCGGGCTCCTCAGGGCATGGAGACCACCGGGGTGTGCAGGACTGTCCCCGTCTCAGGTGGGAACAGTCCCCGCAGAGCAGGGCACAGCCCCACAGGGATGCCCAGTGTGGAAACAGTCCCCACAGAGCGGGGCACAGCCCCACAGGGATGCCCAGTGTGGAAACAGTCCCCACAGAGCTGGGCACAGCCCCACAGGGATGCCCAGTGGGTGCTCCCGAGGTGCCAAGTCTTCCCTGGGCTGATCCCACAGGACAAGCCCCAGGACACTGGCTGGGTCAGCTCTGGCGGGCTCTCCTGCCCAGGCTGTGCCCACATCACTGCCCTGTGGCCCAGGCCGGCACAGCAGCCACACTGCACCCACCCCAGAGCCAGGCTGGAACTGGGACACCCCTGCATGAGCCCCCCGTGGCCCTTCCCCAGCCCCGGGTGCTGCTTCAGGGCACAGACCCCAGACCCCTCCTCAGACTGGACTGGAATCACCCAAGGAATTCACAGCCCCCTGAATCCAGAGCTCCCGGGAGCTGCTCTCCACCCCCAGGGAGAGCAAAGGCAGGGACGGCTCCTGGTTGGCAGCAAAGCCATGGGAGAGACCCCGGGATCAGCCGGGATCGGGCACAGCAGCACGCCGGGCACTGCCCCCAGCACCCACAGCTGGGAAACCTGCTCTCCAAGGCACCTTTTTTATTTATTTTCTTGACTTCATTTCATTAAGACTAGACAGTAAATCTTTTCCCTGAGCTAAATATTCCATTTCCATTAAACCCAGATTAGCTGCCAGAGCCGTGGCACCCCTGGCCCCAGCCCTGACCTTAACCTTTCACACGGGGCAGGGGGCAATCAGGGGGCTTGACCCTGTTTTGGGGGGCCGTAATGGGGTGCTGGCCCTGGCAGCACAGGCTGGGCATGGGGCAAGCTCCGGATGGCAGCACCAGGTCCAGCCAAGCTCTCCTCACTGACACAGGGACAGGGACATCCTGGGGGAACCTGCTGTGCCCCCCACAGAGGGGCTTGGATCCGGAAGAAGATTTGGACACTTATTCAAATCCCCTCCGTGGGGGGATGTAATCCCGTATAATTCCCCAGGGATGATGACAAAGGGGATATCTGAGGCATTTGAGGTATTTCCATGGCTCTTGCTGGGGGAAAGAAATTTCCTGAATTGTGAGTGGTGGGGGCTTGTTTTTGATTTAGTTTGGGGTGATGGTTGAGGCCTGGCTCGGTGCCATCCCTCCCTGCCCCCAGCCCCAGCTGTTGGCAGCTCGGATCCCTCCAGGATGCTCAGTGGGGACAGGACAGGCTGGACATGGGCACCTGGACGAGGTGACTGCGGGCGGCTGACGGTCCCCTCGGCACCCTGGCCCTGCAGGGGTCTCTGCCAGGTGTGGAGGGGCCCTGGGGGACCCACAGAATCACAGCAGGGGGACACTGCATGGCCAGGGCCCCCAAACCGCCCCTGCCACCCTCCCCATGGCCGGGTCACAGCAGAGACCCCGCACGGGGACGTTGTTATGGAAACTGTAATATCTTGCAATTCCTCTGATTAGAGCGGGAATTGGAAAGCTGGGCCCGGAGCGAGGCCAGATGGAGACCTGATTCCCTAATGGCCACAGTCTCAGCCTGGCTGTAATCCCACCACGTGTCCCCGTGCCAGCAGCAGCTCCAGCCCCAGCCCCGCCCACGCTGCCCAGGCGCAGCACTGGCAGCACCCCCGGGGCACAGGGGCTCCAGAGCCCCAGGGGAGCATTGCCAGGGCATCCCGGGATGTGTCACCACTCCCTGGCACCCCAGGCAGCCCATGGCCCCAGCAGGGACCCCCCAGTGCCAGAGCTGCTGGCAGTGCTGGCCGAGCCTGAGCCCTGCTCCAGCACCAGCTCTCACCCTGCACAACTCAGATTATTTTCTGGCCAGGCTTTTGGAGAATCTCCAGTGGCTCTGCAGATAACCCCATCTCCCTCCCAAACCGTGCCCAGGCATGGGAGCCACATCCCCTGCTGCAGGCAGAGACAGTGGGGTGCAGGTCCCCCACACACCCTGGGCAGGAGGGCACAGGGGTGCTGGGCTAAGATGCCACCAAGCTTGGCTCAGCTGTCCCTTGGAAAGCTGGCTGGCTTCTTCCCTACAGGATCCTCCCCACCCCTTCCATTCCCTGCAGGATCCTCCCAACCCCTTCCCTTGCTTGCAGGACCATCCCAACCCCTTCCCTGCAGGACCATCCCGACCCCCTCCCACAGGATCCTCTCAACACCCTCCCACAGGATCCTTCCAGTCCCTCCCCTGCAGGATCCTCCCAATCCTTTCCCTTCCCTGCAGGACCCTCCCAGCCCCTTCCCTGCGGGATCCTCCCAACCCCTTCCCTGCTTCCCTGCAGGATCCTCCCAACCCTTTCCCTTCCCTGCAGGACCCTCGCAGCCCCTTCCCACAGGACCCTGGCAGCCCGCCCAGCCCTGCCCAGCCCCGCCCTGCCCAGCCCGGCTCCCCCGGCGGCGCAGGCACGGGCAGCGGTGGTTTGGGGGCGCCGGGGCGGCCCCTCGTACCTGATGCTGTCCACCAGGGGCCGGTGGGACTCGTGGGTGAGCAGCATGCCCAGGGCGCTGGCCAGGCGCTCCACCCTCCTCTCGGCCGCGTACTGCTTCAGCACCGCGAACAGCTTCTCCTTCAGCTCGGGCCGCTCCCCCAGGACGGCGTCCACCTGCACAGGGAAGGGGCGCTGAGCAGGAGAGCATGGAACCACGGACGGGGGCACTGGCACACGGGAAATGTGTCCCGTCCCCGCTCAGCCATGGAGGGAAGCGCGCAGGGAGGAGAGGGACGCCTCAGACACCAGCCCGTCACACGGCGCTGCTCTGCTCCCACACACGGCCCTGGGACTGCTGTTCCAAACATTCCACCGCAGCAGCGGTGAGACCCCGGACTCCCAGACTCGGTGGGAGTTCCAAACGTTCCTCCAGAACAGCGGTGAGACCCCGGACTCCCAGACTCGGTGGGTCACAGTGGCCCTGCAGGAGTGGCTCTGGCACAGCTGGGATGGGGTCAGCCTGGAGTCTGCCTGCCAGAGGATGTTGCAATGGGCTTTGGGAGCTGTTTGAGCTTCCTGCCTTGTGCATCACTCCTCCGTCCCTCGGGGCAGCTCTGTCCTGCCCCTAGCACCGGGAAGCTGCTGGGAATGGGGAGACAGAACACGAGGGAGAGTGCCAGCCCTGGAAACAGCATTGACAGCTCCCATCCTCTCTGGCTGGGACACGCACAGTAATTAGCTAATTACCATTGAGACAATTACCCTGCATGGGACCCTCCTTATTCACCTCCTCCCTCACTGGGGGGCTGTCCCTTGTCCTCGGGCAGCAGGAACTGGCTCCTCACCTGGACCTCTTGTGTGGGAAGCGGGAACTCCCTGTGGCTGCCTCTCCATCCCTGTGCCTGTTGGGTTCTCCTGAAAGGTGATGTTTTTGTGCTGCCGGCAGGTTTAACTGCAGGGTTTAACTGCAGGAAGGGGAGAGGAGCCCCTCGCCCTTCCCGGGGCACTGGGGCTGTGTGCAGGGCTCTGTGTCACCCCTGAGCTGCCACTGCCAGGGAGCCGCAGGCATCACCTGCCTGGGGAATTTTTCCCAGGTGTTGTCCCACTTGGCAGCTCCCCAGGGAGCTGGCACGGGCACCAGGAGCCCAGCAGAGCCCCCCAGTGCCACTGGCTCTGCACAGGCACTGCTGGGGCTCCCGGCAGCAGCAGCACTTCAAGGTTACCAAATCTGGGGCAGCCACAGCAGCAGCGTCCCCTGGGCTGGCTCGTGAGCACGGTCCCCAGGTCCTGCACAGGACTGACAGGCTGTGGCGTTCCTGGTGGGATGGATCCCAGAGGGCTGCTGCGGAATTGCTGCCTGGGCTGGGATTGCAGGGCTTGGTGGGTGGGGATTGCAGAATCATTTTTGGTCGGAAGAGACCTCCCAGATCCTCGAGTCCAACCCCTGACCCTGTCCCCACCTTCTCACCCAGCCCAGGGCACCGAGTGCCACATCCTCTCACTCCTTGGACAAGGATGACGACTCCACCACCACTGGGGGGCTGCCAGCCCTCGTGGAGCTCCCAAGGTGTCCCTGAGCACGCAGGGAACAAGAGGAGACATTTCCCTGGAACTGAGACCGTGGGCATCTCCCCGGTGATGCCCCAGGGTGCCGGGACACTGTCCCAGCCCGGCTCCAGCCCTGCCCCAGTGCCAGTGACACGGACACCACTGCCTGCCAGGCAGGCCAGCCAGCCTGGGCCTCTACCAAACCAAGGAGGCTGGGAAAAAGTGACCTGTGGGCAGTGCAGGTGTGAAACACAAACCACCAGCACCGTCCGACCTTCCAGCCCTGCAGTGGGCGAGCAGCAGCACCCGGGTGCTCACAGCACCGACCGGGGCCGGGAAAAGGAGGAGGTAAAACACCCCACTGGGTTTAGCCTTTTCTACATCATGGAGAAACTGAAGCCACTTCAAACGTGTGAATTCCCTCTGGAGAGGCATCTGCCAGCCGAGCTGTGCTCCAGCAGCACGTGTGCTCTGCCTTGCTCCTGCCCAGGCTGGGCTGGGCTGGCCCGGGGGGTTTGTGGGGCTGGGGCGGGAGGGGACAGAGGTGCTGATGGGGGTGCTCCCAACACCACAACGAGCTCGCTGTCCTGTGATCATCCAGGAATCTTTTACTTGGCTTAATGTGACTTCAGAGGCAGAGGCGGCGCTGAACAACCGCCCCTCCTCGTAAATCTCCTGTAATCTGCAGGTATCTGTTTCCCACGCCCATGAATCCAAACCTCAGAGGGTATTCGTGAATCTTTAATGGAGAGGCTGACTGAGGGGATTCTCCTGATACCCACAAATCTCGTTACGGATGTCTTGTTCCTTTATTAACTTGGGATCAAAAAAAAAAAANNNNAAAAAAAAAAAAAGCCCTACCAGCCTGCTTATTTTCATAACAGCATTTTAAAAGGCTACTTTGAAATGGAAATTAGAAACATTGAAAAAAAACAACTGTGATCAAATTTATAATTAGCGCAAGGCGAGGTGTTTGGTAAAACACCCACTAGGAAGTTTTCAGGAGCACAATGAAGATGTAATTGCATTGATGTTTTCCCCTTTTGCAACAAAATAAGAACTAAAATGTCTGCGGGGTGACAGGCTCAGACGTTGAAGGGACACGCAGGCTCCCAGCAGAGCAGGATCTGCCCTGCGGGTTTCTCCACTCTTGCAGTGCAAGGGAATAAGGACTCGGGCTCATCCCCCGGGAATCTCTTTGCAGCACCCATCTGTTCTCCCAGGTAATTACCCGACCTTTCTCTCAGGGAGTTCATGCCCCAAATCTGCACCCCAGCCCCGTAACCAAGCCGGGAGCGTTCCCCACCCGTGTGCCAAGGCTGGAGGTGGGAATCCCCAACCCACCCGGCGCAGGGGCTGCCCAGCACCCCGGCCCTGTATCCCACACCCCGGCCTCACCTTCCTGCTGAATTCCTGAGCCTTCTGCCTCCTGTCCCGGCGGGCGGTGGCGGCGCCCGGGTCCCCGGCGTTGTCCCCGCGCTGTGGCCGCAGCAGCGCCAGGCGCAGGGACCGCCCGCGGCACGACCCCACCAGCGCCGCCGCCGCCTCGGGCATCGCCACCGGCGTCCCGTCCACCTCCAGCACGTAATCCCCGGGCTCCAGCCCGCAGGCCGCCGCGGGGGACTCGGGGCTCACGCTGGCCACTCGCGGGGGGCTCTCGCCGGCCAGCTCGAAGCCGAAGCATCCCCGGGGCCCGGGGGGGATGCTGGCGTGCTGCAGCCGGGACACCACGCCGATGCTCGGGGGGACGTTGCCGCAGCGCCGGGCCAGCCCCAGCAGCGCCTCGCAGCCCAGGGACGACACGGGCTGTCCCTCGATCTCCAGCACTTCGTCCCCTGGGCGCAGCCCCGCCAGCGCCGCGCTGCTGCCCTCCTGCACCCACAGGATGTAGCACGGCCCCGAGCCGCTTATCCGGAACCCGAAGGATTCGGGCCAGCCCTGGTTGGTCGCCGGCATGGCTGAGACTGGAAAAGAAGGAGGGGAAGAGAGGAGTTGTGATGGCTTTGGCATCCTTAGGGGTCGTTCCTGTAGATGCCATGTGGAGCCCGGGGGGTGCGGGGTTACAGCGGGTGCTGTGTCCCCTCACCGTGGGAAGAAAGGCCCCAAGAGCCTGGATTTCCTCTAGATTCCCTTAAAATAACAGCTTTTACTCTGTCTCAGGCTGCTGGTGGGGCCACTGAGGAGGCCACACTGGCTGGGAAGGTTGGGGCTACAGGTGGCACTCAAATGTGACCTGGCACAGCCCTGGTGTCACCTGTGGCACCACCTACCCCCTCTCCCCAGGAGCCTCATTTAGGCACCTTCTTGTATTTATTTGTCCATCAAAATGATTCATTCATTTCCCTGACATGTTCCCTGAACGAACATATGATCCAAGGACTTAAACCAGCTTGATTTTAACCAATATTTTAACTCAATATTTTAGCTGTTTGCAACTACAAAAATACTGTAAATTCCTTAGAATTGGCCAGATCCTCTCAGGATCATTTCTTTGTGCCCTCTCAGTCCCGTGCATGAGTTGTCCTGCTGGCAGCATCCCGAAATGGCAGGTGATGGTTCTCAGCAGAGCTTGTTTGTGGCTCACGTGAGGGTTTGGCCTGGCTCCGTGGATGCTCAAGGTGACATCGGGCACATCAGCCCTGAACATCTGCAGGAGTTGTCTTTGCCCAAGGTGAGCCCGGCCAGCTGATGTGCGCAGTGCACTCAGATGCCCTTTCCATGCTGTCCAGATGACCCGGCCACGGTCCCTTCCAGCCCTCCCATTCCCTGATCCTGTCATGTGGAAGTGCCTGCACTGTCCTCTGACACTCACTAACATAACTCACGTGTGGTTTTCCTCTGCATTTGATCTCGGCTGCCTGTGAAGATGCTTTTTGCCCCCGCGTTCATTCCATCTGTGACACTGAGCACACACTAACCACTTACACAAATGAGACTAAATTTTCCCCGGGCAAATTGTCTTACAGAGACTGTGAGACTCAGAGGGGAAGAGCTGAGGGTGAAGCTCGGGGCAAGCCTGGCAGCAGCAGGATGAAACTCATCTGCGACCAAACCCATCCCCGGGGCTCTGAGCACGATTTCTGAGAGGTTCAGCAGGAGCCCAGTAAGCACCGGGATGGTCCCAGTGCTGCTGCTCTGGGCTGTGCTCCAGGGAAAACCCCGGCAGATCAGCAGGGAGCCACACTCCCTTCCACCTCCGCCCCGGGGCTCCAGCACTTACAGAATTCCGCGGCCATCCAGGCAAGCCGGGGCCTCTCACCGGCGGCAGGTTTGTCCCACCAAGGGCTCGAAGCGTTCTTGCCTCTCCTCCATCACTCCTGGAAGCGTTTCCCAGGTACCCACAGACCTCCTGGGAGCATCTTCCCGGCTCCCCCGTCCTCGCTGCAGCCCCCGGGGCTGGGGGGCCGGCCCGGGCTGGGTGAAAATGCTGCCGTGGCCCCGGGACTGAGCGGGCAGGGGGTGGCTGCCCCTTCCCGGCCTTCTTAGGGGAGCCCTGCGCCCTCCCAGCCGCTCCAGCTCAGCGCCAGACATGCACTAAGGCCTTTCTGGCCTTTTCGTTTCCTAATTAACTTTATTTCCATGGCACAGAGGAGCGCGGGCAGACTAATTGCCGTGCTCGTCCTGGCTGAGCCCGGTGCTGACCTGAGCCTGCAGATCTGGGGGGAATTAGGAGCTGGAAGGAGGGAAAACAGATTAGTGCCCGTGGAGGGAAATCCTTTACCCACACAGGGCAAATCCGAAGCGACAGCGCTGTGCGGAGCAGCAGGGACAGCTCCGGGGGACCTCGCCGGCAGAGGTGAGTGACACACGGAGATTTTGGGAGTCCAACCTAGACGTGGTTTGTTGCAGGGATTTGGGGCTCGAGGGCTTTGGGGCTCACCGGGAAGAGCTGTCCCCAGCCAGGCTGCTCCGTGTGGGGCTGTGTGGGGTCCTGGCAGCGGGGAGCAGCCGAGTGTTTGGCCACAGAGTCCCCTGCATCGACTGTCCCTAAAGCTGCTATTTCTGATTTTCTCCTCGGCTCCCTCGGCACTGAGGGATCCCGGGGCTTAGCACGCTAAGAGGTTTTAGGGAATTACACGTCCTGCGGCGGCACCGGCGGGAGGGGCGTCTGCATCTCTCCATGGACCCCGCAGTGAGCCGGCCGGCCTCCCCTCGGCTCAGGCACGGATGGACAGGGTGGGAAAACCTCCCCTGGGACAGCGGGGACAGCGGGGACAGCTGGGACAGCTGGGACAGCTGGCACGGGGCTGGGCACAGCCTCGGCCAGGAGAGCTGTGGGGACCTGCTCTGCACAGCCTCAGGGTGAGCACCGTGTGGTGAAGGGTCTTCCTCCTGCTCGGGACCTCTGTGGTCATGTCACTACTTCAGGGAAATGAAACCCACTTCTTCCTCCTCTTCCTGCTCCTCCTGTCCTCTCCAGCTCCTTTCTGGCAGGTTTTCCTGCACAAATCTCCCCATGAGCAGCAATCCCAGGGCTTTGGGGCATCTGTCCTCCCGTGCTGACACTGACACATACAGCTCCTACAAACTCACGCATCTCTGTTACTATTCCCTGCCCAAACAGTCAAAACTGCAATTAATTCAATTTTTTTTTTCAGCCACTGAAGTAATTGCTTCTTTTCCCTCCATTTTTAACTGACTTGAGCACTTTAAACACTGGCAGTAAATTTTAATCCTTGAAAGAACTGAGTTCTGGGGTCCCAGGTGGGTGGAGGTGGTTTCCATTCAGACCTTCTGCCAGACTTTGACCAGATGAGACTTTCCAAGTGGTTTTCACAGTGCTTGGGCTGGATGAGCTTCATCCCTCTGAGTCTCAGCCTCACCCCAGGTCTTTGCTGGCTGGTTGTCCTTGGGCACAGCTGTAAGGGCACCGAGAGTGGACGGGCTCCTGGGCAGTGCTGAGTGCCCGGGTGGTGGCCCCTCTCTGCAGCTCCTGTCCTGGCCGTGCCCAGGGACCGTGGCACCACCTGTCCCCCCACAAACAAACCACCTCCAGCCCCTTCTGTGCCACCAGCCTTGCCAGGTGACACCCAGTGACACAAGCCAAGCTATTTCTGCACCTGCAGAAATTCTGCTGTCTCAGTAGGATGGGGGAAATGGATTTTTCCCTCCATCCTCCATCAGGACCCAGGTGTCTCGGCCTGCACTCCAAGACAGCTGTGCCACAGGAATATTCTGGATGCATTTCTCCCTCTCATGTCCTGCTGGCGCACTGCGGGCCCAAGCGGGTGCACTGGGCTCACCAAAGGACAAAAGAGACTCTTGCTGAAACTCAAGCTCCTCTCCTGCCTCCCACCAAGACGATTCATCTCCTCTTTGGCCGAAGCCCCTGGAGCATCCCTGGGACGCTTACCTGTGCTGCCCGAGCTCCGGCCAGCGGCACAGCGGGACCCCGAGCTGGGAAAACCATCCCAGCAGTTTGGGAGCCTTCGGATCGCTGTCGCGGGCGAGTTTCTCTGGCAAATTCCAGGCGGGCGCCGTAACCCAATCGGCCCCGGCGGGAGCGCCGGGCGGTTTCAGTTGTCACACAGCCCGGAGGGACGGGCACGGCGCCGCGTCCGCACCGGGCACGGCGCTCCCACCTCATCCCCGCCCCAGGTGGGAGCCGCCAGGTGCGGCAGCGACCCCTCCTCACCTGGGACACGGCGGGACGAGGGGGATGCGGGTCACAGGGGAATATCGTGCTCAGAGCTCCAGGAAGGCACAATAATTTTGCTCTAGAGGCTCCACCAAAGGCCGCAACGCTGCGGGGATTTTGGGCGATTGCTGAGGAACGACACAGGACGGGCCAGGGCAGCGGGTGACGGAAGCCGCGCATCAGCCACACGGCGCTCACACGGTAACGTGTCCGGGACTGCGACAACGCGGCAGCTCCGGGACTCACGGACTGATGTCACTGATGTTTTCACGGTTTTATCGCTCCCCACACACCGGGGATGTGCCGGGGCCGGGGCCGCCGGGGCGCCGGAGGGCGCTGGAAGCGCCGGGATCGCCCGAGCGGCGCCGCTTCCGCCGGGCCGCGGCTGCTCCGGGACCTGTCCCCCCCTGGCCCCCGGGTCCCCCGGGGCTGGAGCCTGCCCAGGGAAGGGAACGGGGCTGGGGAAGGGAATGGAGCTCCCAAGGGAGCTGGGAAAGGGGCTCAGCCTGGAGAAAAGGAGGGTCAGGGCGACCTTGTGGCTCTGCACAAGTCCCTGCCAGGAGGGGACAGCCGGGGGGGTCGGGCTCTGCTCCCAGGGAACAGGACGAGGGGAAACGGGCTCAAACCGTGCCGAGGGAGGGCCAGGATGGACATCAGCAGGAATTTCCCCATGGAAAGGGTGCTCATGGCCTGGCAGGGGCTGCCCGGGCGGCTTTGGGGTGCCCATCCCTGGAGATGCCCAAGGAGTGGCACTCAGAGCTCGGGGCTGGGGACAGGGTGGGCACCGGGCACAGCTGGGACTCCACGGGCTGGGGGAAGCTTTTTTCCAGCCTAAAGGATTTGGGGATTCTGTGTTTCTGCTTCGGGCCTCGCAGAGATAGATAAAAGATGTATGTTTTATAGACACGTGTTATACATTTGTAACTGGGCACCCTCAGTGCTGGGGCTGCTGCAGGGGCTGTGCCCGCTCCATCCCTGAGCTCAGGGAATGCCAGACCCTGCTGAGGGGTCCCACAGCTGCTCCTGTTCCCCTGCAGGGCTGGGCATGGACTTCCTGACGCTCTTCCTGATGTACCTGTGCCTCGTGCTCGCCGTCACTGCCCTGCTCTGCCTCTGCCCGGGGAGGAGGGAGAGTTTCCTGGCAAGGAGTGCCAGCAGGGCAAGCCAGGTAAAGCTCCCGGGTAGGGAGAGAGAACTTCCAGGGGAATGATCATCTCCCGTTCTGGTAATCTGCCCTGCTTTGTCCTGCTAAAATTAGTGCCACTGCTATATTTGTGCTCAGAACAAAAAAAAAAAAGCCAGTGTGTGTGGTTAGGGTGGTGATATATTCCATCCTGTTTTAATGCCTGCTCTCAAGGAAGTGGGATAGGAAGTAGAAATACGCTTCCTTGGAGATGATTAAATCCTGCCCAAGCAGGTAATGAAAGTAATTTGGGTCTCCCAGCTGCTGTCCTGGCCTGTTCCTGTCTGGGGTGAGGATGGAGCTTCTCACCGTGCCAGAAGCGCCTTCTTCAGTAACACCACAACAAACTTTGAAAAAAAATTAAATAAGATTCGGGCCCCGGGAATTTGCAGTTTTTGTGGTATTGGCTGCTGTCATCGAGAGGGAAAAAAGTGGGGGAGGCTTGAGGATTAAAATAGGGAGAGAATTATGAGTGGTGGCAGATATTTTAGGGGAAGCTCTTTAATGTGTGTACTAATGCTGCAGGCTCTTGTTCACTAAGAAAGAAGCAGGAATGAAGAGGTTTAAAAGAGGATTAAGAATTGGCATTTTATTGTAAAAACAGGGAATTGGAAAAGCACCACTTCATTTTTCTGTCTGTTGGGCTGTGTCTGAATGAAAAGGGGAAAAAAAAAAGCTGTAATATTCCTGGAAGGTAAAGGATGAGAGAATTATCACTTAAATTGTAAATTATATTTAATGCTGTTCACAGGAGATCAGACAGACTTTTGTATTAGTGATATTACACTTCTTTTTGGTTTATGGACACACTGTGCAGAGAAATTGATTTTTTTTCCCCCCATATCTTAATAGCTGCTGCTATGAAGTCTTTAAACAGCAACAATTAAATTACTGCTGTGGTGTGAAGCCACTGTCTGGAGGAATCTAACCAATACCTGTGCCTGGGAAATAAATACGTGTGAATGTAATCAATATTTTACCTGGGATATAAACACAGGCAACGCTAAATGTAAGGTCCCAATGTAAGATAAATTATTATAAGGACCAAGACAATAGAAAGCCCAGAATGTCAGAAGGGTCTGAAGCTCTCAGAGAGTGTCCAAAGGATGGACACGAGGGTGTTGAGGGGCCTGGAGGGGCCATGGGGGAGCAGCTGGGGGCACCTGGCATTAGCCTGCAGCGTGCTGGGGTTTCCTGCAGGTTCTTTTCTGCCGGGCTGTGTTTCCCCTTACAGCACACTTGAAAAAAACAAAACAAACTTCTTTTTACAAACGCTCGTCCCTCGGGCTGCCGAGCTGAGACGAACCGGTTCACACCAAAATATTTCGCATCTTCTCAGCTCCGCATATGCTTTTTGCCTCCTGGTCTTTCACATCTGAGGCAAGAAGCTCTCGCTGCATATTTTCCCTCCGTGTCAGCTAGAAATAGGCTCAGCAGCTCTAATTCCTGCGCCGTGTTGCTATAGAGATGTGTCAGCCCCGAGCAGCCCAGTCAGACAATTGCACAGACATCCCTGGCTGAGGGATTCACTCCATGGGCACGGGCAGGTTCCTCCTTCAGCACGTCCAGCTCTGCTTGGAAGGGCAATTAGACATGGAGCCGTGGGCTGGATCAGAGCTGGAGCTGGAGAAACTGGATTTTTGGGGGGGTTTGGCTGGCTCGTGGATTTGATTTTCTCTCTCTTCTGGAGGCCAAAGGCTTTATCCCTTTGCTTATCTCCCTTTGATCTGTCAGATGGGCTGAGGGAGCATATTGTAGCTGGGGAATTGGTCGGTTCTATCCCCTGCTTAGCCCATGCCCAGCCTACACCCACCCTAAGCTCCTTAGAACTTTCACACATTAACCCAGATAGGTTTGTTTGGGCCTGGGGGGCTCCCGGGCGTGTGGAACCTCAGTCCCATGTGGAAAACCGCAGCAGCATTCCTGCCTCTCTTCTCTCCCCATGGAAAGGGGGGGTCAGGCATTGGAACTGCCCAGGGAGCTTTGGAGTCCCCATCCCTGGAGGTGTCCAGGGAAGGACGTGGCACTCAGTGCTCTGGGCTGGGGACAAGGTGGGGATTTGGCACAGGTTGGACTCGAGGGACTTGAAGGGCTTAGTGATTCCAGGATTCTGTGATTCTGTGTGTTACGGTTGGACTTTGTGGTCTTGAAGGTCTCTCCCACCTTTGACTCTGTGGTGAGAAGCTCAGATGCCCATGAAAAGGAGCCTCCTCCCCAGTGCTGTGGCTGTGCAGGTCCAGAACTGAGGGATGAGGGACTTGAGCTCAAATCTGAGCTTGTCCCCAGGCAGCAGTGACGGCCAGGTGACACAGAGCCTCATTTCCCTCAGGTGCTGTCACTGGTGATCCCCACCCAGCTCCAGAGGGTGACACACCGGGCACTGCACAGGCTCTTCCACACAAGGTAATGCACTTTTACCCCTTTGGCATTTGCTTTCACTCATTTCTGGTTACTGTCAGGGTCTCAGTATGATCCTTAGATGTTCTGTCTCCATTTGGGATGCCAGTCAGGGGTTACAGATTCCCTTTGGGGTTTGCCACGCTGTTTTCTCTCCCTTCCGTGCTCGTTGTTTAGAGGGTGGAGCCCTGAAATGCCTGAACACACTGACAAATGAAGATAATGTGGCTCAGGAACAGATGTTGGTGACACTGGTGGGATCCTGCATCCCCACAGGAATTGCCACAGCCTCTGTGGCAGCTGCAGATGGAGTCAGGCAGACTCTCAGTCTCCATCCTCTCCCTCAAATCCCATTAGTCTCAGCCCAGCAGCCTGGATCTCCAGCTGGCTGAGGGGGAAGCTGCACAGCTGCCAGCGTGCAGCCTGCTGGGTTCAGGTGGATTTTGTGGTGTCTGTGAACTCTGGTGCCTCAGGAATGATTTAAATACCTTTTCTCTGGGGACAGCAGCTCGCTGTGACTTCAGGGCTGTAAACCTGCAGCTGTGTTGGGAGTGCTGGGGTGGGTTTGTGCCTGCTCTGCTGATCCTCTGCTCTAACCCAGCCTGAGACAGGGAGTCAGAGCTGCTGGGGGCACTGGGATTCCCCACATTCTCTGCAACTGGTGTTCACCACTGCCCACCTCCTGCCACCCTCGCTTTCTAACAGCTGGTTATATTATTGCAGAGTTTTTAAGATTGTTTTTAGGGATTTTTCTTTGCTTTCAGAGTAGCAAATGCCTTCTGGCAGAATGTTTTGTGGCCTGTTGCTGTGGCATATTTTGTCAGCAGCAAGTGATTATAAGACTTTGTACTGACAGGGAAAAAAATCCAAAGGACATGTGAATAAAGCAGGGAATTTAGCTGACATATTTAAAGGAGTGTATGTGGAAAGAAGAGGAGGAGAAGCCAGTGGATGGAGAAAACACTATTAATATGCAATCCAAGCTGGCCTGAAAACCTAAAAGAGGTGTCTCCTTGCATTTGGAAAGTCTTTGATCACCTCTGGGTGTACTTGACCTGGTAATCAGGATGCTGAGTATTAAATAGACTGTCCCCTTTCCTTTCCAGGAGCTGTTTGTTTGTGGTCCTGCACGTAGCCCTGCAGGCTGCCGTGTTTGGGGAGTACACCTGGGAGGTGTTTGTGTACTGCTGGGAGCTGCAGTTCCACCTCCTGCTCCTGCTCCTGCCCTACCTGCTGCTGGCTGGGAACCTGGGCTGCTTCCTGCTCTGCTCCCGGGCCAATCCTGGTAACATCGTGCTTGTGCTCTTTGAAAACAGGGAATCAAAAAAAGCTGCAAATCTCACTGTTTAGTTCTTTTTCTTGTCTCTCTTGCAGGTACAGTAACAAAGTCCAATGCTGCAGGCCTGGTTAAGGTTTATGCCTATGATGGGGTGTTGTTTCAGAGAGGCCTCGTGTGTCCCACGTGCAGCGTGGAGAAGCCAGCCAGGTCCAAGCACTGCAGTAAGGATCTGAAATTCCTTGGTAACCATGGCAATAAAACCTTCCCAAAGGAATCCTGCCCCAGGAGCTGCAGTTCCCACTACAGCTGTCCTGTCACCAGCTCAGTGCTCACGGGTCTGTGTTTGTTTTCCTGAGGTCCCAGGTCACAGCTGCATTTGCCCATCTGTGGAGCTGTTTGGGTGCTGTTTCTTCTCCCAGAAATTACCAATTCTGAGGGATAATTCAGGGTCAGGAACAGCTGGGCTTGTGAGCAGCTGGAATTTAAATGAGAAATTACCACCTGTCAGGCCCTCAGATTGGGATTTTCTGTTTCATAGTCACAGAATCCTGTGATGGTTTGGGCTGGGAGGGATCTTTAAAGCCCATCTCATGTCACCCCCTGCCATGGCAGGGACACCTTCCACTGTCCCAGGGTGCCCCAAGCCCTGTCCAGCCTGGCCTGGGACACTGCCAGGGATGAGAAGTCCACCACCTCTTTTTATCATCTAAAATAAAGGTGGGAGCTGCAAACTCCACCTTTCAGGTGCTTTGCCAGGCAGTACTGTCAGAGAAACCAAAGTCTTGGAGCTGCAGTCTTGGTGAATAAAAGAGGAACCAGGACACGTTGTTTTTCCCAGGATACACAGTTAGATTCACTTGCTCCAAAGCTGCCAGCTAAACCCTGACTGCAACTCCCATGCATTTTCAGCTTAGAAAACACCTAAAGATCAAACTTATTTAAGAATGAAGTGCCAAGACACTTGTTCTGCCCCTTCTTCCTGGAGGTGTCTGCGGGACGTGCGTGCATCGCTTCGACCACCACTGTGTGTGGGTCAACAACTGCATCGGGGCCCGCAACGCCGGCCTGTTCCTGCTCTACCTGCTGTCCCTGACTGCCACCGCTGGGGCTGTCGCTGCTGTCACGGCTGCCTTCCTCCTCCAGGTGCTGCTGCTCTCCAACGTCATGCACAGCACCTACCTGGATGCCCAGGGACAGGAGCAGCCCGTGGACATTGCCTTCCTCGTGCAGGTCGGTGCTATAAAATGTTCCTGTCTGGCATTTTGCTGTCAGGAATGTTGTCCTGTACCCCCAGCATGGGGAGAGGCTGCAGGGTTTTGGGACAGACTGCAGGTTTTCAGCTGTTTTACATGTATAACTAGATTGAGACATGTATAACTAGATTGAGAAAGCTGCCACTGCTGAATACTTTAAAAATGAGGGTTTTTCTCACGGCACTTCCCATCCTACAGATCCCTATCTCCAGGATCTGTCACTCAGCAGACCTGGTTCACAGAGGAGGAATTTTTATTCCAATGACTAGCTGATGTAGTAAAGTTTAGGAAACAGCTGAGAGTCCCTGAGGTACCTTTGTGGAGGTGTTAAAGCAGGACACGCCACCCTGGAACGCAGATCCAGTTCCACGTGCACATGGATGTGCATTCCAGCTGGGCTTCATGGAGTTCAACCCTCCCAGATTTTAACTCACTTTTCCTTTTGTCTGCAGCACCTTTTCTTGACTTTCCCCAGGATTGTCTTCATGCTGGGGTTTGTCGTCCTGCTCACACTGGTCCTGGGGGGATATTGCTGCTTCAGTCTGTATTTGGCCCTCACCAACCAGACCACCAACGAATGGTGCAAGTCCCGAAGATCTGGGGGCTCCCCCCATCTCCCCTCACAGCCTCCTGACAGACCCCTCGTCTGCAAAAACATTTATTCAAAAGGGATCTGGAGGAATTTAAAGGAAGTCTTTAACCCTCCTACAGCGTTGGAAAGGAAGAAGAAAACATGAAGATATTATCGTTTCTCTGGGCATTTTTGAAGACTTTGGTTGAGCAGTGGGCTTGGCTGCCCCAGGCAGATTTTAGGATGAGATTACTGCAGGGTTCACATCATGGTGCCTCAGCAGAGCATCATTTGGGCTCCCTCCCTCAGTGAGGCTCAGGGCCAGTTCAGTCCTGGCCCCTGACTACAGGGATTTGGTCCATCTTCCTCTGGGAAGGGCTAACACAGAGCTCCTGTGAATTATGAGGAAGCAGCCATTTTTTAATGAGTTTCTTTCTTTGAGAAACAATTAACCCATGACTGTTAACAATGACTACGACAGGTTGTGTGTAATTAGCTGAAAAGATTTCTGGCAGGATCTTACCTGCAGAAACCATGTCCTGCTGCAGCTTTGGAGCATTAACTTCAGGAAATTAAAGTGTCCCTGTTCTCCTCTCCTTCCAGAAATTCTTCTGTTTGAGTATAATAGAAGAGAAATTGGAAAAAATATAGTAAGAACTTTAAATAATTTTATTTTTAAAAATGTATTTATTTACACGCCGAATCTGTACAATATGCAATTAAAAATCCATATATGGTTTAAAAAAACCAAATTCCTATACAATATGGCTTTCCATCCCCCAGGCTGGCTCTCAGAGCAGCCTGGCTGGCATTGCAGGGTACAATGATGCATTCAGAGACCAGTACATAAGGCTACTTGTCCAGGATATCAAAGAAAAGAGAAATACTGCAGTACCATGCCTTGGGAGGCCGGAAGGAGTGAGGTTAAAGGCATGAGAGTGTTTCAGTGGTGCTTAACACACACCACAACTCCTTAGGTTTGGTTTCCTCAACTTGTTTTAAATGCATATATTTAAATAATCCCTTGTGAGACCCCCACATGTTTGCTACACGTTCTGAATCCTTTAAAAAAACTAGACCACTGCTGTCCCACGGGCAGAGGGGGCTGGTTCCCAAAGGATCTTCCTTAATTCGAGGCTGCTGTACAGAATACTGAGTGCCACTTGTGACCTGTCAGTCTCCCCAGTGTGACCAGGCTGAGGGCTTAACTCGTACTGGTTTTAGACTTGGAACACCTTGGGCCTGCCCTGGCCTGTTTTGGGCCTGTCCTATCCCATTTTAGACCTGTCCTATCCCATTTTGGGCCTGTCTATTCCCATTTTGGGCCTCTCTGTTCCCATTTTGGGCCAGTCCTATCCCGTTTTAGGCCTGTCCTATCTGTTTCAGGCCTGTCCTATCCCGTTTTAAGGCTGCCCCGTCCCGTTCTGGGCCTGCCGTGTCCCGTGAAGCCAATCCCCTCCAGAACATCCCCCCGTATTCTCTGAGCAGCCCCAGGCTGGAGCGGCCAGGCCCTTTGCCCTGCCCTCCCCTCACACGATCACGGTCTGCACCTCCACCTCGCCCTCCTGCGAGGCGGCGATGACGAACTCGCCCGCGTGCTCCATGATCTCGATGTCCTCCGAGGCCACCATGGTGACGGTGGCCTCCTGGGCGGCCAGCCCGCCCTCGGCGGCCAGCACGGCGCCGTCGCCGATGGCCGAGGCCAGGGTCATGGCCACCTGCTCCGTCAGGCTCTCGGGGGTGGCGATGGTGATGGTGTCGGCGGCGTCGGCGGCCGCGGCGCCCTCGGCCACCGTGACGTTCTGCACGATGATCTGGTGGCCCGAGTTGGCCTGGTTGACGATCTGCTGCACCACCTTCATGATGTGGCTGTCGACCTGCGAGGGGACAGGGGGCCGGGCTGAAACTGGGGCATTTACGGGGAGGATTCAGGACAGTTATCACTGCAGAGGGGTCTGACAACCACGGGGCAGTGACAGGAGCTGCTCTGCGTTCCAGCTCTTCACCCCAGGAACAGTCTGGAATGGGTAATGTGGGCCTGGTATTTCTGGGTCTGAGGGATTTCAGCCTGCTAGCAGCTGCTAACTTTTTCCCAAGGAAAATTTGTCAAGAAAGCTTCTTCTCAAAACAATTTGGCAAACAACTCCTTTCTCACAACAATTTTTCTCCAGGTGGTGTTTTGCTGTTTCTCTAGTTTAACCAATGGGATCAGAAAGGTGTCGTTCCTATTCACCAACCATGTTAAGTCTGTATTGGAACACCTTATAAAAATGAAGAATTAGACAATAAAGCTTTTTTCTATGCTCTTTGCCTTCTGAAATATTTGGAGTCTCTCATCTTTCATGTCGTACAACGACAGGGGCACCCCACCTGTCACTGAAGGACTGCTTTACCTCGTGTCTTGTTCCTTCTATTATTTCAGTAGCTTCACTGGTCTCCATGTCTTCAGTAGAAGTCTGAAAGACAAAACAAGATGATTCCCTTTCTGGGTTCTTATAAAAAGAACTTTATCACTGAGAGATAATTCACTAAGATCTTTTACACAGGTCTTTCTGTTCCCCCCACATGCAGCAGCTACTCCAAAGACAACTCCTTGACATTCTCTCCCAATCCCATTATCAGCAACTACTTAAAATGAATGCACAGTGTTCACAAATAACTGAAAGAGAATGTCCTCCCTCAGCAGGATTTGGCCAAGCAGCAGATTTTTCTCCTACTGGAGAAAAAACTACAGCAGCACTCAATAATTGAGCTGTGTTACCCTGCTGGGATGAGAACTGGCTCTGTGTGACAGAGGGGAGAAAGTGAAATACAGAATTCATTGCTTTTGGCAGCCTCTGTTAGAAACAACAGAGCTAATCTGGGACAAAGTAAGATGAACAGAAATGGGAGAAAATAGGAGGGAAAGCTGAAGCAAGCCTGTGAGGACCTAAAATCTGGTATGGTCAGAAGTTCTCAGGCTCAGCCTCCTGCTGAACCACTGTCAGTCTCCCCTTCTCCTTTTCCTGGCACACACAGCACGTGGGGAGGGTGGGGAAGCACCAAGTGCTTTCCTTCCAAACAAGGCTAATCCCACTGACTCCTGGGGCAGAGCCTGTTTTACCTTCTCCCAAAAACCCGGAGCAGGAACATGAACCACTGCAGAGCTTTTCCTGGCCAAACCCTGTGCTAAATTCCCAATGAGCAGGCTCAGCTGCCCCTTCTCACCTCGATGATGTATTCCTGGGTGTCTGCCACCACCGAGGAAAACTCCACCAGAACCGTGTGCGGATCTTCCGACAGGACCGTGGCTGCCAAGTTGTCAGCAGACTGACTCTCCTCCGACACTATCACTTCTTCCACCTCCTTCATAGCAAGGAGGCAGCCACCTGCATGGCAGTACAGCAAAACAGCATTTCCTGGGACCATCTCCAACTGTAGCTACGCAGCAACAGCAAGGGAATGCCATGGACAAGTGACCAGTGTCACTGGAGGGGCTCTTGTCCCACCAGGACAAGCCAAGGAACAGCCCAGAAGAGCCCATATGACACCAGGAGCAGAGCAGCTCTCCAGTGCAATTCCAAACAGCACATGGGCAAATTCAGGTGGTAAAACCACTCAGGGTTTCCAAGCCATGTGTGAAGAACACACCAGAAGAATTTGGGTCTATTTTAGAAATGATACATCTCAGTATCGCCTACAAAAACCCATTTTTTCCTCCAGTAAATTTGTGTCATTCCTTTGGAATAACACCGTCAGCACTACCTGAAGAAGTCTGTAAATCCCTTCTCAGGAGCTAAAAGAGCAGCAAATCCAGTGCAGCTAATCCCACCAACCCAGATTACTGCTGAGAACTTCACTCCCACATCTCCCTCCCAGAGCATCCCCACTTCCACGCGGGTCACTAGACCCACCCTCACCCCCGCTCCCAGCCAGGCCAGGGGCAGGCCGGCCAAAGCCCAGCCCAGAGCAGGCTCCCCTGGGGGCAGCCCTGCTCACCTTTGGTTTTGAGGTGCCTGTTGAGGGTGCCGTGCTCGGCGAAGCCGCGCCCGCACTTGTAGCACTTGAAGGGCTTCTCGCCGGTGTGGTGGCGGATGTGGCGCACCAGGGAGCCCTTCTCCCGGAACCCCCGGCTGCAGAACTGGCACACGTAGGGCTTGTCCTCCAGGTGGGTACGGAAATGCACCTGCTGGGCGTTCTGCACGCACAGGGAGGCAAGGGAAGGGCTCAGAAGGGACACGGCCGGCACACGGATGAAGGGTTTTAGCTCCCAGGGTAGAACTCCATGTCTTTCGTAGGACACAAGGATGATTTTCCTGGGTGGTGGTTTAGGAATGGTATTCCCCAAGTTGGGCTTTCACCAAGACTCTCCAAACCATGAGCCACTTGCTCCCCACCTGCCCCTCCCCTTCCCCTTGCAGTGGGCTGGAGAGGAGAACTGGAGGCACAAAAGCTGAAGATCATGGAGTGAGATAAGAACAATTCACCAGGAACAGAAATAAGATAAGGAAACAGCACTACTGATGAGTGAGGGTACAAGAGAGAGGTGAGCAATTCACTGCCCTGACAAATAGACAGAAGGAACCCCTTTCCCCCAGACCAGAATGTTCTGGCCATGCACCCTCCTGGCTACTGCAAAAATTAACCCCGTCCTGGCCAGAACCAGGACACTGTTATTATGTATTTGTTCCAGACACGAAGGAACAGTTTCTTCAGAAGTGTGATGCTATTACAAAGATTGTCCTTCTTTTGCCCACTAAACCAAAACATCTTTCTGGAATTTTAGATCAGAGAATCACTGAATGGTTTAGGTTAGAAAAAATCTTAAGGAACTTCTTGTTCCCTGCCATGGCCAGTGACTCCTTCCACTATCCCCGTTTTATAAATACATTCTGTATGATTGGCTTTTCACAAACACTGAAATGAATAGAAAGGGTATTTAAAAAGAGCCTCTGAAATAGCAATGTGTGCACATGGCCAAGTCCCCCAGCCTGGTCGCACTTTGCTTTTTTTCTGTCTCCTAATTGTCTTATTTTTTTATTAAACCCATTCCTTAAAATTTACCAAGAAATCGAACCTGGTTTTTACCACCAGGGTGGCTCCAAGCCAACATGGCCTTGGACACTCCCAAGGATGGAGCAGCCACAGCTTCTCTGGGCATCCCCTGAGAGGCAGGCGAGCTGGCGCTTGCTCTTCGAGGAGCAAAGGCTGGCTCTGGGGAGGGCGGGGTGGGGGTTTTGAGGGGGGCTCACCTTTGTTTTGTAGCGTTTGCCACACTTGGGGCAGGCGTAGGGCCGCTCGTCCGAGTGCACGCGGCGGTGCCCCTTGACGTGGGCGATGGTCTTGTAGAGCTTCCCGCACTCCCCGCAGCGGAACCGCCGCTCGTTCACGTGCACCTCCTGGTGCTTCTTCAGCAGGTAGCCCTTGGTGAACTCCTTGCCACACTCCTCGCACTTGAAAGGTTTGTACTCTAGTGGGGCAGAGAGAAGGAGGCGTGGTTGATCCAGGGAAACCCGCAGCAAAAGGATGTGGTGCGGGTGTAACTGGATTGTTACCAAAAAATAACCTGGAGAAGGAGAGGGATTGTATTGGCAACCACGTGTGTGGGCTTTCACAGAACCCCAAAACAGCTGGGGCTGGAAGGGACCTCTGGTGATCATCCAGTGCAGCCCCCTGCCCAGGCAGGGTCACCTGGAGCAGGTGACACAGGAACGTGTCCAGGTGGCTTTGGGGTATCTCCTGAGGGAGACCCACACCCTCCCTGGGCAGCTGTTCCAGGGCTCTGCTCTTTCCTCCGTCATGGAAAGAGGTTCTTCCTCATGTCGGGGTGGAACTTGTTGTGCTTTAGTTTCTGGCCGTTGCTCCTCGTCCTGTCACTGAACAGAGTGTGGCACCATCCTGTGACACCCGTGGGAGGGATTTGTGTGGATTGATGGGATCCCCTCTCAGCCTTCCCTTCTCCAGACTGACCAGGCCCAGCTCCCACAGTCTCTCCTCATCAGAGGAGCTGTACATGGCTGAGCCCCAGCTCGTGTCCCACGGCAGCCCCAGCAGCACTTTACCTGTGCTGTGAGTCTCCTGAGAGTTACCTGTGCTGTGACTCTTGCTGTGAGTTTCCAGGGCAGCAGCTTCATTGAAGGCTTCATTACACTGAGAGCAAATGTAACGTTTGTACCCGTTGGTTCTTTCTGCAGGTGTCTGCTGGAGAGAAAACAGGAAAACTGCCTTTTTCTTTTTGTACTGCTGTGTCCAGTTAGGACTGCTACCCAAATTCCCAATTATACACTCCCAACTTTGACAGGAAAGAGATCTCTATTGTGGAAAGAGCATGTGTGTGACTTCCCTTAAATCACACCTGCACAATGTAACTCTAAAACCTGACACAAAGCCACAGGCATGGCAGAGACACGTGAGGACAACAGTGCTGCCCACAACCAAATACAGACAGGGAAGGTTAAAAAAATTCATCTGTTGATGGAATACAAACATACAGACTCTGCTCCTTCCAGTTTGGCACACTCCTCCCCAAACGGCTCCTTTTCCATGTCCACCCCTTTGTCTTCCAGCTCTTCTGGAGCAGCTTCCACAGGTTCATCTGCCTTCTGCACCTCCTCCACAGCCACTCTCTCGATGACAATTCCCGAATTCCTCATGGCCTGCCTCAGCAGGTTCTCACTGTTCACTTCCCCCTCGCACGGCAGCTCCTCGGGATGCGGCTGCTGAAGGAACAAAGACAAGTTCAGCACAGCAAATCCACAATTTTTTACAGCAACTGGGGTGTCCAGAGCTGGGCTATGGGGCTGAAAGATCAACCAGGGAATACCTTGGGCTGAGGAGGAAGAGGAGGTGTATCAGTACTCTGACAACCCAAGGGATGACAAGCCCACAGGCAAACCACACTCAGATTTACTGTCAGTACCCAAGACCCTCCTGCTCACGAGGTAAAACATTGTTTACGTAAAACACGGAGGGTGTTTGAGACAAGCAGCACTCACATCTGGCTCCAGGGGTTTTGCATCCACCACGGGCAGCTCCTGCATCTGGACGTGGACCTCATGGAGCACGTTGCCTTTTGCATCCGTCACGAGGTGGATGACAGGGGAGGCCTCGATGGACTCGCTGGCTATCGAGGACATGGTGTCTGTGTTGGAGCTGCAGGATCCTGCAAGGGATGAAGCACGTGGGGAAATGCACCCCTCAGCAACTCCCTGTGCCCCCAAAAAATCTGCCTTAGAGCACAAGGTGCCTGTTAACGTCACCTTTGCACCAGATTCTCAAACACTCTTGAGTTCACACCCGGCTTCAAGGTAACAGCTTTGCTTTATAAATTACTTCTCTTCTGGTGTAAAAATATAAACTCGAAACCATGGGAATGCTTTTTATCATAAATAAGGATCATGGGTTGGAAGGGATGCTACAGGTCATCCAGTTCCACCCCTACCATGGGCAGGGACACCTTCCACCATCTCAGCCCTGCCCAACCTGGCTTTGGACACTTCCAGGGATGGGGCGGCCACAGCTGCTCTGGGCAATCTGTGCCAGAAAGAACTTCTATTCCAAGTGCTGTGAGGGTTTGGCTTTATCAGACAGGAGGCAGGTCCTGGCAGCCTCACTGACCTGATGGCAAATCATCTTTGTTGACAACTATTTCTTTGGTCATGTTGAAGCGGATTTTTTCAGTGCAAGGTGTCAGAGATTTAAGGTGCCGAGTCAAAGCTCCTGATTCCCGGAAGCTTTTCCCACATTTCTTGCATTTGTAAGGTCTTTCATCTGGAAATGACAAGAATAAAAACAACCATATCAAAGCCAGCACTGCCAGGGTCAGCTCTGTGTGACAGGGTGAAGAACATGTTCAGCTTTCCACAGCACACGACTGTGCCTATCCCAGAACTGCTTCCAGCACCCCAAATGCTGGGGAGCTCAATGGTCTCAGCTCAGCAAAACATGGGAAGCAGCAAGGAATTCCACTGGAAGGCAAATGGATAACCACAGACAGCTCCAGGAACAAGGATCTCTTATTTTGGAGAAGTCTTACCCGTGTGCCGCCGATGGTGTCGGATCAGAGAGCCCTTTGTCCTGAAGGAAGTCCCACAGAGTTTACACTCATAGTCCTTCCTGCTGCTGTGAGTGATCATGTGAGCTTTGAGGATGCTGGCCTAGGGAAAGAATTTCCTTTAAGAGACGTTCCAAAGAGTTTAAAGATTTTACATTTCAGCAGTAAAGAACAACAAGGCTCCTTGTGAAGGCAGAACTTCCCTCTGGGCAGTGTGGCAGGCAGTGAAGCACACTGTCACTGAGCCTTGGGACCTCTAAGTTTACAGCCAGCCTAAAAGGCTCCCTAAAAAGCAGAGGGGATACTCACAGTTTTAAACGTCTTCTGGCACAGCTCACACACGTATCGCCCCTCCTTGTTCACCTGCAGCTTCACCTTGATGAGCTCGGTGGAAATGTCCTGCTCCTGCTCCTCGGGGCTGCCCTGCTCCTCGCTGACCTCCCCGTCCACGTGGCCATTGGGGTTCTCAAACACATGCTCTCCTGCTACAATGACCTCTTTGATGTGCCCACTGCCTGGGAAAAGGTGGGGAGACAGTTGGGTTCTTTACAGGACACAGCTTTACCCAACAAACCATCTGCTCTTTCAGCATTTCGTGCAGAAAGAAGGAGAAAAGGTATTTTAAGCCTGCAACTCGTTATGGCAACCTTCTCGTTGTGGCAGCATAAAATTGGCACCTCTGGAATAGAGTTTAACATCTAATTTGTATTAATTAGTTGTATTAACTAAGCTGAAGAAGGGTAAATTTAGAATAGATTTTGGGGTGGAATCGTTCCCTGTGAGGGTGAGGAGGCCCTGGCAGATTCCCAGAGAAGCTGTGGCTGCCCCTGGATCCCTGGAAGTGTCCAAGGCCAGGCTGGAGCAGCCTGGGACAGTGGAAGGTGTCCCTGTCCGTGGCAGAGGTGGCACTGGATGGGCTTTGAGGTCCCTCCCAACCCATTCCATGACTATTCCATGTCCCTGACGTGGGGAGGAGTGCAGAGCTGACCCAGGGCTGCATCTCTGCTGGAACAGCCCACCCCAAATCCCAGTGACACAGAGGTGCCACCCACCCAACCACAGCCCAAAGCCATCAGCAGAGGACACAGGCGAGGGAACAGGTACCAGACCCCCCCGGGATGCCAAGGCACCCCAGAGCTCACCTACGATGGCCGAGGCGCTGCTGATCTCCTCTGCTATGGAAGATGCTTCAACAACAATGTGAGCAACAGTTATGGACTCCTCGACGGCAGGAACCACCTGCTGGCACAGAGCACGTTTCAGCAGGCCGGTTCTGCTGGTCTAAGCACACACTGCTCCCTCCCCTCCAACCCGACAGACCGTTGCATCCTAATTATCTCCAGCCCCAGCTCGGAGAAGGCGCTGTCACCTTTTGTCCTTCCTGGCCGAGGAGCCCGGCGAGCGCGTCGNCGAGGAGCCCGGCGAGCGCGTCGGGAGGGCGCTGGCAGCCCTTCTGCAGCTTGTGCTGCACGAACTCCTCCAGGGAGCTGAACTCCGACTGGCAGCGCCCGCACTTGTGCACGTCATCCTCGTCTGCGGGGGAAAACGCCGTCAGCGGGGCCGGGACACGGCACCCCGGGGCGCCGGGATGGGCTCGGGGTGAAGGGGCCGCGGTGCTCGGTGTATTCCCCGCTCCCCGCTCCGGCGGGGCCACCGCGGGGCACCCGGCACCGGATCGCGTCCCGCCGGGCTGGGGCAGCCCCACAGCCTCTCCCGGCACCGCGATACGCCGGGCACCGCCGCTCTGCCCGGCCCGCCGAGCTGCGGGGATGCCAGAGGGGAGCGGAGCCATCCCGGGCGAGGCACACGGAGACCCCGCCGCCTCCCGCCCCGCTGAGAGCACCGGCCCGGCCCCCTCACCCACCGGGCCGCGCCGCCCCCAGGCCTGGCTGTGCCGCCCGGGGGGGCCCGTGAGGGCGGTACCTTGCTCGCCGAAGGGCGGCGGGAGGCCGATGAGGGCGGCAGAGGGCGCGGGGGGCCCGGAGCCCGCGGCGGCCGCGCCCCGGCCCGGCCCGGCCGCTTCTGCCGTAAGCGCCGCCGGCCCCGCGCCCGTTGCCATCGCGGCCCCCGTGTCGCAACGCGCCGCAAGATGGCGGCTTTACGGCCGTGTCGTCATAACAACGGGACGGGGCTCGGCGGGGAACGCGCCCGCCGCGCGGGGCGTTCCGGCCGTCGGCGGGCGGTGTCGGAGCACGGCCCCTCCGCTCCCCCCGGTGACCCCCGAGCCCCGGTGGAGCGGAGCCTGGGCAGTTCCCGACGAGTTACCGCGGAGTTCCCTAACGCGTTATCGAACGAGCCCCGGGGCGCCCCGGCCAATAGCAGCGCGGGGGGGGCGGGCCGTCGGGCAGGACGGCCAATGAGAGCGCAGCGCGGCGGGCGCCATCGGCGGCGACGTGCGGGAGGACGGGAGGGGACACCGGGCGCCGGCTCCCGGCGGGGCGGGCGTGGCCGCCGGCACCGCCGCCCAATGGGGACGCGGTCCGCGTGGAGCGCGGCCAATGGGGAGGCGCGGCCGGCGGGCGCGAGGGGTGGTGCGGTCAATGGGACTCTCGGTGCGGCCATGGCGGACGCGATGGCGGCGGGCGGCCCGCGGCGCTGCCGGCGCCTGGAGGGCGAGGCGGCGCGGGCCGTGCTCGCCAACGCCGACACGCTGCTCTTCGACTGCGACGGCGTCCTGTGGCGGGGCGAGGCGGCCGTGAGCGGCGCGGCGGAGACGCTGGGCAAGCTGGCGGCGGCGGGCAAGCGGCTGTGCTACGTGACCAACAACAGCGGGCGGACGCGCGCGGCCTACGTCGAGAAGCTGCGGCGCCTCGGGTTCCCGCCCGCCGAGCCCCGGCACATCTTCAGCTCGGCCTTCTGCGCCGCCCGCTACCTGCGCCAGGCGCTGCCGCCCGGCGCCGCCGCCTACGTGCTGGGCAGCCCCGCGCTGGCCGCCGAGCTGGAGGCCGTGGGCATCCCGCACCTGGGCACCGGGCCCGCCGCCCTGCCCGGCCCCGCGCCCGCCGACTGGGTGAAGGCGCCGCTCGACCCCGCCGTGCGCGCCGTGCTCGTGGGCTTCGACGAGCACTTCAGCTACGCGAAGCTGTGCCAGGCGCTGCGGTACCTCCTGCGCGGCGGCCCCGACTGCCTCCTGGTCGGCACCAACCGCGACCACCGGCTGCCGCTCGAGGGCGGGGCCGGCATCCCCGGTGCGCGGGGCTGGGGGGGTGGACGGGATGGTCCCGGGGCGGGAGGGGGCTCTCCGTGCTCGGCTCTGCGGCTCGGCACTCCTCGGTGTCGTGTTGATAGAGCACAAGAAGTTCCGCCTCAGCCTAAGGAGGAACTTCTTCTCATAGGGAGTGGCAGAGCCCTGGAACAGCTGCCCGGGGAGGTCGTGGACTCTCCGTGTCTGGAGATGTTCCAAACTCGCCTAAGCACGTTCCTGTGTCACCTAATCCAGGTGACCCTGCCTTGTAAGGAGGTTGGACTGGATGATCTCCAGAGGCCAGCTCCAGCTATCCTGGGATCCTTTGAGGCAGCCTGGGCGTCCCGGAGCCTCTCCTCCACAGCACCCCTGAGAGAAAGAGAATCCTTATTGACCCTTTCCTTGCGAATAGGAGTTCCCTGTTGACGCTGCGGGCTGGAATTCCTGGCAGGCTTTATGCACCACCTCTCCCGGGGCCGACCCTTCCCTCTGCCTGTAAATCCGA
The DNA here is from genome assembly GCA_008694505.1 of Cyanoderma ruficeps. NCBI lineage: Eukaryota > Metazoa > Chordata > Aves > Passeriformes > Timaliidae > Cyanoderma > Cyanoderma ruficeps. Next base: position 12,850,349 of record VZDJ01000076.1, on the reverse strand, counting down.
GGCACTGTCACATTCCCAATGTCCTGAGTGGGTTTGTCCTGGCTCGTGTGGGCACCGAGATCCTCCTGCCCCTAATCCCTGCTCTGTTCCCGCAGGGACGGGGTGCCTGGTGAAGGCCGTGGAGGGTCTCCTGTCCCTAATCCCTGCTCTGTCCCCACAGGGACGGGGTGCCTGGTGAAGGCCGTGGAGACGGCGGCGCAGCGCGAGGCCTTCATCGTGGGCAAGCCCAACCGCTTCATGTTCGACTGCGTGGCCGGAGAGTTCCCGGTGGACCCCGCGCGCACCGTCATGGTGGGCGACCGGCTGGACACGGACATCCTGATGGGCAACGACTGCGGCCTCACCACGCTGCTCACCCTCACCGGGGTCACGGCGCTGGACGAGGTGCGGGGCCACCAGGACAGTGGCTGTCCCGCCAGGCAAGGCCTGGTCCCCCATTACTACGTCGACAGCATCGCCGACCTGCTCCCGGTGCTGGGGGAGTAACGGGGGCAGCAGCAGCCCCGGCCCGTGACAGTAACCTACTCACTAGATACTCCCCGGGGTTAGAACCCTTAGCTTGTCTCCTCTCTGTCCTCTCGGTATGATTCTGTTTACATCTCACTCTGAAATGCACTTTGGAACAAAGGGGGCATTAACAGCGGCACTGCGGGGCTGGGGCTTGGGGCTGGGTTTAGTTATTAATGCATCGATCCAATGTTTGTGGTGCTCCACGGCACGGGCTCCTCTGGGCTGAGCTGGGGATGTGGAGCTGGTTGATCTGAGGAGAAGGATCATGTCCTGGCCAGGCTGGGCCAAGGCTCAGCATGGTTTGTTCAGGGAAATGACTCTTGGGATGTGCAGCAACTGTGGTTGTGTTTGGAAACACTTGTGGGGCTGGTGTTTGCCCTTGGGGTGATTCTTTTTCCCAGGTGGGGCCCTGTTCAGGGGCACAGCCCCACGTCACATCACACAAATGCATCTCCTTCATTTGACCACTGCACATTGCACTTGTGATGCAGATTGGGATGATCCCAACACTTCCAGACCTTGGCTGCTGCACGCAGTGTCTGTCCAAGGTGGAGTGTGTGTAAAGTGCATGTACACACAGGCACCCCCTGAGCATAAAGATAGAGCAGAATATATTTAAATTATAAATAGAGTCTATGATAATATATCTTATTTCCCTGGAGGGAGGATGAGAGGAATGTACTTCACTGATTCAATTCTCCTAAACCGTTGCATTTAGTAATGCAGAGAGTCTGCAGCCATGCAGAGCTGTCCTTCCCTCCTGCTGCTTCCCAGAAATCCCTGGATCAATGCATGCCGAGCTCCTGCACTTCCCTCAGCACCAGCGAGCCGCTTGCCTTGGCTTCAGCTGCACAATCCCAATTCCTGCTCAGTCCACGGATGGATGTGGTGCCCAGGACAGTTGTCACAGGGAGCCCTGTGGGTCCTGGCTGTGTGTGGCAGTGGCTCGTGCTTCCTTCCCGTCCCTGAGGTTCCGATCTTCCGCGTGTGCCAGCAGGGGCTGGGCACGGTGGGTGGTGAGGAGGAGTGCTGGCTTGCTCAGGGATGATTCCGTTTGATCTCCAGGTGGGATTGGGCAATGAGGGGCTCACCACAGGGTGGTTTTTGTGCTGCCCGAATCCCACAGTGAAAGCTTTTGCGTTGCAGAATTAATTGAAAATTATATATGCAAATAACACGCTTTTATTCCATAGATTCCAGTATCTGCAGTTCAATTTAAGCACTGGTTTTCCTTCCTGTCCAGCTGAGGAGCTCAGGCAGTGCTGATGCCATTTCCTGCCTGGTAATTTGTCACCTTGTTTGTACAGCAATAACCCTGCAGTCCGGAGGGTCTTGGTGTTCCCAGAGCATTGGCTGAACCTCTGAAAGGCTGAAAGTTCATTTGTAATTTGGAGTTGTGGGAGGAAGCGCGGATAATCTCTTCCCTGCTCCTCTCTCCAGATGAGGGACTGCAAAAATCCCAGAAGGAGAACTTGCCCTTGATCTGGGCGACGTGGAGATGACATTATGGACTCACTGCAGGTCGTGTCTGATGTGACAATGTGGGTTTGGAGTCCGTCTCTGTATCTGGTGCTTTTTGTGTCAGGCTATGTCAGGAAAGGGCCAGGAGACAGTCCGACATCCCTCAGGCAGCTCTGTCCCTGCTGAGGGCTCTCGCTGCAAGGGAGCCATTGCCTGGGCTCAGGGATGCTGGAATGTGCTGGTGGCGGTGTCAGTCACGCTTCAAAACTCTGTTCTGACTTCCAAATGGTTCTTAATCCTCTACTTGAATTCCCATTAAACTCTCAAACCTGCTCTCCCCAGCGTTGTCTCCTTGTGTGGTCTCATCTCCGTGAGCTTTGATGCAGCTCTGCCTTGGGAATCCTGGGAGTCAGGGATGCAGTTTGGAAGGGACCTTGAATCCCGTCCAGTGCCACCCCTGCCATGGCAGGGACACCTTCCACTGTCCAGGTGCTCCAAGCCCTGTCCAGCCTGGCCTTGGACACTGCCAGGGATCCAGGGGCAGCCACAGCTGCTCTGGGCACCCTGTGCCAGGCCCTGCCCACCCTCACAGGGAAGTTTCTTTCCAACATCTAATCTCACTCTGGCAGTGAAGCCGTTCCCCTTTGTCCTGCCCATGCCCTTGGCCAAAGTCCCTCCCTGTGGGCTCCCTTCAGCCACTTTGTTCACCCGTGGGCTGTGCTTGATAGGAAAATGTCCACAACCTGCATTTTCTCTGGATGGACATCATATGAAGGGATTCTTAGCTCTTCCTTGCCTCTCCACACCTTTGTTATGTCTGTCTGGCAGGACATTTTGGGGGCTCCTGGACTGCTGAGGGAACGCTGTTGTTCCCACAGGGAGTCTCCCAGGCCAGGACATGGGTGACAGTGTGAGAGCAGCACAGGCTGTGGTGGTGACTTTGTGGCACAGCCCCTTTTCCTCCGCGGGTGGCACAGGTGTGTCCGGGACAGCAGGATCCACACCTGGCTCCAGCCCACGGAGCTCCGGCAGCACCGAGCTCCCGTTGAAATGTGGGAATTGCCGCTGCCGCAAGGGCAGGCTGCCACCGTCCTCTGGTCATTTGATCACTCAAAGAGCCTCACCTGGGCTGGTGTTGGGCCGTGCCAACCCCGGGGACACACAAAGGCCCCGGTTGTGGCTCTGCCCGTGCCGGGGGTGAGCAGGAAGAGCCGCGCCGGGCACTGACAGCAGCGCTCAGCTCCCGCCCTGGCCTCAGGTCTCCCCCTCCCGCAGAGCCCTTTGGCTGCGAGGGACGGTATTTATGTCCCACGGACACACGGTCCGGTTTCCCAGGTGTGCCTGGAGCCGGGATCATGCCCAGTCTGTGTGTGGGCAGGAGGGAGAACAGCAGCAGCAGCAACAGCAGCCAGGTCCTCGCCTGAAGTGGAGGATGGACGGAGGGGACGGTGCCAGCCGTGCTGCCCCTGCAGTGAGTATTCCCTGTTCCTGCAGTGAGTATTCCCTGTTCCTGCAGTGAGAATTCCCTATTCCTCCAGTGAGTATTCCCTGTTCCTGCAGTGAGTATTCCCTGTTCCTGCAGTGAGAATTCCCTATTCCTGCAGTGAGTATTCCCTATTCCTACAGTGAGTATTCCCTGTTCCTGCAGTGAGTATTCCCTATTCTTACAGTGAGTATTCCCTGTCCCAGCAGTGAGTATTCCCTGTTCCTGCAGTGAGAATTCCCTGTTCCTGCAGTGAGTATTCCCTGTCCCAGCAGTGAGTATTCCCTGTCCCAGCAGTGAGTATTTCCTATTCCTGCAGTGAGTATTCCCTGTCCCAGCAGTGAGTATTCCCTATTCCTGCAGTGAGTATTCCCTGCTCCTGCAGTGAGTATTCCCTGCTCCTGCAATGAGTATTGCCTGTCCCAGCAGCTCATGGGCAAAGGCTGGCTCTGTCCTCCCTCTGGGACTTGATTTTGGATAAGGGTGTGTGACAGGACAAGAGGAACGGTGCCATTCCATTCCTCCCACTGCCAGAGGGCAGGATTAGATGGGATATTGGGAAGGAATTCCTCCCTGTGAGGGTGGACAGGCCCTGGCACAGGGTGCCCCTGGATCCCTGGAAGTGTCCAAGGGGCTTGGGGCAGCCTGGGACAGTGGGAGGTGTCCCTGCCCATGGCAGGGGTGGCCCTGGATGGGCTTTAGGGTCCCGTCCAACCCAAACCATTCCAGGATTCCACGGTTCTGCCCCAGACAGTGCCTGCTCTGTGCTTGCCTGATCCCCCTGGGAAGGGGCTGATCCTGGAAGGGTTTTGTTCACACCCAGCACCCCAGTTCAGCTCCTGCCAGGCAGCTGCTGTCAGCTGGATTGAGCTGCCTTGGAGGGTTTTGGGCTTAGCCAGGATAAACTGCTCGGGTACCGGGGCCGAGGAGCTGAGGAGCCAGGGCCAAGCAGCTCAGGGTGGCTGTGAGCTGTGCCCTGCCCGGGGCTGGGAGCTGCTGGAGTTCTGGATCTGCACCTTTCCCACCGGAGGGAATTCCACTGGTTATTGAAAACCTGCCAGTTACTGCAGGGCTGGGGCTCTGCTCTGCTGGAATTGATGGATTTCAGATATGGGCAGTTCTAACCCGCTGCTTTTCTGGGGGAATAATCTGGAAGTTTCCTGTTTCCAATAAAGATCCGTTACTGTCCAAAGGCTGGATGAGCCCATCCTCATGCAGCTGGAGCACATGTAATCCTGGGAATGGATTGAATTTCTCTGTCCTTCAGAGGATTGAGAAACAGGTTATTTTTTAAATGTGGGTTGTGTTTGAGATTATTGAAAGCACATTTTCTGCTTTGTAAAAATCCCGTTATGTGCTGTGAAGTTAAATTTAATTGCTCCAATATAAGAACTAAAGTAAATTAATAGAGCCAATAGAAATGTCACAGCCCTGCCAAGCTCTTTTCCTTGGTCTCATGGAGAACAACGTAGCAAGAAAATCCAGCACAGCCAAGAACAGAAGCAGGGTCACTCCACACGGGGTCTGACTCCAATGCTGACAGCCCCGCTGGGGATTTCTGCTGTAAACCAAAATAATTGAAGTTGTTGTTCCTGTGTCTGGAAAGCTGCTGCTCCAGCCCTGCCCTGAGGGCTTTGCAGCTTTCCAGGCTGTGGCAGAGCTGCTTACCAGGATGCTGGATCTGGAATTCCATCCCAGTGGGATGAAGACTCCCTTGTTCCAGGTGCTGCAATGGCAGCTCTGCACTCCAGCCAGTTTGCACAAGGATTTGTGTCATGACCTGGAAACGTTTAATGAAGAGTTGGCAGAAGGGTCAATTTTAACTCCTGTTCCTCCTTCTTTTGCCCTGGCTCCCAGGACAGGAGGGCCCCAGCACATTTCCCAGCTCCCTCCAGGACCTTCTGGATCATCCTGTGCGTTGCCTTGTTGTTTTTTGCAGCTGTTGGCATCAGTGTCGTGGGGGTTCTCAGCTTCTTCCCCAGCTCTGCCCAGGTAAGGGACCCTGATCTGGGCAGGAGGCCTCCTCCTGCCTGCAGCCCTGAGCTGTGTGGGAAGCAGTTCCCAGGAGGGATGGGTGGGCTGAGATCTGGGCCGAGTTCGGCTGGATCAGTCCCTGCTCAATGCAGGCGGGGCAGGGAGGTGCTGCCAGGCTGCAGGCAGGGCTGTGGCAGGGCCCGGGAGCCCTTTCCTCCAGCACCTGGTGCCTTTGGCATGAGGGGCACTGGGGGTGGGGATGGACTCGTGGATCATCCCTCCCGCGGGTCAGAGCCTCCTCCTCTCCACTGCTGAATCAGACCGAGGGCCAGGGCCGGCACAGAGCCAGCTGGGGATGGTGGTAGGAGCTGATGCTGGGGGCTGCCCTCCCACTCCTTGTGCCCAGGCTGGCTCCCAGCTCGTCCGAGTGACGCTCCAGGGCCAGCAGGACCCACTGAGGAACCAGACAGCCGTGGTGGACAAGGCCAAGAGCACTGTCACCTACTACGTCACCTCGCAGAGCAACCTGAGCGCCGTGGTGCTGTACGACAGCAGGAACGTGAGTGCTGGGGCAGCCCTGCCTCCTCAGCTCCTGTTTGCCGCCCTTCTCTGCACCTTTAGTCGTGCAACACAGAGCAGGGGAAGGGAGAATGTCCCCCAGGGGTTTCCTGGGGCACGGGTGGGTGTGTGCTGCCTGCTCCAAGGGGCACGTCTGTCCACAGGGCTACGTGTGCTACAAGGCGCTGCAGCAGCGAGCCTGCTACCTGAGGAGGATGGACCCCTGGGACCTGCAGACCCTGCAGATGGCCCTCAACACCTCTGAGCACAGCGTGAGCGGCTGCTGCAGCATTCCCGGGATGTCTGGGGGATGGATTGAGCTTTGCACGGGGTCGCTGAACGTTCTCCCCTGGGTGGATTTGCAGGGGTGACTCTGTGCCCCAAAGGATCCAGGGCAGGGCTCTCCCAGCCGGGGGGAGCAGTGGCAGCCTGGATTCTGAGGGACTCACGGCTCACAGGAGCAGAGCTGTGCCCCCAGGCTGGGCTCTGAGCAGCAGCTCCTGGCTTTATCCAGACCCTGATTCCTGCGGGAAGCAGCCGAGCCAGGGGGACAGGGGGATGTGTCCCATGGAGGGAAAGAGCAGGGCTCCTGCAGGACCTGCTCCCACTGGCTCCTGTTACCTGCTCAAAAATCTGGGGGAGAAGAAACAAAGGGGGCTTGTTACCAGCTCCCAGGAAAGAAAGTTGGGGAGGCAATCAAGTATACAGACCCTCAGAACAAAATGTCAGCGCGTGCCTGATCAGGGCAGATTCCATTTCCAGAAGACAGAAAGCCACATCCATGCCCCTGCCACCTGCTATCCACTTCCTCAGTGGCTCCTGGGGGCTCCTTGGTCCTCACCTTGCTCCCAGAGCAGTGTAGGCACACAGGCTCCCAGAGGGGATGCAGGGAGAGGACAGCACCTGCCCAGCCCCGAGACTCCGACAGGGAAGTAAAACTTGGTCGTGCTGGGGTTGCCAGCAGCCCACGGACAGAAAATGAGATCTGGCAGCCTCACCCTGGGAGCTGCTGGGGCACAGACCACTCCTGGGGTGCCCTGGGAGCCAGAGCAGGGCGGTGGGGCCGCAGGGCCAAAGTGTCTTGGGAGGAACCAACGGGGCCGTTTCTTTCAGGCTGAGCAGCTGCTACAGCACAACAACCAGACCAAGTTCTACCGGGAGTTCCTGGGCATCGTGGCAGGGGAGCAGGTGGAGCCCAGGGCCCTGGGGGAGGCTGTGCAGGCCCTGTGTGAGCACACATCCATCTTCTGGGTGCGGAGAGGGCAGGGTAAGTGGGGCACTTCCCCTGGCAGGGGAAGCAAGAGCTTTTCTAGCACCTCTAAGAGGATCAGGCTCTGCTGCACAACGGCTGATGCCTCCCAGGACAGGCTGCCAAGGCCCAGGACAGGGACAGGTGACCTCTAGTGCAAAATCAGACCATTGTTCACCATCCCTGAGTGCTGGCTCACACCCACCCCCTGTCCTGAGCTGTGGCACCGGGGTGGGCTCTGAGCTGCCCGCAGCAGCACGGCCCAGCCAGCACACAGAGCTGTCCCCTCAGACATCACTGGTTAATCCCTGTCACCTTCATCCTCAGCCAAAGCAGCCTGCTGAGCTGCCAGCCTGCTCTGTCTCACTCCAGCTTTAATAAGAAAGGTCATTCCCTGAGGCTTTCCCCTTGCTGGGCTCCCCAGCAACTCCAGAGCTGCAGGACCAAAGCCCAAAGCATCCTTGGATCCCTGGGGACTCTGCAGCTGCAGGACCAAAGCATCCCTGGGCACTCTGCAGCTGCAGGACCAAAGCATCCCTGGGGACTCTGCAGCTGCAGGACCAAAGCATCCCTGGGCACTCTGCAGCTGCAGCATTGCTCTCACTGCTGTCCTTGCTCGTTGGCAGGGCCGGGGAGGCAGCGCCTCATCTACCTGTGCATTGACATCTGCTTCCCCAACAACATCTGTGTCTCCATCTGCTTCTATTACCTGCCTGAGTAAGAGCTGCAGCCACGGCCGCCCTCTCTGCCCTCACACTTGAACTGGATTCCTGAAAAGCCTCTTGACTTCCACGAGGAAGGGAACACCTACAACAGCCCTAGAGCTTCCTGCTGATTCCATGCTGCAGGTCAGGAGAGTTTAGAGAAACAGGATCAGGAGAGTTTAGAGAAACAGGAGGCCTCTGCTCTGCAGTCAGCACAGACACTCTGCAGCTCTGCTCCAGGGCTGTGCCTCGTCTGTAGGAATTAGGAGACCCAGGCTAGAGGAATCCCAGGAAGCAGCTGGAGTTTTGGGGCTCCAGGCTCTGTTCAACACAAGGTGGTTGCTGTTACATCTGGGGGGTGGTTGGCTTTAGGAGAGCAGCTCTCTGAGTCACTCTGTGAAACACTTTGAATAAAGGGATTGCAAACCAAGACAAGAGCTGCTTCTCCTCTTTGCTCAGCCTCTCCCATCACTTGCAAAGGCTGACTTTTATTTTTTTCCCACTTTGGGGTACAAGATCATCCAAAGCTGTCAGCAGCCGATGCCCCAGGGATTCCTGCACCCAACTGTGCCCGTGTCCCCGCAGTGGGATCGTGTCTCCCTCTCCCATTCCCTCCCCCAGAGGCCACACACTTCCAGCAATGTCCTGCCTGGAGCTGGAGCCTGGTCTCACCCCAGGCAGCTGCAGCTGCTCCTGTGAGAGCCCCAGCCCTCTCCATGCAGGAGGGGATGGGTACAGCACGTGTCCCAGGCTCTGGAGAGGCTCTGGCCAGGCAAGGGGAAAAGAGCAGAGGTCCTGTCCTTGCCACACGGGCCCGTTATCCCAACACGCTGTCGTTGAAGGCCAGGCAGACCACGGCTTTCTGGTGGCCACTGTATTCCCTCTTGATCTCTCCTGTCTCCACACACCACAGTCTGGCCAGGTTATCAGAGGAGGCTGCAACAGAGAGTGAAAAGAAGAGGGGGATATCTATTACTTTTTAAGTTTCTTTTTTACTGTTATTATAAGAAATACTTTCCTCTTGCTCCACTCAGCCATCCTTAGGGCTGGTGATGACCAGCAAGGCAGAGCAGTGCATTTCTCTGTACGTGGGGTTTGATTCTTTTGGAGAGCAGTGAGTGTGGAACCCTCACACCCACAGGTGTGTTTAAGGGACCAACACTCTGTGAACTGTGGGATGAAGAGCACAGCTGGACATCTCCTCTCCAGTTCCAACAGCTGCCCCACTGCAGCAGCACAAAATGTTCCAGAAGTGGGTGCTCCCACCTCACACCCCTGTGCCCCAGGCCCTGGGATGTCCCAGCCATGCCTCACCTGTGACAATGTACTGGGAGTCCCCAGAGAAGGCACAGTCCCACATCCAGCCCCGGGATGTCTCCCCAGGGTTGTTGCTCTTAATGCTCAGCTCTGTCATCAGAGAGAAGTTCGAGGTCCTCCAGATTTTGCAGGTCTGATCTGCAGAACAGGTGGCCAAGAGCCTGCAAGGAGACGTGTGAGGGCAATCTCATCAGTCACTGTCCCCCTGTGGGCTTCTGATTACACTGAGCTGGGCCAGGGCCAGTGGCAGCCCGGAGACCTGCCCCCATTGCAATCAGATCTCCTTACACTGCACTGTCTGATGTAGGAGACTCCAGCTGAACAGACCCCGTGAAGGAGCTCACGCTGCAGCAGCTGGATCCCAGCTGTGGAACAGCTCATGGCAGCAAACCCCGCTGAGCTCAGGGAGCACGAGTGGGACACCCCTGACAGCCACCCTGTGCTGCCACATCCCCTGCCTCCTGCCCCGCTCCTCCCTGGGGACCTGCACTGTGGGGGCAGCAACGGGCACAGCTGGAGGCACAGCTGGAGGCACAGCTGGCCCCTGCCTGCCCTGGGAGGGAGGTGAGGGCCCCCACACTCACGTGGAGTCGGGGCTGAACTTGCACTGCAGAGCATAGCGGTTGTGCGCCGGGATCTTGGTCTTGGGGATCAGCTGCGTCACCTCCTCGCCGATGCCGCCCGTCAGGTTCCACACGTAGCAGTTCCCCTGCACACACACAGAGCGGGGTCTGTGTCCTGGCTGGTGACACCCAGCCAAACCCAGCCCTGCTCCCCACCCCGGCGGGGCCTGGGGGAGCTCACCGAGCTGTTCACGGCCGCCATGTAACTGGCGTCGGGGTCGATGTGCACCGAGTTCACCGACACCTCGGGCTCGGGGATCAGCTGCTCGTTGTGGTCAGTCTTCAGGTCCCAGATGTGGATGGCCCCGCTCTGGTCGCCCACGATCAGCTCTGCCTGCAGGGACACACGGCCACAGCTCCCCAGGCACTGCAGCGGCCTGGAGCTGGCACCCACGTGGTGCCCGTGCAGCCCCACCGGGGCCCTGCTCTGGGTTTCTGCCTCCCTTCTCCCCAGCTCAGGGCTGCTGCTTCACCCCCTGGCTGTCCCAGCCCAGTCCTGACGCCCGTGACACTCTGCAAAAGGCTGTTTCCCTCCCCAGGAGGGTTTGGTGATTTTCTAAACCCCAGAGCAAAGAGAGCTGTGCCAGTTCCAGGGCTGTGGCACAACTGCAGCTCCAAACGACATCCACAGGGGCCAAGTGGTTTTCAGCACTGGGGCAGCGTTAAGAGGCGGGTTGGCCACTGAACAACTGAAGCACTCAAGGGTGCAGACACCTGAAAAACACAACCTGAAGTGGGTTTTTCTCTCTCTCTCCCCTTCTCAGGGGAAGGACAAGAGCCAAGGGCAGGAGTCCTGGCTCTGATCCCATGCCCAGAGCAGAAGACAATGCTGGCATGTCTCCACGCAAACCCGGCCTTTATCGACAGCCCTGCGCTGGCCATAATTTTAGCAGAATCCCTAGAGGAGATCAGGTCATCAGGCACAGCTAATCCTGTCCCTGGGAGCAGAGGCTGCCTCTGAGGAGACAAACACCACTCAATGCATTTATCTGACTGCACAAAAGTCTTTTCTGGGCTCCTCAACCCTCAGCCCCCTCCCAGCAGGTGTAAATGCTGAGTCCAAAGTTTTCATGGCTTTACTCAGGCCGTGAGTAATCTCTGGATAATTGGATCAGCATCTCTGCAGAGGGAACTGCAGAGCCACAGAACTGTCCGAACAAATGCTGCCACCTTTGGTCTAATTAACCCCCTTCTGCTCACAAACCAACACTCTGCACCTCGGCGGCATCTGGGCCAGGGATTATCTCCCATCTAAGACCTCTGTTCAGCAATATTCATTTAACATAACACACTGTCACGGCACTGACACTGCAAGAGCGTTGGGACAGTCTGGTCCAAACAACCGACCTCAAATTCAGTCTGAAATTCCTGATTTGCAAAATGAAACGCAAGGGAACACTTCCGTTACTCAGGACTTTACAGAGGTTTGCACGGCCCTGTCTGCAGGCAAAACCACAGCCCTGCAGGCCCAGCCAGGCCATTAGCACTGATTGATCCCTATTGATTTCCCTGCTCCTGCTCCCTTCAGCCTCTTCAAGAGCCCCCCCTCTCCCTCTGCTCAGCAACAGCTGCTCAACCCATCGGTGAACTTCAACCAAATCCATCCCAAAGGGAATCACAGCCAAAGGCCCAGGATGCTTTTCCTTGGCAGTGTTGTCACCCTCAAGCTTCCCAGCTGCCCCCAGTGTTCCAGCTTTGCTCCCAACACATCCCCAGTGATGTCCAGGGGCACAGCCTGCTCCAGGGGCGTTTCCTCCCATGGGATGAGCTCAGTGCAGCCCCTGTGCTGTCCCTTTGCAACAGCCACCGGGTCATCAGCACAAACACATCGTGTGAAGCCCTCAGGCCATGTTCTGTTGTACCCCATCTCCTGCTGGGACACATCTCTGCAGCCCCCAGGATTACCCAGAGGAGCCACAGGAACAGGGTGCCCAGAGAAGCTGTGGCTGCCCCTGGATCCCTGGAAGTGTCCAAAGCCAGGCTGGAAGGGGCCTGGAGCAGCCTGGGACAGTGAAAGGTGAACAGTGAAATGGGATGAGCTTTAAGCTCCGTTCCACGGGATTCCCTGAGCTGGGAAACCCCAGAGGAGGCAGCGTCCTCACCTGGTTGGGGTGCAGGCAGACACAGTTGATGGGAGCGTTCACCTGGAAAATGCGCTGGCACTGGAGGTTCCGGGACCTGCGACAGAGCGAGGGAGGGGAGCTCAGGGCTGTGAGACCGGCCCCACAGCCCGGGGCTGCTGCCGGACGGGGGGAACCCCCACCTGAGGTCCCAGATGCGGGCCATGCAGTCCTCCCCGCCCGTGTACATCCAGCGCCCGTCCTCGTGGAACCCCACCGAGGTGATGTTCTTGCTCACGCCGTCGTAGTTGATGACGGGGTTGGGGTTGTTGGAGTTGAGGTCGTACATGCGGATGTGCTGGTACCCTGCGAGCACCGGGCAGCGGGTGAGCACCGGCCCGGTGCCCGGCCTGCCCGGCGGGGCGGGAGCGCTCACCTGCGGCCGCGATCATGCTCCGGTCCGGCGTGATCTCCAGGGCGTTCACCTGCTGCGGGCGCCGTTAAGGTCGGTACGGAGCATCAGCCGGGCCCGACCCGGGGGCCGAACGCGGGGAACGGCCCCGAGCTGCCGGGGGCGGCGGGGAAGGAAGGATACGGAGTCCTGGTGCTGCACCGTGCGAGTGCAGATACCGCTGTGCGCCTGCCAGAACCGCACCGTGTGGTCGTAGCCGGCCGTGGCCAGGATCACCGGGTCGCTGCCCACCGTGCCCTGCGCCGCGTTCATGGTGCCGCCGCTCCCGGAGCCGCCGGGCCCCGCCCGCGCTGGGAGAACTCCCTAAAGCCTGCGGGGTCTCTGTCACCCCGCGGGGTCTCTGCCAGCCCGCGGGTCTGGCTCACCCCGTGTCCCCCCGGTCCCGGTCCCAGCCCCGGGCCCGGTCCGCTCACGGTTCCCGGCTCTGCGCGTGCGCGCGCCGCCTCCCGAGAGCCGCGTCCGGCGGGAGCGCGCAAGCGCGGGAGCGGGGCCGAGGGACGGACCATGGCCGGG